>CM019149.1:271100067-271484861 GCA_009733165.1 Naja naja | reverse complement strand
TCTTTGGCAGTTTCTTTGGCAATCTCAGCAGCATGGACTGGAAGCTTAGCAACAGTCTCCAGGAAAAAGGTGTGAGTTTCAAGTTCAAAGTCCTCCTTGTGGCAAGGTAGTGGGCACCCTCAGTGCATCAGCATGTCCAATGTCCTTGCCAGGCCTGTGAATCAGTTTGTAGGAATAGGCTGCAAGAAATTCAGTCCACCTCAGCATTCTTGGTGACAGGATATTAGGTGTAGGTTTGTCTCCTGCCACAATGCCTAGTAAGGTTTGTGATCTGTAACAATGGTGAATGACCTGCCATACAGATATTCATGAAATTTCTTAACAGCTGCAACAACTGCTAAAGCCTCCTTGTCCAATTGGCTATAATTCCTCTCTGCTTTGGACAGCGTGCAAGAGTAAATGCAATTGGGGCTTCCGTCCATTGGGAAGCCTGTGACTCAACCCCCCCACTCCAAAAGGGATGCATCACAAGTCAGAACAACAGGTAAATTCTCAGAGAATTGTATCAACACAGCATCAGACGTGATTAGTCTCTTAATACTGTTAAATGCTGACTGTTCCTTCCGCCCCAGATCCAAACAGCATTCTTATCAAGTAGGCGATGTAAGGGCTCAGCAATAGATGCTTTGTGAGGCAGAAACATGTGGTAAAAGTTAATAAGTCCAAGGAAGGCTTGCAAATCTGCCTTGCATCGAGGTTTAGGGGCTTCATTGATTGCTTTAACCTTGGCATCAGTAGGATGGATGCCATGCTTGTCAATCATATACCCCAGGAACTCAACTCTGTCTGTTTTGAGTGTACATTTGTCTTCTTGACTTTTAAACCCGCTTTTCTGAATCTGGTAAGGACTTCTCTGAGTCTTTCTTTAAGCTGAGTGTCATTTTCAGCAGAGATTAAGACATCATCAAAATAAGGTACTACCCTGGCAGTCCTTGCAACATTCTTTCCATAAGGCTCTGAAAAATGCCAGGTGCCATGCTTACTCCAAATTGTAGTCTTTTACATTTGAAGGCACCTCTATGGGTCACAATTGTTTGTGCCTCTGCAGTGGCATCATCAACTGTTAATTGTTGATATGCCTGAGCCAAATCCAGTTTAGCAAATACTGTACCCCCTGCCAAGGGAATGGAGCAGATGATGCACAACTGGTACAGGATATGCTTCTGTTGCAGCGCATGGTTAAGTGTCCCCTGTAGTCACCACAGATTCTCACTGACCCATCAGACTTGACTGGTGTGACTATGGTGTTTCCCATCTGGAGTGGTCAGTAGGCTCTAAAACCCTTTGAGCAATGAGTTTATCTAATTGTGCATCAATTTTTTCCTTTAATGCAAATGGGACCCTTCTGGGCTTTAAATGAATTGGGGCACCTTGGGGTCTAGGCTGAAAGCAATAGGGGTCCCCATATACTTGCCCAGTCCTTCGCTGAAGACCTCTGGAAACTCAGACTTCAAGGACTCTTCCCAGTCAGAACTGCTCACGTGTGATTGATGCCAGTCACCTCGATGCCAAGTGGCTTGAACCACTCAAGTCCCAGCAAACTTGGGCGATCCTTGTCCACGATGGTCAGGGGCAAACGTTGGTGTGGCCTTTAAACTGCACGTTGAAATCTCTCGCTCCAACTACTGGAATCTTGTTCCCTTGGTAGTCTTTGAGAGTGAGTGCTTGCTTCTGGAATGCTTTTTTCTGAATTTTGGGAAAAAGTCTGTGGATAGTGTCCCATGACACATAGATAAATAAGAGCCTGAGTCCACTTCCATTTGGCAAGGCCTTCCTTCAATAAACACCTTCACATGTACTTTTCTGCTTTTTAAGGGTGAAGAATGACCAATAGTGATTGTTTGGTGCGTTTCATTCTTGCCATTCGCTTCTAAATTTCGCCCCAGGAAATTGTTGGGCTTAAAGTCTCCATCAGGGAATTTCTTCCTAGCTGGTGGAGTTCTGGATGATTTGCAGACTCTGGCTATGTGACCCCATTTCTCACAACGTAGGCAAATGGAGTCAAAGAACTTGCAATCAGTGCGGGGTGGCCCCCCACAGCCTCTGCAATAGAACCCTTGCCTGTTCTTCCCAGAGTCTTTTCTTTTCTTCTCCATTCTGAGTTTAAAAATCCCTCCTCTGCCTCACTGCCATCAGAATCAGAGTCTATTTGTTCGCAATGAGTAGATGTGGATTTATCCTCATCAGAATGGCTTGAGGCCTGGCTTGAGCCTTGTTAATCTTTTTCATGGCCGCTGCTGAGGACTTGGTGGCTTCGCTGAAACAGCTTCTTCAATGGCCTCTTTAAACGTGATCTTAGGTTTCATTAATAGTTTGCTTTGTAAGACCTTATCTTTAAGGCCTAAAACAAACCGATCACGCATGGCCTCTTCTAAGTTGGTAAAGTCACAAGCACCCCCAATGTCCCTTAAACTTGCCACGAAGTCATTAACATTCTCGCTATCCCCTTGATCCCGACGGTAAAATTCATGTCTCTTAATGAGGCACGATACTTGTGGGGCGTAATGAGTTCTTAAAAGTTTTTCTAAATCGGGCCATTCCATTACCTTCAGCTCTGCTGTCCCCCGCCAACGCCTTCGCCTTTTGAAGACTGCCGGACCGCAGTGCGTGAGAAAGACCGCCCTCTTCCGTCTCTCGGGATGCCGCGAGATCGTTCCCCTCCAGGAACATGTGGAAATGATCCGCATACGATTCCCAGTCTTCCGTCGCCGGATCGAACGGTGCTGGGGGTGTTCAGCGCAGCCATCTCTCTCCGCTGCTTGTTCGTCCGCGCTTCGTCTTCTCTTCAGGGAAATCCCACCTTCGCCCAGTGTTAAGTTTGCATGAAGAGTCAGACGCGAGGAGTTCCAGCAAAGACTTTATTAGTGACTACAGCTCGAATGGACCCGTCCTGGCTTGGCTACGGCTGCTTCTTATAGCCTGCAGCCGTAGCTGCCAGCCAATGGGAGTGCAGGGTTTCTTCCCGCACTATTTAAACCAATACCATTAGACATTTTACAAGAACAGTTCAAATAAACCAATAACATTCAAACCTACATACATAACACTACTCTAATCAGCTAATTAAGCCATAACACCTGCAAAGGGTTCCTGAGCCTTTAAATGATCTCTCAGTCTGGTTCAGTAGGAATCACAATCATGCGAAAGACTGCTGACCTGACAGTTGTGCAGAAAACCATCATTGACATCCTCCATAAGGAGGGAAAGCCTCAAAAGGTAATTGCAAAAGAAGTTGGATGTTCCCAAAGTGCTGTATCAAAGCACATTAATAGAAAGTTATGTGGAAGGGAAAAAGGTGGAAGAAAAAGGTGCACAAGCAGCAGGGCTGACCGCAGCCTGGAGAGGATTGTCAGGAAAAGGCCATTCAAAAGTGTTGAGGACTTTCACAAGGAGTGGACTGAGGCTGGAGTCAGTGCATCAAGAGCCACCACACACTGACGGATCCTGGACATGGGCTTCAAATGTTGTCAGAAGCGTCTTACCTGGGCTAAAGAAAAACAGACCTGGTCTGTTGCTCAGTGGTCCAAAGTCCTCTTTTCTGATGAGAGCAACTTTTACATCTCATTTGGAAACCAAGGACCCAGAGTCTGGAGGAAGAATGGAGAGGCACACACTGCAAGATGCTTGAAGTCCAGTGTGAAGTTTCCACAGTCTGTGTTGAATTGGGTAGCCATGTCATCTGCTGGTGTTGGTCCACTGTGCTTCATTAAGTCCAGGGTCAACGCAGCTGCCTACCAGGAGATTTTGGAGCACTTCATGCTTCCTTCCGCAGACGATCTTTATGGGGATGCTGACTTCATTTTCCAGCAGGACTTGGCACCTGCCCACACTGCCAAAAGCACCAAAACCTGGTTCAATGACTGTGGGATTACTGTGCTTGATTGGCCAGCAAACTCGCCTGACCTGAACCCCATAGAGAATCTATGGGGCATTGCCAAGAGAAAGATGCGAAACATGAGACCGAACAATGCAGAAGAGCTGAAGGCCGCTATTGAAGCATCCTGGTCTTCCATAACACCTCAGCAGTGCCACAGGCTGATAGCTTCCATGCCACGCCGCATTGAGGCAGTAATTGTTGCAAAAGGGGCCCAAACCAAGTACTGAGTACATATGCATGCTTATACTTTTCAGAGGTCCGATATTGTTCTATGTACAATCCTTGTTTTATTGATTGCATGTGATATTCTAATTTTCTGAGATTGTGGATTTGGGATTTTCATGAGCTGTAAGCCATAATCATCACAATTATGACACATCACGGCTTGAACTATCTTGCTTTGCATGTAATGAGTCTATCTCATATATTAATTTCACCTTTTAAGTTGCATTACTGAAATTAATGAACTTCTGCACGATATTCTAATTTTTCGTGTTTCACCTGTAATATTGAAAATATACTGCTATGAGCCGAGGGAGTTATTACTTGGTATCTTTGAAATCCTGGCAAATACCTTAACATTATATGAAAGTACAGTTAAATTTGTTGCACTTAAGAGATAAGCCTTATTGCTAAGAAATTAAAATTTGTCTATAGTTTTCATGAGAAATTGATGCTTTAGAAGAGCTCTTATTTAAAATTGGATATGAGAAGGGGTATCAGTGGTCAGCAGAATGTGTAAAATATTGGATAATCACTATTAATCTGTTAGTTATAAATGCCGATTTCTGAAAGAGTGCAAATAAAATACAAACAAATGAATGGTTATACATATAGTTAAAGTATATTACTATATTCCTTGTTTGGATCAGATGTTTTGAAAGTACTAAAAGAAGCATTTATAAGTCCAAATCAATGTCACACATAATTGACAATTAGAACACTCTACATAGATAAATTTGAATAACATGCATGATATTTGGAAAATTGGAGTATCCTATATTATAAAACCTATGTCTCATTGTAAATGGATAATGTTGGTGTTAAGTTGGTGTGAACTATATTTTCTTTCTATATTTTCTCAAACCTTTTATTGGCTTCCCATTTCTTACTTTTTTTCTACAGTTTGCATAACATTGCTCACTCTGAGAGGGGCCAGCAAATAGCATGTATGTACATAGTTATATATATATATATGAACAACCTATAAATCTTGATAAATGAATGAAATAAGCTTTCCTTGCTTACCCCAATAATATTTAATTATAGTAGCTTTTCCTCAAGAGGAACCTTATTAAAGTAAACTTCCAGAAAAAGCAGATGGCAATATATTAAATTAGGCCTAAGGATAAGCTCTAGTGCATCCCATGTAGCCAAATAAATTTACATTTGAAATTATTAAAGGATTTAAATTTAAGTTATGTTGCATGTCTACACCCCAGAAACTCATTGTTTCAAGATTTCTCTTGCTCGTTCATCTTTGTACCAATAGGATGGGGGGTTGGTGCTACTTTGGAGAGCCTCAGCACCAGGTACAAAACCTGAAACAATTACAGAGAAAACGAGTACACAATCTGCCTCTATTATACAGTAGATGGTGGGTGAGAGGTATCAGCTTGAGGTCTGGAATTCAAATAACACTCAGAGTTAGTTCAGTGGGTGAAGTTAGCTTAACTCCAAACACTGCGGGGTCTGTTTCTAATCAAATCTAAAAGCCTTGGCCGGTTTTGTGGACACTTAGCTCCATTTTGGAGTTCGAATGACACATTTGTCCCACATCCAAGACCCAGTTAAGCATGTTGTATGAATGGTCCCTGTATTAGTAAGTCTTTTATCAGTTGAACTAGGTTGCCAAACTCTGGTTATTGCTCACTGGCACTTTCCAGCTCGTGCTCTCTCCCTCCCTCCCTCCCTCCCTCCCTCCCTCCCTCCCTCCCTCCCTCTCTCTCTCTCTCTCTCTCAACTCTGAAGGCTGTTGGACTGTTTATCAGTTGAACTAGGTTGCCAAACTCTGGTTAAGGCTCTCTCCCTCCCCTCTCTCTCTCTCTCTCTCTCAACTCTGAAGGCTGTTGGACTGTTTCTCTAAAGGCTGAAAGAAAGGGGAAACATCTGATTATGATGTCAAAATAAGACAACATTTTTCAGAACTTTCATGTTGTTGGCTTCCCTGAAAGACACTCAGAATGAATAGGAAAGAATTTCCTGGGGAAAACGCTGGAATGCTTAGATAAAAAAGAGGAAATGACTGAAACAAATTGTGGCCTCTCCAGTAATGGTGAGCCTGTGATTATTGTCTCTTGGTACAAAGTTCCAAAATGGTTACAAATAAAGGTATTCAGTGTGACCTGTGTGCATAGGTCAATATATGCATAACTATACTATTGAAATAGTAGCAATTTATGCTATTACACTATTAATCTCAATGGCACACTGACATGCAGGCCCGCAATTCAAACTGTAGGCCAAACTGTAATCCTGATATTTGCAGGTCTCCTGAAATTTTACAAATGAACTTTTGCTGGCCTAAAAAAATGGTACAGGGCACCCAGAAATAAAAATGCCAGAAACATCTCCTGATAAATACAGCAAAGGGGAGCTGTTCTCACTCCATGCACAAAGTACACTGAGCATGCTCAGAACAGCCTTGTTTCTGCAACATGCATAAGCCAGCCAGCCACCAAATCAAATATTCCCATAACATAGATTCATAATAACTGAGTCAAAAGTCATTGGTTTGGGACGTACTGAGATCTCATCTACTTTTTCAGAAACTGAAGTTTATCCCTTGCATTAAATGTTACTGTCAGGATGTCATTGGTCACTTTCCATCATTCAGAGAGGCAGGAGGAGGAGAGACTTGGCTACTGCAGATAACACCTGTTAGGTTGGGAAGCCCTGCCTAAACTTTTTTATTTTAGATATTTTTTTGTTTGTATGTTTGCTTGTTTGCTTTAGTGGAAAGGCATGCTCTGTGAGAGAGCAATACTTTTCTCTCTTTTTAAAAAAGGTTGCTATAAACATTGGGTTGATTCACAGGGTTCAAACTGTTATGTATGCAGGTTTGAATGTCATTGGTTAAGTTTGAACTGTTCTTGTAAAATGTCAGAAATGATTGGTTTAAATAGTGTGGGAAAACCCTGCACTCTGATTGGCTGGCAACTGCGGCTGCTGGCTATAAGTAGCAGCGCAGTCCAGCCAAATGGGGTCTGTTAAGAGCTGTAGTCACTAATAAACTCTTCACTGAAGCACTCCACGTCTGACTCTTCATGCAAATCTAACACAAACATTCCCATAAGTTTTTTTAAAAAATTCACATTTATATGCCGCCCTTCTCCGGAGACTCAGGGCAGCTTACAATCTTTGGAGCACAACCCAATGTGCTCAGCAATAGCCTTCATTCCATTGTATATGCCTGCTTATTACTAGGGCTTTTGCCCCAGCCCCCAGCAGCATTTTTACAAAGTCAGCTTATTGCCCCCAACAATCTTGGGTTCTCAATTTACCTACCCCGGGAGGATGGAAGGCTGAGTCAACCTTGAGCCTGCTGGGATTCTAGCCTGCACTAATTGCAGGCAGCTGGAGCTAAGTGCTAGGTGTTTAACAGCCTGTACCACCAAGGCTCTTCCAAGTGATTAACTGAACAGGGTTACTTTACTTGGTGTATGATTGAGAGTATTTTGGGCTAATTCAGGAATCTCAAATTCAAAATTATTATGACTGCTACATGGGAATCTAGTTCAATAGCTGGGCAGAAGCATACTCTACTTTCTTTGGATCTCTTCTTAGGTGCTTCCCCTTCTTCTCCTTCCCATGTCATACTTGCTTTCCATTATTGTCCCTTGTCACCCAGGTGCTAATGATGGGACACCTCTTCCTTCTCTTCTTCCCAGAACACTTCTACCTTTGTAGTCTATTCTCCCTTGCCAGGCTTGTTCCTGTTTCTGCTCAGTCTGCTTGTCACGATCCTGAAGCTGGATCTGCCATGAAGAATGAGAATGAATTGGCCTTTCTACAGAGCAGGACTACTTGGCACAATTGCCCAGCTCAGCCAACCAGGACTATCATTTGCCAGGAGACACATTAGGTTGGGCTAGTATTGTGACCCAGTCTGTGCAACTATGTTGCAGTAAAAATTCTAACATTACTAGGCAGTGTCCTACAGCCCAGAAAGTTCTTTTCAGGCCACAATAAACGTCTTGAGGAGTGTCCATGGGCTTGCTTGTTTGGGGGTCCCAGACTAAATGTGGTGATACTTGACTAGTTTAACTGATTTCTTTTTGGTGCTTCTACAACCATTGTCTCTTGCCTCCACTTCCAAATGACCATGAGCTGAACATGTTAGGAAAATAGGGCCAATGCAAAATAGTTTTTAAAGTGTAGAGAAACAACAATGGTGCTCTTCTAATCCCCACACAGTCTGGGGAGTCTGCTCATACTTATTAAGCAGGTCACACATCTGTAAACAAACCAGATTAATATTTTAACATTTGTTCAGTTCCAAAATCTACACCTTCATCCTACATTTATAACTTTCCTTTCCTCATTTATTTCTACTCTACACATGTAATTCTTAATATACTTCTCTAAAATACCCCAACATTTCCTCACTTCAGTTTCATCCTCAATCATTTTATCAGTTTTATTTTTAAACCTATTACTTTCCTGGAGGCCTTGTTTAATTTTCTTTGCCCACTTCCAAAACAATTTCTCTTTCTATCAAAACTGTTCTGCAGATTTCCACTCCCCCTCCCTGTTTTAATTTTCATGGTTCCTTGTCCTCTTTGACTATATTACTTTAAAATGTCTTTTTCTCATGACTGAAAACCACTTATGGACTTTTTGTCTAAAAGAAAAAATAACATGATATATGGTTTTGATGATTAAATAAGATGGATTATACAATGTCATGATGTAACATTAGAGAAAGATACATTTGTAATAGTGCTTACAACTATTGTAAAGATGAGAAACCATCTCTTTCTACCTTCCTTTGTTATTTTCTAATTTTCTATTATTTTTATTTTTTGCACTTTTAGCTCTCTGATTTTTTTTACCCTGCATTAATTTGTATTAATTTTTACCTTTGATTTTAAAACTTTTAATAAAATTATATATAAGAAAATATAATTTTCTCTCTACAAACATTATACAGGTGAAACTCAAAAAATTAGAATATTGTGCAAAAGTTCATTTATTTCCGTAATGCAAATTAAAAGGTCAAACTAATATATGAGATAGACTCATTACCTGCAAAACAAGATAGTTCAAGCTGTGATTTGTCATGATTGTGATGATCATGGCTTACAGCTCATAACCCCAAATCAACAATCTCAAAAAATTAGAATATTACATGCAATCAATAAAACAAGGATTGTATATAGAACAATATCGGACCTCTGAAAAGTATAAGCATGCATATGTACTCAGTACTTGGTTTGGGCCCCTTTTGCAACAATTACTGCCTCAATGGGGCGTGGCATAGAAGCTATCAGCCTGTGGCACTGCTGAGGTGTTATGGAAGACCAGGATGCTTCAATAGCGGCCTTCAGCTCTTTGCATTGTTCGGTCTCATGTCTCGCATCTTTCTCTTGGCAATGCCCCATAGAATCTCTTGAACTATCTTGTTTTGCATGTAATGAGTCTATCTCATATATTAGTTTCACCTTTTAAGTTGCATTACTGAAATAAATGAACTTTTGCACGATATTCTAATTTTTTGAGTTTCACCTATATACCATCTTTTTTCATCCCCATTCTTGCAGCACTTTCTTAAATGCATGTTCTCTTATTCACAATCTCTTTCACTTCAACATTTCACCAAACATTGTTTTTCATACTTCCCATTGGCATAACATAATGTTATTTCCATAAGGCTTTAGGCAGGTTTCGCATCCTTTTTTTTCTTACATCCACTTTCTGTTCATTCTCTTGGGAAATCAATCTACTTGACACTTTTTCAAACATTTTCTATTGCTGAAGTCAAGACACTTTCACTCCTGTTGGTTTCATTTTTTAAGTTTTCTGCCCTGTCCATTTCCCTTCAAGGTCCACTCTTGGTACTGTTCCAAAATCAGAACTTCCAATTTCCCTCATATCCTTTACTAAGGAATTAAAGTAACTGTGTTTTCAGATATAGTATATCCATTTCTTTGCTGTGTTTACACACACACACACAAACACGCACACACATGTAAACATATACAGCATATATATACAGCATATATATATATACATATATATATTCAGCAATATATATATATATATATATATATATATATATATATATATGTAGGTCTTGGTGTATTCGGGTCTTGTCCCGTGTAAGATTGAGAATACCTTGGCAACGTTTCGACGAAATCTCATCCGTCATCTTCAGGCTGGTGTCTTCAGCTTCGTTCTCCTGGGAGAAGTGTGTGATTGTGGCTGTTTTCCCCTTTTAAACTCTAGAGTTGGCTGTGTTGTTACTTCTTGATTGGTTTGTGGAGTTGATGTATGCAGATTGGATGGCTTTTCCTGAGACCCTGTGTGGCTGAGGTGCTGGCTGTGTGTCTCTCAGCCTTTTGTGTTGTAACGACCTGGGTAATGGGCTGTGTGATGACCTTCTGAGTTCTATTGTTGTGATGTCCTGGGTGTGGTGCTGTAATCTCCTGTGGTCTGTGTGATCTCCTGAGTTTGAGGTCTGGCTATGTGTTTATAGCCGTGTGTCAGTTTGCTTAGTTTGGGGTTGGAGAGGGGTGTAGCAGCTGGTGTTGCAGCCATGGTCTGGTTTCTGGATGGTGGTTGCCTTTCATCTGTGGCGTGGGCTTGGGTTTGAGTCTGGTGAAGGAGATTGGTGGTGGCATCATGTGTTATTTTGGGTCCGTGTTGGTTTTGTGGCTGGGACTCGTTTGTTGATTAGGGCTAGTTTCCAGATGTCTGGTAGGCGGGAAGTATCATCCCGTTTATTCATGTTATGGGGTGTTTCTCTATTTGATGGCTTCCCTAATTATTCTCTTGTTGAAGTGTTCAGTATTGGAGATAAGTTTGGATCCCTCAAAATCAATTTCATGTCCACCATCCAGAAACCAGACCATGGCTGCAACACCAGCTGCTATACCCCCTCCAACCCCAAACTAAGCAAACTGACACACGCTATAAACACATAGCCAGACCTCAAACTCGGAGCCAAACCAAGGCCCAGAATGCCACATCACAGCCTTCCACCCAGGATACTACATCACAGAACTCAGGAGATCACAACACAAAACATCAGGAGGTCGCAGCACAGACAACGACCCAGGAGATTACAGCACCACACCCAGGACATCACAACAATAGAACTCAGAAGGTCATCACACAGCCCATTACCCAGGTCGTTACAACACAAAAGGCTGAGAGACACACAGCCAGCACCTCAGCCACACAGGGTCTCAGGAAAAGCCATCCAATCTGCATACATCAACTCCACAAACCAATCAAGAAGTAACAACACAGCCAACTCTAGAGTTTAAAAGGGAAAACAGCCACAATCACACACTTCTCCCAGGAGAACGAAGCTGAAGACACCAGCCTGAAGATGACGGATGAGATTTCGTCGAAACGTTGCCAAGGTATTCTCAATCTTACACGGGACAAGACCTGAATACACCAAGACCTACATATATATATATATATATATATATATATATATATATATATATATATATATATAATCTTAAATTATACTTAAAACAAATATATCTATTTCTCAGCAAACATCACTTATCATTGCCATTATCCTTACACTCCAATCACTTTTTCTGTATTTTTTCCATCTCATTCCAATCCATCCATTGAAGTCACAGCAGAAAAACCTGACTGTATTAGTTAAAAATGATCCACAATTATCCATCAAATTCACATCTGGTTCTTTCATTATGATCATTCAATGTCAACTAAAAAGCTTTTACACATAATGTTTGAATTATCTGTTAATCTATTTAGTATATCATAATGTCACAAAGTCATGATGCATAATAGATAGGAAACAGTGACAGTCAATAACTATATGGAGAATGCTGGTGTTATAAAGCAACCAAAATTATGGATCAGACCATTTCATTCTTCGGAAGTCTGGATTTTCTTAAGTCTCCATCTTGCAAAGTCCAAAAGTATTTACATTCTAATTAAATTGAAGATAAAACTTTTCCTTTTAGAATTAATGGATAAATACTAGTTAGAAAAGAGGCATGGAAATGATTTATATAAATCCAGCAAGATTATTATATGCCCCTTTACTGGGAAACAAAATTAGTTATTTCCTAATTAAAGAATGGCACTCAATTAGACATATATTGAAACAGAAAGCAGAGGTTGGTGTTAGCTACATACATTTGTACTGCAATTTATTTTAAATATCAATATGCTGGTCTTGGAAATATGATTAACCTTCAATTTAAATGTTTAGGTAGGCCAGTTTAGCTATAATTATTTCTGCCTACTGCTTTGCTGTCCAGATAAATTTCATGCAGCGTTTTTTTTTTTCAAAATATACTACTGGTTTCACCTATTTCATTGAATGAAGTTCCTGAAAATGTGCCAGCTAAATGTCATGTCACTCACTGTATCTTATTAAAAGATCTGACCTTTATGGTATAAAATATAGAAATATCCATTTGTGTTTCACAAATGTTTGATGTTTCCCTGTTTGATTAGATGTCATTACTGATTGTGTGTTTATGAAAATCTTTCTGATCTGCTTTATTCATATTCAAAGAACGTCTTTATTTTTGCTTAGTACTAGTATATGATAATTTTGGCAACAAACAGTTTTAAAACCCTGGTTTTTCATGCTGTGCAAATTCAGCCACTCCGCTCAGTGATCTTACCATGTAAAAGGAAATGATCACCATATTTCAATGTTTCTATGATAGGGTAACAGAAGATTAATTAAGTCAGGGTTTTGTCACTATGAGGTATTGAAGAAGGCATAATTACCTAGGTTCACATAATATCTTAAGCCTTGGTTTAGAGCAGGGGTGTCAAAGCAGTGTGGCCCGGATGCGTCACACACTGGCCATGCCCACTCCTGATTTAGCAAAGGTGAACAAAGTCACGTGATGAGGTGACGCCACGAGTTTGACACACCTGGTTTGGAAACTATACAGTGATGATTGGATTCCTATGAAACTATTAAATAGTGGGTTTTAATGTGTATAAAGAAAATTTCCTTCATCATTTTGAATAAGTAGTTAGTTTTACTTTGACTCAAGACCTATTTAATCTTAGCTCTTAAATCCTAATACTTAAAATTCCACTTTCATCTGGAGATATTTGAAATACACAGAATATTGGAGCTGAATGCATTTGCTGTCACTGTTAAATCTAAATATGACTGTAATGGCCTACTATGAATTATCCGAATCAGGAGGGCTGGGGACAATTCTGGCCAGGCTGCTTTATAACATCTTTATAAATTGATTTCAGAAGCATTTAAGGCATTTTTCCATACAAGTCATGAGTTAACATTTACAAATATTATGTTTCAAACATTAAAGATGGTAAAAGCATTAGTAAGTTAGGACACAGGACTTAAATCTAGGTATTGATGTATCTGTTCATTTGAGATTGGCTCACCTTTAAAAAAAAAGGTTTCTAAATTGAAAAAGTAACACATTTGTTGTTATTTATGCAGGTTTAAAGTCATTGGTTTAGTTTGAACTGTTCTTGTAAAATGTAAGAAATGATTGGTTTAAAAAGTGTGGGAAAACCCTGCACTCTGATTGGCTGGCAACTGCGGCTGCTGGCTATAAGTAGCAGCTGCAGCCCAGCCAAAGTGGGTTCGTTCTGAGCTGTAGTCACTAATAAACAAAGAGCTTGAAGCACTCCATATCTGTCTCTTCATGCAAACTTAACACTGGCAACGAAGGTGGGATCTCCCTGAAGAAGAAGGCAACGCGGAACAGAAGGAGAGCAAGATGGCTGCGCTGAACACTCCCCCAGCCCCATTCGATCCGATGGCAGAAGACTGGGAGACGTATGCAGATCGTTTCCAAATGTATCTGGAAGGAAACGATCCGGCCGACATTTCCGAGAAGCGGAAGAGAGCGGTCTTTCTCACGCACTGCGGTCCGGCAGTTTTCAAGATGGCGAAGGCATTGGCGGGAGCTGCAGACGTGAAGATAATGGAATGGCCTGACTTAGAAAAGTTGTTAAGAGCCCATTACGTCCCACAAGTATTGTGCCTCATTAAGAGACACGAGTTTTACCGTCAGGATCAAGGGGAAAGCGAAAACGTAAACGACTTCATGGCAAGTTTAAGAGACATTGGAGGTGCATGTGAATTTAACAATTTAGAAGAGGCCATGCGCGATCAATTTGTTCTGGGCCTTAAAGACAAGGTGCTTCAGAGCAAGTTATTACTAAGACCTAAGATCACGCTGAAGGAAGCAATAGAAGAGGCCTCTTCAGCAGAAGCTACCAAGTCCTCAGCAGCAGCCATGAGGAAAATCAACAAGGCCACAAGCCATCCTGATGTGAAAAAGTCCACAACAACTCATTGTGAGCAAATAGATTCTGAGTCAGACTGTAGTCAGGTGGAGGAAGGAATTTATAGACTCAGAATGGAGCGGAAAAAGAAAGACCTGGGAAGAAAGAGGCAAGATTTCTACTGCAGAGGTTGTGGGGAAAGCCACCCCCTCACTGAATGCAAGTTCCTAGATACCATCTGCCTCCGTTGTGAAAAAAGAGGACACCTAGCAAGAGTCTGCAAATCATCCAGAACTCCACCAAGCAGAAAGAAGTTTCCTGACAAAGAATTCAAGCCCAACAACCTCAGTGAGAAAATGGGGCGCAGCACAGAAGCAAAGGGGAAGAATGAAACTCATCAGACAGTAACTATTGGTCATTCTTCTTCTATCAATAACAGAAAAGTGCATGTCAAGGTACTAATTGAAGGAAGGCCTTGCCAAATGGAAGTGGACTCAGGATCATATTTATCTATGATGTCATGGGACACTATTCACAGACTACTCCCAAACATTCAGAAGAAGCATTTCAAGAAGCAAGCACTGACTCTTAAAGACTGCCAAGGGAACAAGATTCCAGTAGTTGGAACAAGAGAATTCAACGTGAAGTTCAAAGGCCACACCAAACGCTTGCCCTTACCAACGTGGACAAGGATCGCCCAAGCTTGCTGGGACTTGAGTGGTTCAATCCACTAGGCATCGAGGTGACTGGCATCAATCACGTGAGCAACACTGAATGGGAGGAGGCCTTGAAGTCTGAGTTTCCAGAGGTCTTCAGTGATGGATTGGGCAAGTATATGGGGACCCCTATCACTTTCAATCTAGATCCCAAGGTGCCCCCAATTTGCTTAAAGCCCAGAAGGGTCCCATTTGCCTTAAAGGAAAAAATTGATGCACAATTAGATAAACTAATAGCTCAAGGAGTTTTAGAGCCCACTGACCACTCCAGGTGGGAGACACCCATAGTCACACCAGTCAAGACTGATGGGTCAGTGAGAATCTGTGGAGACTATAAGGGGACATTGAACCATGCGCTGCAGCAGAGCGCATATCCAGTTCCAGTGGTGCATCATTTATTACATTCACTTGGCAGGGGTACAGTCTTTGTCAAATTGGATCTGGCCCAGGCATATCAACAATTAACAGTTGATGATGCCACTGCAGAGGCCCAAACCATTGTGACTCATAGAGGTGCCTTCAAATGTAAAAGGTTACAGTTTGGAGTAAGCGTGGCACCAGGCATCTTCCAAAGCCTTATGGAAAGGATGCTCCAAGGACTGCCAGGGGTAGTACCTTACTTTGATGATGTGTTAATCTCTGCTGAAAATGACACTCAGTTACAAGAGAGACTCAGAGAAGTCCTTACCAGATTCAAAAAAGCGGGGTTAAAAGTCAAGGAAGAAAAATGCACTCTTAGAACTGACAAGGTTGAATTCTTGGGCTATATGATTGACAAGCATGGTATCCATGCCACAGATGCCAAGGTTCAGGCAATCAAAGAAGCCCCTAGACCAAAATGTAAAACAGATTTGCAAGCCTTCCTTGGACTCATTAAACTCATTAAATTTTATCACATGTTCCTACCTCAGAAGGCAACCATTGCAGAACCACTGCACAGATTATTAGACAAAAAGTCTGCATGGGTCTGGGGCAGAAAAGAACAATCTGCATTTAACAATATTAAAAGACTAATCACGTCTGATGCTGTACTGATGCAGTTCTCTGAGAATTTGCCTGTTGTACTGACTTGTGATGCATCCCCTTTTGGAGTGGGGGCGGGGTTTGAACCACAGGCTTCCCAGTGGGAGGGAAACTCTCGCACCTTGACCAAAGCAGAGAGGAACTACAGCCAACTGGACAAGGAAGCCTTGGCAATTGTTGCAGCTGTCAAGAAATTCCATGAGTATTTATATGGGAGAACATTTACCATTGTCACAGATCACAAACCTCTGTTAGGCATTGTGGCAGGAGACAAACCTACGCCCACTATCCTGTCACCAAGAATGCTGATGTGGACTGAATTTCTTGCTGCTTATTCATACAAACTCATCCACAGGCCTGGCAAAGACATTGGGCATGCAGATGCTTTGAGTCGCTGCCCACTTCCTTCTCACATGGAGGACTTTGCTCCTGAGACTTACACCTTTTTCCTAGAAACTGTTGCCAGGCTTCCAGTACACACTGCTGAAATTGCCAGAGAGACTGCCAAAGACACTGTATTGGCTCCTGTTATAGGCTGGATTAAGAAAGGTTGGCCTCTTCAAGATCTACCTCAACTTGCCCAACCTTTTAAATCCAGGCAAACTGAATTATCTGTATTAAGAGGATGTATTTTGTGCGGTAACAGGGTGGTTATTCCTACAAAACTGCAAAAAGAGGTTTTGGAAATGTTACATGAGGGTCATCCAGGTATTGTCAGACTGAAGGGATTGGCCAGGAGTTATGTATGGTGGCCAGGTATTGACAAAATGGTTGAAAACTGGGTTGCATCTTGTCCCAACTGTCAGGTAGTCAGGCCTGCCCCACCTCTCGCCCCCACACAGGAATGGGAATGTCCTAGGGGCCCATGGTCCAGGATTCACATTGATTTTGCTGGCCCTACCAGAGGGCACACTTTCCTTATTATAGTTGATGCATATTCCAAATGGCTAGAGGTTATCCCCATGGCATCCACCACAACTGAAGCTGTCATCAAACAGCTTAAAAAGCTTTTTGTAACTCACGGGTTACCTGATGTGCTTGTTTCTGACAATGGCCCTCAATTTACATCCAACCTTTTTGAATCATATCTAGCACAACAGGGTATCAGACATGCCCTGACAGCCCCTGGGCATTCTTCGGCTAATGGCCAGGCTGAACATATGGTACGATTTACCAAGGAAAAACTTCAGCAATTGGGTCCAGGAAATATCACTGAGAGAGTTGAAAAACTTCTCAGTGTTCAGCATATCACTCCCAACCCCTCAACTAATTTGCCCCCAGCTGAATTGTTGATGGGTAGGAAACTCAGGTCTCCCCTTGATCGCCTTCATCCCACTTACGCACCCAACGCACCACTAGATTCCACTAGCAAAGTTCGCACTTTCACTGTGGGTGATTCTGTTTATGCTAAGCACCTTATGGGTGAACCATTATGGATTCCCGCTGAGATAACCCAAATCACAGGCCCCAGGTCTTACAGAGTACAAACGGAGGATGGTGTCCTCTAGAGCAGGCACATTGATCAGTTAAGATCCAGATTGCCTCAGGAGCATCGCTTTTGCTCCTCTCTGGTTCCCATACCTACTGCCTCTTCTAGGGGGGAAGGGGACGATCATGAGCAAGAATCAACCCCATGTGTAACGAGCTAACACAACAGGAACCATCGCAAAACCTGTCACAATACCAACAACCATTTTCACAAATGGAAGATTGCACATCATTACCTGATTTAGGTGCTGACATTGGGTTGGAGATGGATTGGGAGGAGAGACCAGGTTGTAGTAACCAAACAGGTTCTACCATTACTACAAGTCCTAGCAAGGAAATGTCAGCAGACACATTTCCTCCCTCACAAGGTGAGAACCTTAAAACATCTGAACCACATAGGTCTCAACGTACACGTAAGAGCCCCACCTATTTAAAAGAATACATTAGATAGGCTGGGGTTTGAGTATGGACTGAACCTAGTGGGGAGGGGTGTTATGTATGCAGGTTTAAAGTCATTGGTTTAGTTTGAACTGTTCTTGTAAAATGTAAGAAATGATTGGTTTAAAAAGTGTGGGAAAACCCTGCACTCTGATTGGCTGGCAACTGCGGCTGCTGGCTATAAGTAGCAGCCGCAGCCCAGCCAAAGTGGGTTCGTTCTGAGCTGTAGTCACTAATAAACAAAGAGCTTGAAGCACTCCACGTCTGTCTCTTCATGCAAACTTAACATTTGTCATGAACATGTCAACTGCTAATTCCTTATTGGTCAGATATAAATGCTAAAAGTAAGCCAGTTCTTGGAGAAAAATTGGGACTCTCTGAGTTTATGAAAATCATTAAGTATATCATGGTTGAACTCTTTTGAGAAAAGGTGATGTTTCTAGAAGGATATTTATGTATTTTAAGAGATTTTAAAAATTGCTTTAGTGAAATTTGTCACCTCTTAGCAGAGGTGGTATTCAGCAGGTTCTGACCAATTCTGGAGAACCGGTAGTGGAAATTTTGAGTAGTTTGGAGAACCAGCAAATACCACCTCTGACTGGAGATTTTACAGTATACTTCCCCTGCCATGCCCACCAAGCCACACCCACAGAACCGGTAGTAAAAAAAACCTGAATCCCACCACTGCCTCTTAGCCTCTTTTGAAGAAGACAAGATTCAACAGTATAACTCAATATGGTTCAAATAAAATTTTAATGATTTAAATTAATTTAAAATTATCAAAGTGCAGAATAGTAATATAATAGTAATATAATTAATTATTTGAATAATTTGCTATTTTAATTAATAGGATTTTAATTGTTACTTTTCCTTTTTTGTCTTTTTCATCTGTTTTTTTTGTTTAGAATAATAATTTGTTTGCTTGAGACTTTTACATTTTTTAAATTACTTTGTTTTGTTTGTAAACATAATCTGTTATCTAATAATTATGAGAGACAGTGTGGTATAATAGTTAAGGTGCTGCATTAGGAATGGGAAGGACTTAGGTTCTAGTCCTTCCTTTATCATGGAAGATGGTTGGATGCCTTTGGACCAGTCTTTCTCTCTCAACCCTACATTGGGAAGTCAAAAAAAACCTGTCTCCCAACCTATACAGAACCAGTGTGGTAGATTATGGTCTCATAATTTTCAGTGAAACCTTTATTTTATAGTATATTAATTCAGACTGATTATGCACATACCTTCATTATACACATTTTAAGAAAAATTAAATGTAATTTAATTACAATTAGCTGCAATTAAATTTTATTACAATTAATAAAAATAATAATTTACTATTTAATAATCAATTAATTTTATTACAATTAATTACAATTAATTGTAATTAAATTACAATTAAATTTTAAAAAATTAAAATTAATTTTAAAAATTTAAATTAAAATTATAACGAAAACACCAGTTCGTCTTAGATTTGTATGTCTTAGCTTGTCCCTATTTGTCTAAGCAGTAACAGCACCAAACCAATCCTGGATGATCTGCAGGTTAATATTTGGATGGAACCCATCCAAGGTTATAAGCTAGACTAGGAAATCAACTCCTCCTACTCCCAATTTTGGAAAAATATTAAACTACATCTGTATTGTTGTCAAGAAATGGGGTTACAAAATATTCTTGCGCCTTCTTTTTTGACATTAAAAGAACAAATCTTTTTTCAATCTTCAGAAAAACCCATGGGACTTTAAACCCACAATCTATCTTCATTGCTAATCCAGGTTCCTCTCTAAAAGGTAGTAAAAGTACAAGAAAACAGATTCTGTGGTTTAAATTTCCCCTGAAACTGCTTAACCGCAGAGAGGATTTTATACAGGCATCAGTCTTTTCTATTCCAGTTCTCTCTTTTTTGGACATTCTGAAATGAGAACTATCAAAACTTGACGCATATATGCATTCTTCCCAAAGAATGAGCTGCTTTATTTCTCTTCCTCCCCATAATGCAATTATTTTTAGAACTGCAAAACAAAGTTTCTGTAAAATTTATGTATTTATGCTCTACTCCATTAATCAATCATTTCCAATGATCCAAATATGTTGGATGGCGGCTCTTAGAATTCCAACTACAGTAGTTCTTCACCTATGACCACAACTGAGCTTCAAATTTCTGTTGCTGAGACAATTTGTAGTGAGTTTTGCCCCATTTTATGACCTTTCTTGCCACAATTAAGTGAGTGACTGCAGTTGTGAAGTTAGTAACACAGTGAAGTGAATCTGGCTTCCCCATTGACTCTGCTTGACAGAAGTTTGCAAAACGTGATCATATGACCCTGGGACACTGCAACTTTTATATATATATGCTTTTAAAGTTGTAGTGACGTTTTGGCAGAATATCATCTGCCATCATCAGGCTTGTGTATTGGGTTTGTCTGTGTGTCAGGCTTTCACAGGTGTTTCTGTTTTAAATTTGGTGCTAGCCTCGTGCTTCGTTAGAATGCTTGTTTTCTTCATCCTGATTGGTTGGGAGTCTTGGTCTGTGTTTATTGGTCGTGGAGTTTGCTGTGTTCTGCTTGATTGGTGTTTCTAATATCTTCTGTCTGTTTTGTAGCAGTTTTTTGTCTTGATTAGCTGGCAACATTGTATTTCATGTATTGGGGGCTTTTAGCACGGCTTGGCTTCAGGTGAATGGCCGGCTATCATTTATTAGGAAGCTAGGTTTCATCTGGGTGGCTGGCTGGGATGTGTTTGGGCTGGAGGTCTGTTTGTGCCCAGGTGTTTGTTTGGCTTGTGGTGTGGAAATTATGTGTGTGTGTGTGTGTGTGTGTGTGTTTCCAAGCTTCTGAATTTTGATCATGTGACCATGAGGATGATGCAAAGGTCATAAGTATGAAAAATGGTCATACATCACTTCTTTCAGGGCCGTAGTAACTTTTATCGGTCACTAAACAGTTGTTAAGTCAAAGACTAGCTGCATTTGATCCATTATCTCTTGCGATTTGGGGAAGATTGACATGCAGTGGCAGAATAATCTAGGAATCTACTTCATATCATTGATCTACTTCAGTATTGTCTCCAGTGACTGACAGCAACTTGCCAGTCTTGAACAGAGAAGGTAGTTCTCTGTTCAAGACTTAAGTGGTTAGATAAGCCAGGGATGTATTTGCAGATTTTTAGGAGTTTTTCAGTTTACCTCTACCCTTTTCTTCTCCTTCCAATAAAGCATTTCCATTTGTACATGAATAAAAAATGTTCTTGGGTCAAGCTTGATTCCTGATGACAGTATCCATGCAGAGTTTTTTTTAAACAATGCTAAGAAATAATTGTTTTAGCTTCCCAGTACTTGGCTCGTATTATAAACAAATATATAAGCCCTTGGGTTGTTGCAGTAGGTGTGTCTGCTCATTAGCATCTCCCTAAACAGAGCCATGCAGCCTAAGGAAGCTGAGGAATGGAGTGGCCTGCTCTCAATGCGAACTCTGGAGCTGTACAGTACAGAAGGTAAGTGAATGATCAGTGATGGAGGGTGGAGAGGAGGGTATGCAACTCTGTGGGTTGGGAAGCAGACCCAAAGGCTGCAGAGAGCTAGTGGGGTGGGAAAGCAAGCCCAAGGCATGTAGGGACCCAGTAATATGGAATGAGGGAGATTGAGGGGGACACTGTTGTAACTTCTCTGTGGCCGGTCGAAAGGGTGAACCCACCCAAATTTTGTGCAGGTGACAATTGTCCGTAATTTCAAAACTGGATTGTAAGTAGCTTTTGGGGAGTCAAGTAAAACTGCTGTTAAAATAAACTAAACCTGGGTGATAAGGAAGGTCTTCATTCTCTCCTAAAAGTGGGAAATTGAGACTAAATCTAGTTCTTGAGGGAATGCATTATTCCTCAGTTTGCAGGTAATGTGGAAAGTCCAAAGGACCTATCAGATAGCACACCACATGTGTGGTCTCACATGTGAAATTCAGAATCATTCCACACCTAAAAATACACTCAGTGTATTTATAATTTTATATTTAACTAATTTTATAACACAAAAGGTAATACATTTTAAAAATTGCCTCCAATATAATTTGCATTCACCATTCAAATCAGACGGATTGTTTTACAAATAATGAATACTGCACCCTCTACTGTCTGTTTCAGTGTTTTGACAAGACATTGAAAAATCAAAAATTCAGTTCCTACATTATCTCTTTTTCTAAAGTCAGTTTTAAAACATTATTTGAAGATAGGAGAACATAGAAAATATGTTTTGCTGCTATATACAAATCTATCTAAAGCAAATTAATAATATTTTGTTGATTTGTGTCTGATACAGACATTACACACATAGTTTAGACTGATCCCAACTACTCTTAGTTCAACAGTACTTATCTCCACCTGAGAGTGCTTAGGATTTCAGCTTCCTGGATATTTCCATGTTTGGCATCATATTAATATCTACCACTCTGTCAGTATAGTATATCTAGTTCCCTAGAAAATGACTCCTTACTAAGGTATTATGAAATATGTTTCCCAAGTAATACTGAGGCAATTCTGAATTTTGGTAAACACACTCGGATGAAAGTAACAATGTATACGTGCTAAAAAAATAAGGAACTCTCAATCCAAGTCAGCAAGACAAATTGAAATCAGGCAGGACTATGGAAGAATTTGTTATAAATTGGTAGGCTCAGGGAACAGGTGGAGGGAGGTAACAGGAGAGAGGACAGTTATTTTAGAATAGAATAACAGAGTTGGAAGGGACTTTGGAGGTCTTCTAGTCCAACCCCCTACCTAGGCAGGAAACCCTACACCACTTCAGACAAATCGTTATCCAACATCTTTTTAAAAACTTCCAGCGTTGGAGCATTCACAACTTCTGGAGGCAAGTTCTTCCACTTATTGTTCTGTCAGGAAATTTTTCCTTAGTTCTAAGTTGCTTCTCTCCTTGATTAGTTTCCATCCATTGCTTCTCGTCCTGCCCTCAGGTGCTTTGGAGAATAGGTTGATTCCCCTCTTCTTTGTGGCAGCCGCTGAGATATTGGAACACTGCTATCATGTCTCTCCAGTCCTTCTTTTCATTAGACTAGACATACCCAGATCCAGCAACCGTTCATGTTTTAGCGTCCAGTCCCCTAATCATCTTTGTTGCTCTTCTCTCCAGTCTTTCTAGAGTCTCAACATCTTTTTTACATCGTGGCAACCAAAACTGAATGCAGTATTCCAAGTGTGGCCTTACCAAGGCATTATAAAGTGGTATTAACACTTCACGTGATCTTGATACGGGTTTCCCAAATCTTTCACAGAACTTTGGATCAGAAGTTTTCAAAAGGTTTGCTTGAAACTATACAAAGCCCATACCAAAATTAACTAATTATGACTATCTGAATGAGTCAAATGGACTGTGCTCCCACTACACAATGAACCATAAATTAACAATATAAACTATGTATTGCAGCATTATGCCATATCATGAGCCAGTTTGCTATACAGGTAGTATTTGACTTATAACTGTTCATTTAATGATAGTTTGAAGCTGTGGCAGCCTTGCTAAAAGTGAGCCAGGTCCTACCCTCAACATTGTGAATGCCACAACATTCTCATGGTCATGTGATCACAATTAGAGAACTTAGCAACCAGCTTGCATTTATTATGGTTGCAGCAACTTGTGTGCATGTGATCATGATTTGTGACTTTCCCAGCTGGCTTCTGACAAACAAAGTTAACTGGTGAAATCAGATTGGCTTAACACCCAAATTTTTCATTTAACAACAATCACTGTGGTTAAAATGATTTTAAAATTGTGTTCCGTCATGCAATGATTTGCTTTACAACCATATCAATTTATGATAAATTCTGGTAAGATGCTGCTCTAGAAAACAATAGACTGAATTGTAGGCCTCTCTTAGATGATTGACTGTGGGCCAGGCACTCTCACTCAGTACAATCCACTTCATAAGGTGGCTATCGAGAGGAAAATTACAGATGGGGTATTAGATATGTTCACCACTGAGGCAGAGAGATAAACATAGGATAAAAATATAATAATAATTCACAAACTAATTACATTTTAGCAGACCAATTTGGTGAACTCAATCCAAATGTGCCTTATTTGATTTTGACTTAATAGTTGTTCAAATCTAGCCCCTATGGTTATAGTTTGGCATATTGAATAAATCTAGTCAATTTGGTTACTAGCCCAATCATGCTTAAGTGACCAAGGGCGAATGTGATATGTTAATAGCACAAAAAAGCCCAGTGAACTTTGAGGCTAAGTGCGGACCTGAACCTTCATCTTCCTAGCCCAACACTATGTAACACTATCTAACTGAGGTTCTTCCCTTTAGTGAATTGCCCAAAAGAACAGAACAAGGGAAAGTCATTTGTGTCTTCTCCGTATCACTTTCTCTCCAATAGAAACCAATGAACATGGTAATATGGAATCAAGAAAAGCCTTGATCAGCTTGGCAAACCCTAATTTTCTCTGCAGATTGTTTTAACTGGTTCTGCAGAACGCCTACTATGAAGTTATGTTATGTCTTTACATTATTTACTTGGCAATATACCAGCAAAACCATTCATATAATTTATGAATATCAGTATTCCTCCCAAAAGCCACACACCAAATGAAAATCTTGTAAAAGAGGCAGGTGTGTATTCTAGGACAGAATTCCTGATGGAGAAAGTGCATTCAATCACTTAGCAGAAATGACTGAAGAGGCTGTAAAGTTCGTTGACTCCGTTTTGTTTCTTTCAACAGCTGCATTTTGTACCCTTTGGGATGTGGGACCTCACACAACAGGTCATCCAGAGTCAGTTCATTTATCTGTCCTGAGACTTTTAACTTGGTGACAATTTCTTCAAACTGAATAATGAAGTCTGGATCAAGTTCTAGCTTTTCCCTGGCAGCGATGATCTGTAAGATTACAACAAACCAACAAACCATGATCAATAAAGAACTGTTCTTTTCTATGCCAAAGCATGATAAATTTTGACCAAATGTACAGAAACAAGACCCTAATCCAATTCCTCTTGCCGATTTGTTATGAAGGTGCACTACACCTGTGGAACTTATATTTATCTGCAGCTCTATGCATCAATGCTTATCTTGTGCAGTTGAAAGCTACAAGCTGGAGACGTTTTAAACTTGTGAATTATTAGACGTATCCCAAAATATTTGTTAATAGGGACTAATTAGATGAAAAAATATTCCTATAGGTAACCAAATTCAGCAAACTCTATCAATATGTTAAGAGGTATTTAAATGAATGACTGTTTAAATGAATGATTATTTCAAGATAATTATTGCCAGTTTTTTCCAGATTTATTTATTTATAAATAACAGTGATCAATGATTCTCACTATTTACAGTGTAATTTACCTTGGTCTGAAAAATCAGGAACAGGGGTGTGTTCTATTGAACAAGTAATGCTTACAACTGATATAAAGCATATAAAGTAGTACAAATAATCTTGCAAATTTCAGCGAGATGTCGGAAAAAGAACTGAGATATCCACAACAGCATGGGTACATTTATTCCTGGTATAAAATGCTTTCCAATTTATTCCTTTGAGTTGCATTTGGGGTGACATTTCAGCTGCTACAGAAACAGCTCAAGAGAGAAATAGATTTCATAGTGCTTTCGGCATGCAGCAAAAAAAGGCTACAAAAATGTTGAGTGCACATATATATGCATCAAGATAGCCCCCCCTTCCTGAAAGGGAAAAAGAGAGAGCTATTCTTCTAGCTATGAAAAAAGTCTGCTTCTATCAAATAATTTTCACTTACCACATCCTTACAGAAGTTAGGTTTTCTCACAAAATATGTATTGATTTTTGAAGCTTTTTCCAGTGTTTGCAAAAGATTCTTTAGATTTCCAAAGGCAGCCAAAAGAAGAATCTTCAATACAAACATAACAAAAGAATAATACTTTCACAAATTCTGGATTGTGTCAGAAGAAAAATCTGCCAAGCAGGCAGGTCAAAAGTCTTTGTACCAGTAGCCCTGATGATCATCAACGAAATGCACTGTTCGTAAAAGATAGAGAATGTGGTACCCTTATGGATTCTATAGCTATTGCTGATCATCAACTGTGGCAAATTCCAGGTACAGTATACATTTTTCAGTATCAAACTCTCATTATAAAAGTTACAATAAAGCTTGTGATACAGAACCTTTCTGTTTCTTTAATCATTTTATACACAGTAATAGATACAACTAAGGGAAAGGACGTGCTGGGATTGAAACTTCAGAGCAACCTTCTTCATGTTGACAATCTCCTCCCAGGAGATGCAGCCCAAAATAGTGGTGCTAAAACGGGCTGCTTAGGAACATTCTTGCTATTACTATGGAAATCATCACTGCCCTTCAAGTCCAAGTCATTACAACAAACCAATCAAATTGGTATGAATGTGAGGGAGGAACGGGGAAAAATATCTGAAGAAATTGTTTTGTTCCTAAATAAGCATTAGATTGCTGATTTTTTAAAAAATTCATATTTATATCCTGCCCTTCTCCGGAGACTCAGGGTGGCTTACAATTTTGCGGGGAGCACAACCCAATGCGCTCAGCAATAGCCTTCATTCCATTGTATATGCCTGCTTATTACTAAGCGGCATTTTTATAAAGTCAGCTTATTGCCCTCAACAATCTTGGGTCCTCAGTTTACCTACCCCGAGAGGATGGAAGGCTGAGTCAACCTTGAGCCTGGTGGGATTCGAGCCTGCAATAATTACAGGCAGCTGGAACTAGGTGCTAGGCTATTAACACCCTGCACCACCAAGGCCCTGTATCTATTGTCCTGTATCTGCTGCCCTTCCTCCAATTTGCCCCTCTTCCTACAACTCCCATATAGATTTTTGTATCTTCAATTTTAAATAAAGATATTTTGATATAGTGGTTATGGCATTGAAACCACTAGAAATCGGGATATTGAGAGTCATGCATGATTAAATAGAAAAAAATGGAATACTAATTGCTCCTGTTTTTAATGGCGTATCTTCTCTGAGATTATCTTTGCTTGCCCACTTTTCACTGTTCTTTCAACATCTTGTGAGTTATTTACTCCTACATTTGCCGCCATGGAAATTTTTATTAACAAAAGATTTTAAGAAGATTCCTTAGAATCATACCATTGATGTGAATCATAGAAATGTTGGCACATTTCAATAATTTAACCTTTGATTATTTAAATATACAGTTGATGAACAGCAAATGAATAACTGCTTATGTTTTTCCAGCGTTGATCCGACATAAAGCAAATCGAAATGCTTGAAAAATTAAGGGCATAAAGAAAACAGTATAAGGCAGAGATGTTTTTAATTAGCATTGGAATAGAGCAGGCTAGGTTGTCATATGTTGTTTAAGACAAGGGATATCTTCTCTGTTAAAAAATATCATCAGACTACACAATCATTAGAACACACAAGTGTACTGTATTTTTCGGTGTATAAGACACATTCCCCCCCCCAAAAGCGGGCGGAAATGCCTGTGCATCTTATACAGCGAATGATACTGAAGCCCCGCCCACCCACCGGCCCCCACCCTTCAGCCTCTGCCTCCCAGCAATTTGCCTCCTTGCAGCAAACAGCCTGGTCAGCTTCAGCACAGCCTGATTTAGCATGAGTAGCTGATTGTTGGTTGGAATAGCCTCCCGGAATACCGACAACCAGCTGTTCCAGTCTGCAGGTATTGCCATCACCTATCCTTCCACAAAGGCCAAAAATGGGGCGCGCAGAGGTAGCAATAGGTGATGGCGCTTTTCTTGTTTTCCTCCCCAAAAGCTAGGTGCATCTTATACTGTGGAGCGTCTTATAGTCCGAAAAATATTTACCTTTAAATTGTCATATATTATACTTTCAGTGGGCTGCAACTGTGAAAAATAGTACTGGGCCTTCAAAAAATCATTCTGTAGAAGGAAAGAAAAATAGTAATGCTTTTAAATATTGTCTAACATTTTATTTAAATCCTAACACTTGGCTCCCACAACCTCTCAATAATAAATAGACCTAGCATATATACACTGTTCTAAATCAGGTAGGTCTGCCCTTGAAATCCATGTGGAAGCTACAGCTGTTTCAGAATGGGCATACTACAATATGCCCATGTGACTCCAATATTCCACAAAGTACACTAGTCACCAGTTGGCTTCTGAGTGTAATTCAAGGTGCTGGTTACTGTCTAAAAAGCCTTGCATGGCATAAGGGCCTAGTTAAAGAGGCAGCCTATCTCCAACTATTTCTATGTATCTGGTGAGACTGAGGAGTAGGTGCGCCTTGCGTCTCCTCAATAAAACTATGTCACCTATGGGACCTAGGAAGTGTAACTTCTTTAGTTAGTGCCTGCCTGGGGCAGCACCCCTGCTGTAACCCATATGCCCTCCACCCTGATGATGTTCATAAGGTTGTTGAAAACCTGTCTGTCCTGCAGGCCTGGGAGGTAGGATGTGGTGAAACTCCTGTAGGATGTTTTATTTGTTGAAGAGATTTTGCCTGTTGGATTCTTATAATTTGTTTCCTTAGGTTTTTGTTTTATTACCGTGTTTCCCCGAAAATAAGACACTGTCTTATATTTTTTTTGGCTCCCAAAAACACACTAGTCTTATTTTCGGGGTAGGTCTTATATATATATATTTTTAATGAAAAAAAACACTTACCATATTCATGTAGAACAATGTACATTTATTCATGTACGAAACCACGAACAAATCGCATACCGTGTTTCCCCTAACATAAGACACTGTCTTATTTTTTTTTGGCTCCCAAAAACACACTAGGTCTTATTTTTGGGATAGGTCTTATTTTCGGGGTAGGTCTTATTTTCGGGGTAGGTCTTATTTTCGGGGAAACACGGTATTCATCCCTTTTTAATAGCATAGCAATAGTACTTAGACTTATATATCACTTCACAGTGCTTTACAGCCTTCTCTAAGCGGTTTACAAAATCAGCATATTGCCCCCAACAATCTGGGTCCTCATTTTACTGACCTTGGAAGGATAGAAGGCTGAGTCAACCTTGAGCCAGAGAGAATGGAACTGTCAAATTGCTGGCAGCCAGCACTGAAGTTACAGTACAAACATACATTCAAGGATACAGAACATCAAACTGCACTGATAGTAGAAATAAATAATGCTATACCTGTTTCAGACCAAGTGCTACTATAAAATATTGTGTTCTTCTTGAAAGTTCATGTCCATGGAGACGCTTATCTTCAAGTAACGTATCAACAATTTTCCAAGATTCTGGGCTGTTCTGCAGGATGCAAGATTTTTTTAATATTTATATGTAAATTGCAATGCAGACTACAATGGAGAGATGGCAGGACTTTACTGAATTTTAAATGCTTGGGTTATGAAAATTGCTCAAAATTCTCTTAACATTTTGTGCAAAAAACCCATTCACTAATTATAAAAGCAAAACAAAACTGAAAACAGGACATTTATAAAATCCCGTGAAAGGTGGAACTCAATGGATACTCCAATCTGTTTTAACTAATTTGTGAACACCTCAGGTAAGCTAATATTTGATACTTCTCTAATGGAATTAGATACTTCTCTAATGGAAGGCCATTAATGGAAGGCTTGTTTAAGTTTAATTCTTTGTTTAATTCTTTAATTCTTTTTAAAAATATTTATTGTTGTATTTTAGTTGTGAGCCGTCCCGAGTCCTTTCAGAGAGGGGGCGGCATACAAGTCCAATTATAAATTATAAAATAAATAAATAAATTTATTTCTAGAAATCAATAGGTAGTAAACTTCAGCAAGTCTCTGTGTCAGGTACAAGTAAAAGAAGAAGCAAACCTCCCCCACACCCTCACATAGATATATTATTTCCAAGCTATCAAAGTATTGTTTCTTGAAGGAGGAAGAGATCCAGATGGAGAAAGAATACCGTATGTAATTTTCCTCATAGAAAGCAAGCTTAATTTATTAACAAGATATTATGGAGTTTTTTATACAGGTCAAATGACTGATTCACATCTGTTTTGGTGTATCCTCCACAAAGACTACTGCAGTATTTTGTATTACTGCAAATATCTGCTTTTGTGTATCACAGTTTTATACAATTATTGGTAGCTATGATGCATTTACACAATGTGTAGCTGTTCTATGGTATTTACAGCTCATGTGGCAATTTAAATAGGGACTAAAAAGAGATATTCTTGATTCATCTATGACTATATACAAAACATGCAATTTTCCACTTCAGTAGCTATAAAACACCATCTGTTTAACTCCAGGAAAATCACCAAGAGAGAGAGAAAAAGAATGCAGCTATTCAATGATATTCTTTTTACCATGGGTTTAGTCGTAAGAAAATCAAAGACTAAAAAAACAACTAAAGAGAAATGTAGACACAAAATCATATTAAACACCATTTAAACAACATATATTATTACCAGTTTGTAGCATATTGCAAATGCGAGCAAGTAAGTGTCTTGGCTGAATCTGACATTTTCCCTGTCCATTTCTAATAGCACATTCAGAGCATCTGTGGAATATAATTTTAATTTTAAGCATTAGTTTAGTATTTGTAGATAATCACATATTCCAACTGCTAATTTATAATACTTGCAACTGAAATAAATTATTTATTAAAAAACACTTGGGGGAATAAATTATATACCACTAGATTCTTTCAGGGTTCCCTGGTGTTCTCTGAACTTGGTTGTTTCATTGTAGATGTTTAATTACCAAAACTAGGTAACATCACACTATCAGATGATATTACCTATTTTCGGTAACGAAACATCTGCAGCAAAACAACCAAGTTCAGAGGGCACCAAGGACTCCTATTTCAATCCTCAGCTACAAATTTTCTCCTCTATCAGTACTAGATTTTTTTATGTTAACTCAAGTATTCTCAACTCTTTGGGCAAATAGGTTCTTTTGGGACATATGAATGCCTGTCATACACAGTCACACAAAAAAATCCACCATATTAAGAAGTTAATTTATACAATGCTTGCCATGTTGGGTGGGGCAGTCAAAAATAACAATTCAGCTGGAGGCAGGCTTGTGAAGTTCTTCATATAGTTATCTTTTCCCCATATTTGAACAGACAAGAACATTTCCAGAGGAATCATTGGGATATATCTGCTTACTACTTCTACTTTCCAAGAATGCCTATGGGATTCAAATGCATTCTTGCAAGCCAAGATTATACCACAGGTTACTGGAATGCAATTAAAGAATGTATTAAAAATTACACTGGGTGGAGCAGGAACCTGGTAGTTGCCAAGGAATGCGGTTATGAACAATGCAGTCAATATTCTCCATGTTGGGGATGCAATTGGAAATAATTTATACCTGAATTCTAAGGTCGCAATAGTTCAGTGGAAACCATGTATCATAATAGTAAAACAATATGCTATGTGATAGCAAAAAACTTGATGTATCATTCTGCACCTGCATCAGGGGTCTTTCAAAACTGAATGCTAAAAATATTTCCAGAGAACCAGAGTCATTACAAAATCTTCAATAATTAAAAGGTATAACCCAAAATTTAAAACATTAAAAGTGATAAGACATCTTCCAAAACATCATGGCAACTTGTCTTGAGATTTGGGGTTCTTTTAAAAAAAGAATTTTAATTCCATTTTGGAGGTCTGTGAAGTGCTGTGGTAATTTCAGTTTTAAATGTCATAAAGCTGAAGTACTATGCACAGTTTCTTGGAATTAAATCTTATTGTCTACGATGTTTCTTCCTTTCTGATAGACATTCAGTGTCATGTGCCATGGCAAAATTAATGTTGTGGTCTGACAAAATTCAATCTTGTCAAGGTTTGAAATTTTCCAAGCTCCCCCCCCCAAAAAAGTAAATTTTTAAAAAAACTCCAAAAAAGTACCGTATCATCACATTCACTGAATGAAACAAACATCTAATGAACACAGACTTAAGAAAGCTACGATTATTTTTAAGAGGTGTTATAACTCTGTAACATTCAAAAGTAATCATGCAAAATTTATTAGATCAAATTATTCAGTGGCAATTATATTGTATTACATTATGTGATTAATATTATCTTTCCTTTACCTTCATAATGGCCCTTTTCAAATAACATGTCCATTAATATATTGAATGATGTATAATCTCCAAAGAAGCCATTTAGAGTCTGAAAAGAACAGAAAATACAGCTGTATTGGCTGTTTTCATCTAAATAATTATTTCTATGGACATGACTTTATTCATAATGCTTGACAAACACTTTGATAAAAATTCAGGGCTTTAAATTTTAGGCTCATCCCTTCAAGCTGCAAATGAGAGATACATAATTATCAAAATACATTTATCACTACAGTGCTTCTGAAAATAAATTATCCAATGGTGATTTGGTTAAAAAGGTGATTTATTAGAAGACTGTTTGAAAAGTTCTTGGAAATGCAGATCATGGAATGTGTTCCTTTGGATTTTAATCATAGACTAGAGGAGACTGTGCTCAAACTTTGGAGTAATCCCCAGTGAAACAAGACTTATTTCCAAGTGTTGAATCCCTTGTAACTGGCAAGACCAAGGATGAAGAAATAACTAGGATTTCAGGAAGGTATCTTTAATGCTAATCTGAGATAAGTACAGAATCTTGAAAACTCTAACAATTTCTCAACCTTAAGTTACAGTGAATTGATTCATTTTCTTGAAATGCTTGTTCTTGTATCTATCAGCTGTTGGATGAACTCCCAGTTATGAGATGAATATTCATCCATCTTCTTCTCTGCCTTTCCACTATCCCTCACTCCAAGTGTAGCACAGGATAACCTCCAAACTTTTGTTAGCTTCATTTGTATAACTTGAGGTTCAAGATTCCAGATATTTCAGGAATTTAAATGGAGCCCAAATATTCCAAACTAAACCTTAAAAAGCCTCACTGATTTTAATACGGTTGCAAAGGAAAAATAAATTGCCCTATGGGTTGAATTTCATGATTAGAATGATAGAAAATGAAAATAATATAAAGATAGTTCTGAATTTCACCTGGTCTTTGATGAGTTCCAGTGCAATTGCTTCAAGGTCTAGTTCATAACATAACCTCATAAATATGGGTCCAAATCGGAACTCCCCAAAGGCCCTGTTTCTGTTCTCTTCATGATACCTGAGTAGAAGATAGTTTTTGTTATGATGATGATTTAAGCCTGAAGATCAGACAGACAGGACAGAGTATATTCATACTCAATCTTCCACAAGACAGGATCCAAGGTGTTGAGAAATTTGATAGTTACTTGCTTACAGTTTCTAGAAAACCAGTGTCACTCAATGCCATTCAACAAAAAATAGTGACAACCTGCTCCCCATTCAAAAAGAGAAGAGTTTATATAATAGTCTCCCTAAAGTAGCTCTTTTCTATCAAATGAATTTTGTATGCTGGTAAAAGATTCTATATTTTTTTTCCTTTTACTATGTTGTGGTTTGCATTATTTCCATAAGAATGAAATGTGAACATTATTTTACTAATGTACAATATTTTCTGAAAAAGACAAAAATAAACCAAACATAAAATTAAGAATAGTCTCATGATAAAACTTCCTTATTGTAACATGATCAGAAACAGACCAAACATAATACAAATGAATATTCACATTACTGAATGACTCTTACCTGTATATGGTTCTTTTGACTAATTCCATTTCATTTTTGGATTGACATAGATATAGTAGATTTATTAATTCGGGTCTGAGAATAAGGGTATTATTTGCTAACTTTTTTTCAACAGATCTGAAAAACTCATCTGAAATTGAAAAAAAGTGTGAATTGTTTATATTGCATTTCATTGTATTTATAATTAGCTTACACAGAATATTGCAGAATTGATAAAATAAAATGAAGCTGAACGTTGCTTTGGTTTATACCTAGGATGATGTAACTTTCTACTTTTTCTGGAACGGTCCCCTTTGGGGGGAGGTATCCTATATGTCAGACACATTCCCAGGGGTGGCATTCAAAAATCCCAGCAACTGGTTCGCTGTCCAGTTGCTGGGTAGGCATGGCCATGGTGGGCGTGGCCTACTGAGACTTCCTGTTTCTTGCTTCCGGTAGGCCTCCAGAGCCCAGGGAGGCTGTTTTCACCCTCCCAAGGGTCTAGGGGCCTCTGGGAGGGCGAAAACAGCCTCCCCTGGGCTCCCCTGGGCTCTGGAGGCCCACTGGAAGCTGGAAACAGGCCCTTTTGCCACTTCTGTTTTTTCCGGGAAGGCCGTTTTTCGCCTTCCTAAGGGTCCAGATGCCTCCCCTGGGCTCTGGAAGCCCTCCAAAAGCCAGAAACAGGCCCATTTCCAGATTTTCAGAAGGCCCAGTTTTCCCCCTCCCAGAGCCTCTGCATGGACCCTGCATTTACCTCCATTGAAAATGGGCCGTGTGGAGATTCCTGGGAGGGGAGGAGCAGAAAGGGCGGGATCAGCTGGTCAATTGAAATACCAGTTCAGTGAACCAGCTGTAACTTTAACATCCAGTTTGCCCGAACCGGCCTGAACCGGTAGAATACCACCCCTGCAAATTCCCCAACCCAGAAAAATATTCTGGTTGCCAGAGTTTGGCCCAGCTCAGCAGCAACAATAGCACAAACACCCAGAAGCTCAAGTTTGCTAGAGCAACAGCAGGCTCATCTGAGTCACAGAACAGGAAACTGCATCTCTGTTCCCTGATCATGATGCTGTGGGCTACCAAATCTGGGCTACCAGAACTCTCTGAATGTCAACAAGGACTTTGAGTTTCTACTTCTGCCTAAATTTTTGCAACTTCTGAAACACTTGGAGATGTAAATGAATTCAGGTAGTCCTTATTTAACAACAATCTGAGACAGGCAACCCCATCACTAAATGATGAAGTTGTTAAGCAAGACATCAAGTGACCATGATATACAATTTTACTGCTGGCTTTCTCGTTGACTTTGCTTGTTGGAAGCCAGCAGTGAAGGTCGCAAATAACGATCATGAAACTATGGGAGAGTGTGATGGTCATAAATGCATGCTGGTTGCAAAGCACTGAAATCTTGGACACATGTCAATGAAAATGTTGTGAGAATTATAAGTGCAAGGACCAGTTGTAAAATTATCTTTTCAACCCTACCGTAACTTCTAACTATTGCAAAACAGGGCAGTCTTTAAATATAAACCCACGGCCTTTAAAAATGAACAGCCTTTAAATACCGTGTTTCCCCGAAAATAAGACACTGTCTTATATATTTTTTGGCTCCCAAAAACACACTAGGTCTTATTTTCGGGGTAGGTCTTATATATTTATGGTGCCAAATAGTGGGTGTGAGTGTGAGGGGGGACGTGTTTCGCGGGTGCATGGTTGCTCCCTGAAAAGTCTTCCTGGAACTGGAGATTTACACTAGGTCTTATTTTCGGGGTAGGTCTTATATTAGGGCAAGTTTAGAAAATAGTGCCAGGTCTTACTTTCGGGGTAAGTCTTATTTTCAGGGAAACACGGTATATAACTCTATAAATTTAATGTGTGCTCTGGGAAATCTAGTCACCTGATTCATTGAAAGGAAAAACTTGTTCTGCGAGAATTTCAATTCACACAATATAATAAAGTCATACGGCAATTTGCTTCTTTCTGCTATGTGAATGGAATGGAACGGAACGGAACAGAACAGAATAGAATACTTTATTGGCCAAGAATGATTAGACACACAAGGAATTTGTCTCTGGTGTGTAAACTCTCAGTGTACATCCAAAACAGCCAAGTAATAACAGTCATAATATCAAAATAATCATAACCATAAGAATGATACAAATAAGAGGAGGTAGTGTCATAGTTCCAAGCAATGAACCCAATTCAATCAGGATTCGAAAGCTCCATTCAGGCTTGAAAGACCTTTTATTGAGTACATCGTATGGGCACTTAGAAAGATGAAGCTAGCTAGACTTCTGGTTCCACTCTCCTCACCGATGGACCAGGGACCACGACTGTGCGCGGCCTTGGTTCGTACTCTCTTGTCGGAGAGCCCTGATCTGTCGGATTAGGGGCTGAAGCTGCCTTGAAGGGGTGGCGGAGTAAGGGGAAACCGCAAGCCAGGTCGAGGAGAGCCGCATCTCTCCTCCCTGGACTTGTCTTTTTTCCCCCTGAAGACGACCGAGCGGTGGTCCAAAATGGCCACCCTGAAGAGAATGATCTAGCCAGACAAAGCTTGTGCAGGAGGAAAGAAAGAGGTGGGCAACATAAGAACTGGGACAATTCGGCAACAACTAACTTAAAAGGTACCCCGGGATTGATGCTTAAAGAATTTTTTTTTTTAAAGGAAGAAAGTGGCGGAATTAGAAATAGAAGGAAAAAAGTGAAAATATTTTTTACAGCTGAGTGGGGCTTCGAACCGGAATAGGAATAAGCCGGAATAAGATGGATTTAAGAATATTAAAAGATTTGATTACTTTGGAACATTGAGGCTCGGAAAGCTCCAAATAATAAAATTGGGGGAGACAAGGACATTGTATAACAGAGGGTGTCATCCTGTGGATAAAACTTTAAGTTGAAAAAGAGAAGTTCCTATTCTTCTACTAACTTGATTTGATATTCTGAAAAGGAAATATTGAAATAACATAATAACTACCCCAGAAAGTGAAAATTGAATCATAATAAAAGAAAAGGCATGGAATGCTGAATTGTTTGGTGATTTTGCTATAAATCCAGTTTTGGAATAATTGTGAATATAGAAAATTTCAAGAAGAAAAAAGGAAAAGAGAACCTGATTTGTGGACTTTAAGGACTATAAAGCATAGGAGTGTGCAACAGTGGTATCTTTGTGGGACTTAAAAGTGGAACTCAAAAACTTTAAAGAACTGCTACATGCGAGAGGTGAATCATTTGTCTCAGAACTAAGAGATTTGGAAATGACGATTTAAAGTTATGAAGAAGAAGCTTCAGAGAGGGAGGAGTTAGTTCAAGAAGAAACCATCTTAAATAGACAATCAACACCAAGAATTTTACGAAGAAGAGGAAAAAGAAGGAAGGTTAAAAATGGGAGATTTAAGAAAGTAATTAAAATGGGGAATACCAGTAAAAATCGGAAAGAAAGAGAGAGAGATACAGCAGAAAAGTAAAAGGGGGAAGGAAAACACATATATAGAGAGAATATAATCCAGAGGAAGAAGGGGATTGGGAGAATAAAAGGGGAGAGAGGTACTGAGGAACAGGAACAGAAAAGAAAGAAATATGGGGACTGTGGAATAAAAGAGAATATCTTTTTGCCTAGAATACATAGCGATACTGGTTAATGAATTTAAAAAAGGGGATTCTGCAAGAGTATGAGAAGTAGCAATAAGGTATTTTGTGAATATAAATTATAGAATACAGGTTATAGAATTGCTTCTTTTTTTCTTTTTTTATTCAATATTATAATTAAACCTTATGGAAGTAAAGAGAGAAAATAGATTGCGGAATCTGATTTAAAAGTACAATATAGAAGAGTTTATTTTTTCTAGGAAATGATTATTACTATAATTAAGTAAAATGGACATTTAATTAGGGATTATAGATGAGGGAATGAAGATATATATAAACCACTGATGGGACACCCCCAAAATTAGAAAGAGCTGGGGGCAATCTATGTTTTGTTTTATGATTATAAACTTGTATTGATTTGGATCTTATGGAAATAATAATATGCGATGGAATTGCCAATTTGACAGACAAAAGAATTAAAAGGGAATAAGTATGAAGATATGGGAAATACTAGTGATTTAAATGAGAAATGAGTATTTTGGAAAAGGAATTGAAATAAATTAAAATGAATTGAGAAGATGTTTAGAATAAAAGTAATATTAATGATTAGGATTAATTTGTTAGTTCTTTTTCCTTTTTGAAAAAGTGGAGGTAAAATGAGAAAAGAATATTTTGGAAAAGGATGTGTTTAAAAGAAATGTTAATGTTTAAGAAATGTACATGAAATAAATTGAAAGGAATTGAAAAGATGCTTAGATGGAAAGTAATAGTAGTTAACATTTGGAAAAGGCTATATTCAAAAGAAATATTAATATTTAAGAAATATATTTGAAATAGATTGAAATGAATTGAAAAGATGTGTAGAATGAAAATAATATTAATGATTAGAATTAATTTGAGAAGATATTTAGATGGAAAATAATATTATTTAATGGATAAGATAGGATGTTGAATGTTAAAAGTGAATATATAATTACTGTCACATTTGCATGTAAAAACAGTGACTCGGAATTATGTTGTACACTGAAAAGAGTTTTTTTTTATGTTGTTTTGGAAAAATTGAATAAAACTTGTTTTTTAAAAAAAGAAAGAAAGATGAAGCTAGCTCTGAGTTATTTCCCATATGGAATTGCTTGTATAAAAATTAAGGCATTAAATGAAAGTATCCCATTTCAGACTTTTGATCTGAAATCTTTCTGGAAATAACTATTAAAATATTTTAGTAGCAACTACCTATCAAAAGATTTCTCCAAATGTACTGTACTGTATTTGCGAGCATCAGGACCTTGACAGTTCCTAAAGCTAATGCCCAATATAGAATAACACCTGGCTATCCACATCTAAAAAGTCCCATTAAGGACAATACCTATCACAAGGTGCCTCCTGGTTATCAATTAACAAACTTTTGTGTCAGTATTGAGTCTGGTCGTGGTTTCAAAAGAACCCATGATATTTCTTCTGTGGTTTGATTGCAATTAGGACTTATCCACTTGATAGTACACTGTACAAGATCTGATACCTACAAGAGCTATCATTCTTCAAAAAATAATATAAAAAAGTGCTTTGAACCTAGGGTAAATATAATGCTTTTCTGTTACTCATTAAAACATTTATTTCTTTTTTTCAGGTTTCTATACAGCCCCAAATGAGAAACAGATGCTTTAAAAACCCATTCACTGAAATAGCCTCACTGTTTTATCAAGCTTGTACAGAAGACAAATCTGCTCTAATACTTAAGAGAGGTATTTGAAGCATATGAATCACTTTTGAATAGTGCATATCTAGTGCATATCTGACACTTACCTAATAAAATCCCAACGTTTATTGATATTTGAACACAGAGATGGGCAGTATATAAATTTAGTAATAAATAAATACATTTATTCTTAGCAAGAAAATACAGGTAGTGTTGACCTATGATCATAATTGAGCCCAAAATTTCTGTTGCTAAGGGAGACATTTGTTAAGTGAGTTTTGTCTCATTTTATGAGTTTTCTTGCCACCGTTAAGTGAGTCATTGCAGTTAGTTAGTAACACGGTTGTTAAGTGAATCTGTCTTCCTCATTGACTTTGCTTTCCCGAAGGTTGCAAAAGGGGATCACATGACCAGAGACGCTACAACAGTCATAAATACGAGTCAGTTGCAAAGCATCTGAATTTTCATCACATAAACATGAGGGCGCCACAATGATTGTAAGTGTAAAAAAGGTTCGTAAGTCATTTTTTCAGTGCTGTTGTATCTTTTATTGGTCACTAAATGAACTGTTGTAGATTGAGGATTGTCTGTATAACATTGCATTGCATGTAAATACTATTTGAGGGGTAGATGTTTAAAGAGACAGGAGTTCCTTAGGTATCATAGTGTACACATAAGCAAAATCATAGCTTGTACATTACAGATTAAAATTATGCTGCTTAATTTTAATTTGCAAATGATTATTTGATGTAAATACCTTTTTGTCCATATATTTTATATTCATTTTCCAATTTCTTTTCTTGAAATTTACGTAACTGCAGAATATCTTCTGTTAATAAATAACGTTTTGCTGAAATTGGAACAAGAAAATACAATAGTTTATTTATCCTAAAAATAATTAGTTTTAATCTTAATCAAATAACCATTATTTCCAACTAGAAAATGACACGAGATCTCAAAGACTTTTTCCTTTATGCAATTAATATTAATCTGATATGTCATGATTATAAGTGTTTTATTGTAATACTTAAATAAGTTTCCACTATGATCACTTCTACTGCAACAGTAAAAGATTTTGCAAAATAAATGTGAATAAGTTCATTTCTTCAAGAACAATGAGTGTCAAGTCTCAATCATATAAACTCATCATGATTTCTGATGCTCTCTATCAGCTTCCCACAAGGATCTCAATGGGGAAGCCAGCAGAAAGTCAGAAATCATTCCCACTCCCCCTGCTTTTTGTCCACCCAGGGTCATCCTGTTTCTCTATTTAGGTAAGGAAATATCTCTGAAAGGATGACCCAACAAGTCACAGGCTGTCTAATAACTGCTGAAAATCATCAGCATACTTTCCTACCATTTTAAAGAATGAAATAAGCATTAGGGATGGGACAATCACTTCAATAAGCTTATTCTACTTTTAAAAACAAAGACAAAATATAGAGAGGTAGAAAAGATAAATGTAAAAAATAAAACATTATGGTCTTATCTATGTGTGACTTGGTCTTATCCACTTTTCAGTATTGGCCTGCCAATTATAGAATTAAAGAACCTGTTAAGTGTGACTCCTGGGCATTAATATTGTCCACCCCATCATAATAAATGGATCCAATTTAAATCTGAACTGGGTCAATATAATCTATGAAATCCATTTATACATTCCTTCCTTTATTCTTATTCACCGATTCCCATTCATATGGTACATACTTGCCTAGTACTGTTAAAAATGTTTCTTGCATTGTTTGACTTTTTGACAACACATTATAGAAACACAAAACATCTTCTCTTTGTACTTGTGGAGTTGTCTTCCCTAATTTGGCTTTCTCTGGATGTTGTTGGAAAAAATTGTCAGAGAACATTGTCAAAGTATTAGTCCCAAATAATAATTAGTAAATAATTAATATCCTCCCTCTCCTAAGCTATATTTCCAGAATACACTGTGTGCCAAATTGGGAGTTGCATGAATGCTACCTTGAGCTCTTGAACAAAAGGCGAGATAAAAATCAACCAAATAAACACACTATTTGTACTAACCCAGAATTAGGTACTGACGTTGGTGTTCTTATGCAACAATCTAAAACACAACTGATTTATTTCTGGTTCAGTTGCAGTACACATGAATTCACAGAAACAGCAAACTTTTCATTGGCAGCAACAATGAAATCCCCAGTAGTCGAAATGTTTGCCTCTTCTGACCTCAGGGGTTTCAACTGATACAGCATACTCTTCACAAGTCCTACAGGGGAAAGGTAGCTTGACCACTTGATTGGTCCCTTGTATAGCAACTGCTCAGCTTTCTTTCTTGCTCATGATCAACTGAATGCACATTTGGTTGATTCTGCTGATTCTACTTTTGATTCTGTTTCAAAACAGCAGGCAGGATTGATCAGGATTATTCTGACTCTAGATTTTTACAACTGTTCCCATGCATATGGCAGCATCTGGGGTGCAATGGATTCTGGAATAAAATTGACATGAATCTTTTTTGCAGAACCGCTATCTCCTGACGGGCTTTGCTGTTAATAGCTGGCATAGACAGATATCAGACAAGATCAGTCCAGCAACATCCTCCTCAAATTCAAGATGTGTCCATTTGTCTAAAAGGATGATCTAGTGCAGGGGTCCCCAACCCCTCAGTCTGCAGCCAAGTACCAGTCTGTGGCCCGTTGGCAACTGGGCTGTGCAAGCAGTGGGAGAGTGTGCAAAGCTTTATTTGCACATGCACGAGATTAGGATGTGCACAACCATCCCCTCCTCTTACCACCACTGCTCCTTGCTGCTGCTGGTCCGTGGACCCAAAAATGTTGGGACTGCTGATCTAGCCCAATCTAGACTTTTCTTGATGATTTACCTGATCATTGCAATTACCTAGCGTTTTTTGTTTCCCAAAGGAATTGTTGTAAACTGGATAAATGAAAGTGGCAACTGTATATATTTGGCTTAGCACCAACTAAGTATCAACAGAAGTTAAATTCTTTAATATTTGAAGCATGCTAACTTTTATTGTAACTGTCACCTGTATATAATTATAATTTCCTAAAAACAAAAAAAACAATTAAAATTAATCACAATGCACATATTTCATGTGTGTTCAAAGCCTATATTATATAAAATATGGCCTTTCAGTTGAATGAAGTTGTATAATTGAGAACTGCATATGTGGATCTAACTGGGTAAGTTGTAGTGGCTAGTTCTGTTTTTTACTCTATTTCATTAGTAGCCCTATACCCGTGCTACACTAACTATGTGATCAGGCTTAGTTTTTGGGGAGGAAAATAAGGGGAAAAAATTGTGCCTCTGCCTACCAGCATCCATGGGTTAGCATCCTGTCAGTGTGTGAGAGAATTGAGGGCTTTTTGGAAACTGAAACATGGAAACTGAAACAGTATTTGCTGTGTGAGCAAGAAGGAGACAGCAATGAGCCTGGGCATGGCTTAGCTCAACTGTTCTGTACTAAAGCTGTTTGCTGTTGTGAAACTAAATCTGAAATTCCTCTCTTCTGCTTGTATTTTGCATTTGAAACAGATTTCTTTTCAAGTGGGGAGGGCGAGTAGAACTTAGCATCAGAGCATGTTAATAATAATATAGGAAATGCTAATGCTCTGATGGTCATTTCGAAAAATCCTTTCTTAGTGAGCACCTAGAAGCAAAGGGGAACATAGGTGCTAGAGTTCAAGTTTGTAGGCTTTACTGTTCTGGAGATTTTGTAATGATGCGTGAGTGGTATTTCACTTTTATATATATAGATGTAAAGTCTTATTGTTTTGCATGTTGTATATTGATATGGCTCCTGGTTAATCAATACTTATTACTGTTATGTGGAATTTCAATATTAGCATTTTAAAAATAATATTGGCATTTTAACATGAAAATCTAGGTCTCTTTTTTAACTTTAGAAAAATATGTGTCTAATTAGCGGGCATTTCTATTGGTATGCGAGCATTAAACAACAGAGAGCACACTCTGAAAGTCCTTGAATACTGTTGCAAGTTTAAAGAAAGTTACAAACCCAACTGAGAAAGAGTAATGCACCCTTTAAATTTTCCACTTGTGAAATTGTTACCTAGAATGAATGTTTTACATATAATTAATATCTTTTATTTTTTGATCACTTGATTTCTGATGTATCACATATATCCAATGTATGTATAATTTTATTCTGTACCCTAAAAAGACTTCACTCCCCTCCCACTTTAATAAATGCTTTTTGCTTGCTTGAATTACTTGGTGATTCCTATTTTCAGATGGGCAAAGAAGCCCTTTGCAAAGGTAAGTGTCTCTCCCAAAGTCAGGGATCAAAGTCTTAGCAGCTCCACGTCCAACTCGGGGTGCCTGACTTTCGAAGCCACCATTTGGAGGCTCACACCCCTCGGTGCTCGGATTGACTTGCTTCAATCACAAAACATGCCTGCCGGCACAGGGCAACTTCACCCACGCGTCTTCCCAAAGAGGCAACATTACTTATAAGATCTGTATGGTTATCCACCTTAAAATACAACTTTGGGCACCTTAAAATACAACTAGTGGTGGTTGTTATTGATGAGTATACATTAGAAATCCCAGAGCTGGATTTAATCCATTTATTCGATCGCTTTTTAAAGAGGGACCTAGAATTTCCAACCCCCTTTCTTTTCTTAACACCAGTTCCAATGTACCTCCATGTAAACAGTTCCAACAGCCAACTCTGTCCGCAACCAGCCCGCCAGCCGCGGGATATTCGGCTGTCTTTCGCAGGAGTCGACCGGAGGTTCCAAGCACCAGTGCAGCCATCTTACCGCCGAGAAATACGAAGAATCGCTACAGGGAGGGAGGCGCCAAAGGACCTCCAAGAAGTGTGCCCTTCTTTCCCTTAGCACTCTATGGTCACCTATGCTTTCGCTTAGAGCAGGGGTGGGGAAACTGTGGCCCTTTTATGACATGTGGACTTCAACTCCCAGAATTCCTGAAACCAGCGATGGTGGCTCAGGAATTCTGGGAGTTGTAGTCCACATGTCATAAAAAGGCCATAATTCCTCATCTCCGGCTTAGAGCCTTTTAAGCAGCTGGTCTGAACCGCAGCAGCAAAGGCGTTTCTTCCCTCTTATTGCTCCTCCTATCTGGATCATAGATGTGGTACGCGCCAAAATGGCAGCGTTCATGTTTCAGCGTGGGTTACTGCAGAGCCGGACTACCGTGAAAAATTGGGTAGCGACAGGTGGGTCGCTTCAGATGGGAGGAAGGTGGGAGACTTCCTCAGAGAATCTGTCCGTTTTTTACGATTCTTAGTTCTGGAGTTGTTTTTCAGTTGAGGGTTTTACTGATTTTTTTGAATCAGTGATTTGATAGCCAGTGACGATTTTTATAGACCATTTATTTAGGCTGACTAGTTCCAGGAGTCTTTATACCTACTAAGAAGCTTTGCATAGAATGAAGCTGCACGTCAGAATGTGCTCTTCTCTTTAATATCCACGTGGAATTGATGAGGATAAGACCACGGCCAGCTTAGCCTTTTGATTTTCTTATGTGTTGTTGCCTAGCCGCCTTATTTCAATAGAAAATATGTCACTCCCCATCAAAGTCAAATGTCTGTCAGATTACACAATGCTAGATTAGTGTCAGTAAGAAGAAAGGCCCATGTCATACTAATTCATTCTTTTGTTTTAATCACAGTTTGTTGAATATGCTATTGTGGTGTGGTCCAAACATTGCTTTAAGACATGATTTAGAATCCACAATTCACATATTACATTAAACTAAAATGTGATTTTTGAAGTGGCTTTAATAAAGTATGAAAGAAATATATTTTCTTTCAGGCTATAAATCAAAGTATTTCAGTCAGTAATCTTTATTGTTGAATGCTAAAATATAAAACAAGACTAGAAAGTTAAATGAGGTTTAAGATTCACTTTGGTGTCTTAATAAACCTTTTGGAGCAAAAAGCAGTTTACACTATTCCTCCACTGATTTGAATAGTCATGAATGTAGTGAAACTTCTGAAAAATGTTTCTTGGGCCAATTACATAAAATACTTTATTTTAAAATTTATATGGCTTCCTTTAAGTCTATCAATATATACAGTATATTGACCTATTTCATGTACACTGAAGAAATATAGTGTAATTCTTCAGAAATATTCAGAATCTAGTTTTTTTATAGAGAGAATATGATCTGGGGAAATTTTTCACCAATTTACGAAGGATATTGATTTCAAGCAGCTCAGTGGGCTGAATAGTTTATAGTGCTCTCACAATAAAAGAGTTAGGATCATACAGAGAATTGATCTATTTCCCTCATCCTCTACATCACAGGTGGAAACCTTTGGAGCAAGTGGCCACATTTGAAGATTGAAAGTCACATGAAACAGCTGTTGTGAATAATCTTGTCAATTCAGAAAAAAATCACTATAACAACCCTATGATCTATAAAGTACACTCTGCTCCCTCCTTATCATTGTAATCCATTATTTCTCTAATTTGTCTTTTTTGTTTTTTAACAATTGTATGTACACCATCTATGGGTCCCAAAGGTTTTCTGGGAAACTATGATGCAAGATGGTGTCTTGCTTTACAGCCTGTTAGCTTTCACCAGTATTGTTAATACCTGAACAAAAGTCAGGTGGGTAGAAGCTAGATATACACATAGTCTGACTTGCAACCACAACTGAGCCCAACATTTCTGTTGCTAAGTGAGACATTTGTTAAATGAGTTTTGCCCTGTGAACTTTCTTACCACAGTTGCTAATTGAATCATTGCAGTTGGCAGTATTGGCACTGCACTCTTAACCTTATGATTTTGATGAATGTATCTTTACTTTTTTATGTACACAGAGAGCATATGCACCAAGACAAATTCCTTGTGTATCTAATCACACTTGGCCAATAAAACCATTCATTCATTCATTCATTCATTCATTCAACAATTCCTGTGCTGTGTTCATACTGTTTTCCAAATAGTTGGGAGGAGCATAAATTAGGCTATTGCAAGGTTGCTTGTGGAAACCTTTCATGGACTTCACTTGGCAAAGGTTAAAATAAGATTTAGATACATGTACATAATAAAGAGACCATTGGGATGGGAGAGGAACTGTTACTCAGGTTTTCAGGATATTAAGTCTTGCCTGCTCAAAACCATTGAGAGTGTTATTTCAGAACTTCCCATCTCTGCTTTCCCAGCGTGCTTCTCAAAACTAGATTTTCACTTTAGGGGTTAGGATTTTTAGAATTTTTATCATGTTAATATTTATTCTAAAGAAATATTGGGAACATTATTGGAAAGTTAGTTTCTATATAAGGAGTTAGTGGGTCAATGTTTTTTCATTTATTAGAACTCTAGAAGTAAGCTATGCATTTCTTTATAACTTTTTACACTTTTTTCCTATTGATGTGTTTGTTCTTATAATTCATACTTTCTGTGTATTTCTTCTGTACACTAGAATAAAAGGGCCTTGGGTGGCTCAGGCTGTTAATTGCCTGCACTTAAGTTCCAGCTGCCTACAACTGCTGTAGGCTCGAATCCCACCAGGCTCAAGGTTGACTCAGCCTTCCATCCTCTTGGGGTAGGTAAATTGAGGACCCAAAATTGTTGGGGGCAATTAGCTGACCTTGTAAAAATGCCGCTTAGTAATAAGCAGGCATATACAATGGAATGAAGGCTATTGCTGAGCACACTGGGTTGTATCCCAAAATTGTAAGCCCTGAGTCTTCGGAGAAGGGCGGCATATAAATGTAATTAAAAAAAAAAGATGGGAATTGTATGTCATTCAGAGTTTACTTAAAATGGAGTAATTTGTAAATCTTATAAATAAAAAAGCTTTTGTACCACTATAAGATGTAGGGAATTGCTATTTTGATTAGAATTAGAATTAGAATTCTTTATTGGCCAAGTGTGATTGGACACACAAGGAATTTGTCTTGGTGCAAATGCTCTCAATATACATAAAAGAAAAGATACATTCGTCAAGAGTCAAGAATCATAAGGTACAACACTTAATAATAGTCATAGGGTACAATAAGCAATCAAATCATACTAGGAAACAATATAGATTGTAAGAATACAAGCAACAAAGTTACAGTCATACAGTCACAAGTGGGAGGGGATGGGGTGATAAGGAGTGATGAGAAGGTTAATAGTAATAATAGTGCAGACTTTGTAAATAGTTGGATAGTGTTGGGGGAATTCTTTGTTTAGCAGAATGATGGCATTTGGGAAAAAACTGTTCTTATGTCTAGTTGTTCTGGTGCGCAGTGCTCTATAGCATCGTTTTGAGGGAAGGAATTGAAACATTATGTCTGGGATGTGAGGGGTATGTAAATATTTTCACAGCCCTCTTTTTGACTCGTGAAGTATACAGGTCCTTGATTGAAGGCAGGTTGGTAGTAATTGCTGTTTCTGTAGTGCTATCCTCTGAAGTCTGTGCCTGTCCTGTTGGGTTGCAGAAACAAACCAGACAGTTATAGAGGTGCAGATGATAGACTCAATAATTCCTCTGTAGAACTGTATCAGCAGCTCCTTGGGCAGTTTGAGCTTTCTGAGTTGGAGCAGAAAAAACATTCTTTGTTGTGCTTTTTTGATGATGTTTTTGATGTTAGGTGTCCATTTTAGGTCATGTGATATAATAGAACCTAGCAATTTGACGGTCTACTGTTGATACTATGTTGTCTAGTATTGTAAGAGGTGGTAGTATGATTAATTGAACAGATTAGCCTTTCAAGTTTTAATTAACTTTTTTTAATGGAAAATGCTATATAGTTATCATTGGACCACCTGAATAAATCATTTATTGGGTAAGATCTATTGAATATTATATAAATATAATTTGTGGTGAAGGTGAGATATTTTAAAGCTATAAATAGAGTTGACAGAAACACTATCAGGGCTCCAAATTTCCAGAATCTGAATCCCAAAGGATGGTAAAAATTAAATGATCCCGGAAACAATAATTGCTACTATAGCAATTATTACCTGGTGCATTTAATGTAATTAATATAATGCATTAAAAATAAGTGACTAATGATTTTTCAATGTGCAGATCTTCTAAAGGACTTTCTTTGACCTCTTTTATTAGGTAAAAGATGTATTCTTTCAGCAGCATACGTGGACAGTACAACATGGGAACAAAGAAAAAAGGAAGAACACAGCCTGGGTAAGGAAATGAATGGGTCTTTTTTTAATCTTGGGTTTACAGGAGCTAACAATGGTGAACTATGATCTAGACTTAAATTTACTAGTATTCCACATGCTGATTTCTCAAAGCAAGAGTGCCTGCTTGACTTTTTTTAATGTGGGGCTAAATACTTGAGAAAGCAATGATGACAATACAGTATGTGACAAATTTTAATAATATTCATTTCACTCAGCAATGTTTTAGTTGTGATAAAAACCAAAGAGATGTGTATGGCAGAGTTATACATATGAGACACAGGAATTTATGGCAGCTTCTTTCCCTTATATGTTGAATATTCTATATGTTATCATGTGTTTTTGCTTCTCTTTATCTGTGGTCCGTATCCTTGGCTGTCTCTTTCAGGGTAGAGGAAGCATACAACTTCCTGATACTGGGCAACAAGTTAATTGTTTTTCACATTACTAAGATGACATTTATAGACAGCACTATTGTCTCTTCTAGCCAGCAGCAGTTTTCTATCATCCATCATCTCAGCAGCTCCAATCTGGAGCTGCTGCTGCTTCTGTTTACAGTTTAGTAGTGTACAGGACTGTAGCTGTGTCATTAGAGGCTAACCAATTCATTGTGGCAGAACTTGCATAAAATTCTTAAATATACCAAAATATAACACTGAAAGCAAATTACAATTTGTACAACAATGGTCAGTCAGACTAAATTTATAATGCAGGGACTAGCTCTCTGCAAGAAAAAAAAATCATGCGTGAAAATCAAACAAGAAAACTAAGTTATCAACAAAAACTACTATGAAGAGGAAAGATCCAGTGTTGAGAATGCTTTCCTGTAATATAGAGGGGCAGTCTACAGTCTAATCCTAAAATTCTGCGCTACACAGGAAGTCAGAAGGACCGCTAAAGTGATCTGGAAGTTAGATTTAGATCCTTAAATAACAGATTAAAGTCTAGGACTCCTAAAGTGTTATTCTTAGACATTCTACCTGTTCTACTTCAGGCCCGCTAGGCAACAAAACTCACAGGGCTCAGTGTTTGGATGAGTCAGATTTGCACAGGAGTTTAGATCTGTTAGGCAGAGAGAAACCTCTGAGGCAGACTAAAGGATGGATACAAGATGAAATAATAAAATAAAAATAAAATAATTATTAATTATAATATTAATAATAAACATGTGGCAGAGCAGGTTTTTAATTAATCCCTAGGGGAAAGACTGCAGGTCTAAGAGAAAGAATCTAGCATCTACTTTAGTAGGTTATATATAGTTGTCTCAAAAAAATACTATAAGAGTTTACCAAAATGCCAAGTTTTTATAGTGCATTTGCCCAGGGTAGGCTATTCAGATGAGCTATGGAGGTGCGCTCTTATCCAGAGACAAAAGTTGTAAATTTCTAATTGTCTTTTAAAAAAATGTGCTATTCTATCCTCGTACATCAAAGTGATCAGCACTGATCAGTTTGTAATCCAGTCAATCTCAACATGGTACTTATATGCTTATTGCATCTCTGTAATGGAAGTGTCCCCAGAGGCAACATTATAAGCAAAGGGTCACATTTGGAAATGGAGGGTGAGAATAAGCAGATTCCCGAAAGCAATGTTCTATAATAAGCTTATATCCTTCCAGTGTGGCTGCTCTACTGGATTTTTCCTCCTTCATACTTCTGAACTGAGATGGGTTTGGCATGTTGCAGCAGGGCCTGGTCTGCAGATTCTACATTTGGAACTTGATATATATCTGTATTGGGAAGAAAACACTTGGTACATGAGGTGCTTCTAACTTTCCTCATATACCTTTTGTTCATGGCATAATAATTTAAACATAGGTTTTGTTACTCTTCTACAAATTAAAATGTGTAGTTAATATGAAACACTTTTATGATGTACAGCGCAGCAGGTTTGTTGAGAGGAGGAGGAGGAGAATGATATTTGGGCTTTTCATTGATTAAAAAAGTAGGATGTGCTAAAAAAAAAGCCATAGTAAAGGAGAACAAAAATGATTTTTGAAAACAAATCGTATTTGGATTTTTAGCCCAGAAAAAGACACCTGGAAGTACTTCATACAATTATAGATGATGACAAACCAGTTATTTTTTTCTCTCCTTGCTGTTCTCATTATGAATTCAGAACAAAGAAAAAGATTACTGTGGCACATAATTAAAATAAATATAGGTTATAATGATGACTTCCAACATAGCTTTAAAAAGGGATAAGACAGTTTAGTGAAGGATAAACCTGTCAGAGGTCATTAGCACACAATGGATCTTGCTGGCTCAAAGATCAGATGCAGCACACTGTGAATACTGGTTCTGGAGAAACAGCTGAATGAGGAAACTACACTGTCTTTTAAGTCCAAGATCCTGGACTTTGTAATCCTTGCCAATTCAGACCAAGGACTGCCCTATATTCTTAATCTGGTGGAGCAGGAAAGCTGCTGTATCTTCCAAAGTTTATATTTAGAAGATTCAGCAAAACACATTGAAAAATATGGCATATCAATTCTAATGAATTCCAATTACTTTTATGGATATTCTTTGTTTAAGGAGCAAAATGAATTTTCTGCTCTAAAGTGTCTTAAATACTGTAACACTTATGCAGACTTTATCCTACCCTTTCATTCATGACATCCTTACAGAAATTACTTGCACACTGTTTTATGCTGATGCGGTTCCATTAAAAAATGCACTAACAGCACTGATCTATTTTGAAGAGTATGCCAGAAGCTATTATATAGTAAGCCTTTATTGACTGGTGCTGCCTGAAGCTAGCTTTGAACCAGCAATTTTTGGGAAGTGAAAAACTTTTATCTCCTGTTACTAGTCCCTTGAGCCACCAATTTATAAGAGCAGGAATCTTCTATGACAGCTTTAAGGTGAATTTAATCAATAGGCAATTTTAGATTTCATTATTTTAGGAGGTAATAGTTAACTATTGAATGGATGCCATTTAGAGCTGGTTACGATTTTCTTTAGTTGATTCATGAGATTTCCATATTACATTCCATCATTTAAGAAATAGGCCATGCTGAGTTTTATACTTCATGAAGAGGTTGAACTATTAAATAGTATTAAGCAGTTTTCCAGAACAGTTCCACTGATTTAATTTTTTTTCTTTTTTAGCTAGATTTTTTTTAAAAGAATACAAAATGAAATGCTCTTTTCTATATTAATTGGGTTGACAGATAAATTTGATCTTTGTGCATGGCTGGTTGTCTGATCTTTCATCTCTTGAATTATTACGTTAATGGGAACCGATCTGTCTTCAGTTGTCTTTGAATATTACAACAGTTTCTGGTAGTTTAACTTTATCAGAATACAAATATAATGTCATATATTTCAATAGGTGCTTCAAGAATTTTGTTTTGATCAAACATTTGAAATTAAATGCTGCCACATTGGCAAGCAGGAGACTATGAGTTCAAGTTCTGCTTAAGCCATGAAAGCTGGCTGGGTGGTCACTCTCTCTCAGTCCAACCCACCTCACAGACATAATTTTATTTAGCGACTGCTTTGCTTAACGACCAAGCAATCTCTTGTGGCCCACTGCCATTTGTTTTTTTAAAAAACACAAAAAATTCACTACTGCTAAACGTTGGCACTGCCAGAAGGATATACTGTGGCCATTGCCCCAACAGATACGCTACCAGATAGCTCCAGGCCTCACCTACCCCACCAACTCCAGTGCTGCTGCTGCTGCTCTGCTAACCATCCAGCAGCTAATATTGTTTTGTGGCCCGTGTGAATGTTTAATTTAACAATGTGACCCTTCCCCACTCCCCTCCATGAGTTCTGTCTGTGTTTATTCTCAGGCCTAGATGACACTTTATTGCCTTGTAAAGATGTAGGAAGATGTTTGGAATGACTGTACTTCGTTTTCATTTCTTGTTTTTTCATCCAATAACTTTAATGAGTAAAAACTAAAGATGCTATTTTCCCCTGCAGCCAATTTAGCCAATTTGATGGACAGAACCTATGAAAAAAAACTACCGGTCAGCTCTTTAACATTATCTCGGGTAAGAACATGACATACAATTCAACAAAAATAACCCAGATAAAATAAACATCTTGGTATTTTAAACTAGTATTTTAGTTGAATTGCTACATGCATATAATTCTTTCTATATATACTGGGATAGTTATTTAAGACCTTGGGAGAAGTAGTTAGCTACTTTGACTTGTTATGACTTATTGTCTCATGGCTTTCCTTGGATATGTGTATAGGACAAGCTCCATTTCCTCATTCCCTAAAGCCTATAAATAGAATTATTGTGCAAAGCATTGCTAGTGTATAAGAGTCATGTGAATCAAAGCAATTACTAAACTGTTTTTTTTCCTAAAGGAAAAATAAGTTTTTCTGGACCACAGGGGACATGCAATTAAGAATATATTTGTGTAGTGTTTAGTGTGAACAGCTATAGGTGAGCCAGAATGTGCCTATATAACACTTCTGCTACATGAACTGCACTGGTTATCAATAGGCTTCTGAGTACAATTCAAGATGTCAGCTGTCCTCCATAAAGCTCTACATGGAATGGAACCATGGTATTTGAGTGACTCTCTTCAGATTTTGCTACCTATTCCCCACACTTTTATCATCTTCTTATTCCAATTCCAATTAAATTATTTGAATGCCATATTTTATGTAGCCAATATTAGGCACAAAAAATCAGGACCACATAAAAAGTTGCAGTTTAGAAGATTTATTGCTGAAGTTTATATACAAAAACCTAGTCAACAAACATTTTATACAAAATTGCTGCCTAATAAGGCTCAACAGAATTCATGAAGGATGGACTTAGTTTTGGGGACCATAATGGCTGTAGGCTGATGATTCCCTTAGTTCCCCTCCCCCCCAGCTCTGCCTTTTTTCCCCGCTACAGCCTAAAGTACCAAGCTACATACCAGAAGGTATCAGTAAAAATAAAAACGAATGAAGGTGAATATATGTGTCCCAGGATAATGTTGCAGGATGCAATCTGGATCAGTCACCATTCTGCTAGGATGGGTTCTAGCATGAATCCAAAAGCTTGGAAGACTAAACCTCTGGTTCCAGTGGCTGATCCAGATTGGATCCTGCAAAAGTAAAAACAATTTTTTCTTTCCAAGTGAAGGCATTTTTATGAACAGCATAATAAAATCTGGGTAACTTCAATGGTAGCAGATTGATTACTGAATGCTGAGGACAAAAAACTTCAGAAAACCGCCTGTGACAGGAAATAGAACAAAATGTTAGAAAACTGGTACAATAGTATTTTATTGTACACCAATTTGTTCCATGTAGTCTTTGCCTTTAAATCCTAAATCCCCAATTTCTGGAGGCTCCTGACTTTGTTCCTAATAATACTGTCATATTCGTACTATGCTACTATATATAGTAATGATAAGTCTAATGATATTAATAATTATCATCATATATACTTAAAAGGAACATGTTCCTTATTTCAAGACTACTTCCTCATAAAAAGGAAGATAAAACACAAAAAATAATCTTTAGTCTGGTTTTTAATCTTCTTTCGGGTAAAGGTAATAATTGCAAATTAAGTGAAAGTGCTATAGTGATAATTTTATCCATATGCCACTTTAAAGTGATTTTTTTCTATATTGCAGTTATATCTGACCATGCAATGTTCAGCCATATCTGAGAGACTGTCGATGATTTATCTGGAAGATCATCTCTAAACTATTTTTCCCTTAGTTTATAGATACCATTTCTTCACGTGAGCATGTGGATCAAACTGAATATTATCTATACAAGTAAGCCACTCTTAGTTTTATAACAAAATCATATATTTTCATTGCACACTTTGTTCTCAGCTCTTGGCTTCAATTAGTTAAATCATACATTGCTTGAGAATCAACTTCTGATCATCATTCTGGATATCATTGATGTCTAGAGACCCACAATACAGTCATCAGATGCCTGTTAGGAAGTATAATTTTGCTGCTATAATTTTGATCATGGAGATAATCTTCTCATTGTGGTGATTTCAGAACGAAAGAATGCCAGTGGTGTTCTCTAAAGCAGCAGTCCCAAACTTTTCCAGCTTTGTGGAGTGGGGGTTGGAGAGAGGAGATGGTTTCACACACATGCCCCTTGTGCAAATGCAGCTTTGCATGCTTGCCTGCCTTTTCCACGGCTCAATTCCTAACAGGCCACGGCCCAATACCAGGCCATGGACTGGAGGTTGTGATCCTCTGCTCCAAAGCAACACTGAGCCTAGGTGGCATTTAAACAACCATGACTGTAGAGGAAGCCAACTATTTGAACCCCAGAGTAATGCTGCATCTCAAGGCTTATGAGCATATTGCTAGAGATTCCTCTCATCACTCTCTGGAAAATGCAAAAAAAGAGAAAAGTTTGGGCTGCCTACCAGTCAGCTGAAATATATTATGTTATGTTATTATGTAACAGTCTATTTGGCATGTCGTATTCCTTCAAGTGTTTGGGGCCTCAACTTTGGGGCTGATTTATTGCTAAGTATACATGTGGCATATTTGTCAAATGTGGAGTAACTGATATTTCAGTTTGATATGACAAAATTGAGCGTAAATGTGACAAATTTTAAGAGAGGCAATGTGACATTTTAATTGTGTTTAAAGTATTGGACTAAATCTTGGAAGACCCAGGTTCAAATATACTCTTATTCATGGATAATTGTAGATATTTTTCAGGGCTTATAAATTGCTCCAATCTCAAACAACTCTCAGCATCCCTACATTCTTTCTCCCCTTTTCTCTCTGTTTATTTTAGAGATTTTAAAAATGCAACCAAGAAAAAAGAAATCAAGAAATAAGGGAGCGAAAACAGAAGAGATTTATAAAAATGAATGACAATGTTCAAACATATGCTTGTACATATACATATGTAAGAATGAATATATATCAATTTGGCAATTTAAAATTATGAAAATAAATCAATCAGTAATTAAACAAAATCAGCCAATGAAATAAGAATTATCAATTGGAATGAACAATTGAGACAATTTCATCAGGGAAAGCCTGTCTTTATTAGAACAAATCAGACTAAATTTGACATTTTAAGAAATCCCAACTTAGGTGTTGTGCAAGTTCAAGTGTAGAATTATAGTCCAGAAAAGGTTTTCAGATTACATTTCATTCTGTGTCAGTCTTGTTTAACAATAGTATATTTTAAAAAATAGATCGATGTCTATCCCATATCTAAGTCTGTAGTACTTCTAAAGAAGGAATTATATGCAATTTTCAATATGAAGCATGAGAATCCAGCAGCTACTATCATATGCAAAGCCCATTCTGTATACTTGACAGGAATATAAAGCTTTGTAATCCTTAAGTATTGGCAAAAGGAAATGTTGATATTTGTTTAATTATAAATGAAATCATCTTCAAGAATTGTTGAGCCATTGCCACCAAGTCTCCCAAAAGGATCCAACATGGTCATTGCATTTCCGGCAATTTTTGAATATGAATACAAGTAGTCATCAATTTATGTCCATTCTTCAGCTCTTGTTCAAAGTTATTGTGGTGCTCTCCTTAAAATTTTGGCCATTGCAGCGTCCCCATGGTCAAGTAATCACAATCTGGGCAATTGGATACCCAGCTCATGTTTGTGATTATTGCAGCAAACTGCATCACATAATCACCATTTGCAACTTTTGTTGTTGGTTTCCCACAAGCAAAGTAAATAAATGGATCTGAAAGCTGCAATTTCCAGTTTGTTGTCCTCTTGCTACATATAGCACATAGACAATTCCTTACTTGGGAAGTCTCTGGCTTCTTCCTTTCCTCTAAGTAAAGTTGTCCAACATGAGGGAACCAGGTCTATTGAGTGCCTGGAAAGTGAGCTGAATTACAGCCAGTAGCATAAAAGGGTGGGGAAGTCTGTTTATTCAGGCCTGATAAGGGTAATTCCAGCAGATACTTCCTCCATAGGCTTCTCTTTGCCACCCTCTGTATCTGTCATCTCCCTTCACCTTCTTTCCAGCCCCTACATTGACCTTTTCTCCAGAACAGGCTTTATGCTTAGTAAGCACTGAGTTTGCAGGCACTTACAATTTAGAAGTAAACCTGAGAAGGTATTTCCCTCTACCACAAATACTATATTTCTGTAACAACCCACCCTTTTTTTGTTTTTGCTTTTCTTCTTTTCTTCTTCTGCTTGCTTGTTCATTTAAAAAAAAAATAATTTAGAACCCCCCCCAATAAACCTTGTGTTATGTTTCCATACTCTTTTTCCATTCTCAAATATCATGGCTCTTTACAAACTCAGTTTCTATAAAAACAAGAGGTTTAACTCTAGGAAAAGATTATGATGTGCAACAGTGACCGGATAATCAGCTATTCAACACTAAAGTCCTCAGAGACCCCTGCCATTTGCATATCTTCTCGGCATCAGAAACTTTTAATTATTGCTTCCTTATTAGCTAGCTTGCCTATGTAGTAACAGCTGGTAAATGGAGTTTAGAAATTATAGAAAGGTCAGCAGTAGCTGAAAATTACAGATGGCAGCCAACATGCTATGGTAAACAGTTCTGGCAATCTGCCTGCAACATGTATTGGGAGGTGACTCTGATTTTAATATATGCAGACACCAAAATAATATACAAGTGATCTGTTTTTTTTAAAAGTCAATGTTTTCTTATTTTTTTTCCTTTTGTGAGACCTGCAATGTCATGAGGAAATTTAGGATTTTGTAATTACTCTCCTGCATTACTACATGTGAAGTGACAGGAGGTATAAGATGGTTCTGATGGGCCCAAACTCTTATCAGTTTAGTCCACACAACTTAAAGTTGCCAGTGTTGAGAAGCACCAGATAAATGAAATGGCTGTGGCAAGACGTGGTCTTGTATGAAAGAGTTTACAACACAATCCCCAAAGGATATCTTATTGTCCATTACATCCAGTGTTTGGATACTGTGCCTGCTTAGAAGAGTAAATACCCTGTTTCCCCCAAAATAAGACCCAGTCTTTTTATTGGCCTCCAAAAAGGCATTAGGTCTTTTCCACTGCCTCACTTTGCCGCTGTAGCACCAACCCCATGTGCCCGCTGCTGGCCCACTTCTGCAACTGCTTGTTGCTGCTTGCACGCGGTGCCCCCCGGCCTCCATTTCGCTATCAGAGGCCTTCAGGAAAGGTCCTTGCAGCCAAGAAACAAGCTCTTTCCAAAGACCTCTGATTGTGAAACGGAGGCTGGGAGGGCACCATGTGTGTCAATCCGGAGCTTGTTAACTCAGCTGCAGAGGTCTTTCCTGAAGGTCTCTGATGGCGAAACAGAGGCCGGGGGCAATGTGAGCAAGTAGCAGCAAACAGCCACAGAAGGAGTGGGCTGGAAAGGCGAGGCAGGTGTCAGGGCATGGGAGGCCTGGCTGCAACTGTCCTAAGGTAAGTGGGTGCGGGGCATGTGAGACAGCTCCACCCCCATTCCCTCCCTAGCTTGATAGTTACTGGAATGCATGTAACGGAGTAGGCAGGGTCTTAATTAGGGCTTATTTTGGGGGTAGGGATTATATTGGGTGTACATATAAATTCAAACTAGGGCTTATTTTTGGGATAGGTCTTATTTTCAGGGAAACATGGCAATTTGTTCAATGCATTACTTTTATGAAACTCAGTTTTTCACTTCTACATCTATGACTGTTCGTACAAATGATTGTGAAGTGTAAGAAAGGATTTTTTTAAAAAACCTCTTTGTGTTGCGGTACCCGATGTTGGCTGCTGATATACTGAATGAGGATTTTTCATAGGGGATGATGGATTTGAACTGTGGCCTGCTGTTCTTCAACAAAATGTTGTCAGCTGAAATATGGATTCCTAGGATTCTTTTCTTATTCCCCTCCCCTCCCAAAACCTGAAAAATGGAAATAGTAATGGAGGCTACCTCATAGTCAGATTCTATCAGGCATTCTGCAGGACTGAGTAGCATTTGGAAGGCCAAGGATTGCATTCTGGATGGGACCATGCAAAGCCATCTGGTCACTCTGTCATATCACCTGAAAGCATGGTGCTCATGGATATTTGTGGGGAGTGGGGAGGCTTAGAGTAGGAATGGGAACAGGAGGTTTCTAAGAAACAATCCCCATCCTTACCTTTAAGAGCACCCAACTTAACAAATTGATCTGAAGATTCTGGAAGGGCATGTGCTGGTTTTGTTAGGCTATATGCCAGAGGTTCCCAAACTTGGCAAGTTTAAGACTTGTGGACTTCAACTCTTAGAATTCTGGGAGTTGAAATCCACAAGTCTTAAAGTTGCCAAGTTTGGAGACCTCTGCTATATGCGATACTCTCTTCCTGAGCCTAAATTAATCTTGGCTCTTTTAATTTCAAAATTCAGGAATTAACTTCATTCAACCAAGCTCCTTTCTAATCTATTCTGTTCTAAAAATGGTATGTTTTTGTCCATCCAGATAACTGCTCCCTGTAGTATAATACAAATAATGCAACTTTTTTGTCTTCCTCCTTGTGCTCAGAAAGGTATTCTTTTACTGTACTCTCTTTTTCATTTGCTACTCTTTTTCTTATAGGCTGACTGCTTTCTTTCTTTGTATTGTGAAAGTGGACCACTCTGTGGTGTTTCATCTGAAGCCACAGGAAAAAAATATGTCAGTGGCTTTAATAACCAAAGGAGGCAGATGGAGCTAATTGTACCACAATTTATAGTTAGAGTCACTGCACCTCTTGGGTACAATCTAAGCAGAAAAACATGGCTTAGTACAGTAAGGCTTTTAAAATTAATTACATATTCATGAAATGTGGGCAATGTGACCATAGTACTGAGTTGCAGCACAGCTGGATGGTAGCCATCTTGGGTGCATCGTTAATCAGGCTGATTTAGATAACATATTCATGCTGTGTTTCCAAGAGAGAGCTGTTCTTTCCCCCCTCCCTTGTGCCCCCCTGTGTGGGAAATGAAACATCACAAGCCTGGTCCATGTGTTCTTCATCTGTGTTTGAAATGTAAAAGAGTATGCCATGAATTGTCAACAATATGTGTTTTTAATACAAGGCTGTCATTTAGTTTTCTTGACATTTCATCCCCTCCTTTATATTTCTGACATTTTACATTTGGTGCTATGCTGGGGCAGGCATACATTAGAGAATATCGTTGTCATAGTGAAGAATTAGGAGATCAAATGGTTAGAGGTGAGGAGTGCAGCGGCAGCTGTCGTGCCTCACATTAATGAAGGAGGGAAGATGGGAAAAAAAGCACTAATGTGGTTTAAACCTTGGGTATATTTTGCATTAATGGCAATGGCAATTTCTCATATTTTCAGTGCCAAAGAGTTGTTTTTATTTATGAAAAACTTCAAATTTTCTGGGTGGTGTACAAAGTCCCCCCCCCCCAAACCATGGCTGATGCAGCCAAATTCAACACTGTAAATAATAAAAAGGATGGAATGAACCAACAACCCAGCACATGGAAGCATTTCATAAGGGTTTCCATAAATCTGAATGTGTTCTAATCTTAAAAGGTGGAGTACAAAGAAGTAAGTGATTAAACATATAGTTCTTACACATGTAGAAATAGAGCATTTGATCTCAGTATCTTTTGAAGGATGCGGTATTAAATATCAAAGTGGGTTAAAAATGTAACTTTTAATATTTTTTTTAAAAAAATACTAAGATTTAGAATTGATGGAAATAATTCCATATGCGTATGTACTTTGTATAAATATTAAGAACATGTTTCAAGATTTCTCATTCACTTATTCTTGCACTTTTACATAAACTGTTATCCAATTTTCAAAGGCCTCTAAATATTTGTGACATGCTGGTTGATGCCTCATAACATGTTTGCAATGTGAATCTTTGATTCTGTAGGTTGATGTAAGCATTAAATTTGTTTTGGTTATGAGCAGAAGTGCTCATTCATATTTAAGGGTAGCAGCACAAAATGTTTATCATAGCGAAGAACTGGTTAAGAAAAGTATGGCTCAATATACTGGCTGGTAAACCATAACCCAACATTCCCCAACCTTTGTGGCTTAGTGGACCAGCTCGGGGGGGAGGGGAACTGAGCATGAGCAAGGGGCCAATGCCCACCCGCAGCCCTTGCACAAGTGGCGGGCTACCACACAAATGCCTGCAGCCCTTGCACAAGCATCAGGCTGGCGTGCATGCGCCTGAATGGCCACTGGCCTGCCACTTGTGGAAATTGAGCTGTGCACACATGCGCTCCGGCCAGCCATTCACATGGCCCAATTCTGAATAGACTATAGCCTGATAGTGGGCCATGGCTGAGGGGTTGGGTATCCCTGCCATAACGCATCTTGATTGCTTTTAAGGCTTATAGATATTAACTAAAACGTTCTTATAGCTTCACCAGAAATACAAATTTCTGTCATGGCTTATGTAATTGTTGATATTGTGTTATTAATGTTACGATTTCATATACTATATATCAACAAGTAGGCATTTAAATATTCTGAATAATTTGGTTGCAAAGTGACAGCAACAAGTTGCATACTGTGGCTTATGGAATTTTTCCAACCTCTTTACTAGCAATGGCCCTAGAAGGTATCTACAATTTCTTCCATCCTTGGTCTGTGTCTATGTGTGCTTCTTGTTTCCACTTGTGTTGCATCTGTATTTGTGTTTGTGTATTGGTGCTCTAGAAAGCATGGGGCTCATGCGCATGCTCGGCTCTGGGCCATGGGGACCAAGAGGAAGCTGGGGGAGGGCTTAGAATGGAGCAGCTGGCAGTGTTCCAAGACCCTACTCAGCTAGTTGTCCCATTGGGATGTGTTGGGATTTTTTTTCTGTAATGTTTGTCTCCACCTGCCCAGAGAGATCCAGCTCATTTTCTACCTCACTCTCTGTTGTTTTCACCCACCATACAGTACCAGATTTGAACCCATTCTGTTCAGTTTTCTGAGAGCTATCCTCCTGATGGACAGACAGACAATATCCCCAATAATCTCATTTTACAAAAATTCTTTCCAAATTGCTATTGAGTTGAAAGGAGAAGAGGAAAAAAAAGCTTGTTATAATAATAATAAAATTGTCTTGCTGGAATGTTGCTTTAAAGTTACTGTATTGTGGTCATGCTGGGAGTATCTCTTGCAAGGTTGTTATAGCAACAGATCACCCCACTGTTCTCTAGTGCTTTTCTTGGTCTCTTATAGTGCACATTTTAATACTAGGTTATTATAGGTTTTTTTCCCTCAAATCCAGTCAATTTCAATTAAATGGCATCAATAGCGGAAATCTTCATTCACTTTTTTTACTATCAATAGATTTGTTTAAACCTAAATACTTCTCACTTTACTTTTATAAAGCATTTCATCTTCAAGAAATTTCCCACTATTTTCATTTTCTTTGTATTTTATGTTTTGATAATTCTTTTAAAATTTGGAATCGAAAGAAATATATCATGATGACTATCATGATGAGGCAGGGGAAGGTGAGGCAGGAGAAAAAGTTGTTTTTTTATTTGCCCTTAAAAAAAACACACACACACACAATGTTTGGGATTCCTTGTTTCCTCTTTCCTGCCTCTGATTTCATAGCTGATTGCTGGAGGGAAACAACACTTTCTATTTCTCTCTGTTTGAAGCATCTCATTTAACATGCCTTTAAAAAAAAGGTACATTATATGTGGGGCCTATTTGCCTAAGTATAACTGGATTATTTTTAAATAAATCCAGAATATGTTTCCTTTTCATATTTTGTAGAGTTTAGAGTTACCCAGGTTAACAAGTGTAGGGAGCCCTTTATTGTAAGAGCTCATGGGTTGCAGAGACAAAGGTTTGAAAAGAAGTACAGGCACGTACATGCACGCCATACAAATGGGATGCAGGGTTGACATAGGCTAAGTGACAAAAGGAAAGCTTCCTTTAGTTATGTATGATTAAAAAAAGGAACCATCAAGAAGCAACCAGCTTTGTGAAGCAGTTTTCTTTGATGGAGATTCATGATCAGTAAGTGCCTCTAGGCTTTCTCCTACCACTTAGAGCTTAGAGCTTGCAGTGGCAGACAAAGGAGATTTCTCGGTGACATCCTTCCAAATCCTCTAAGTGAAGCCCACCTAGATTCTATTTGATCATTAAGCTTTGTACCTAAAAATATGCATGGAAGAAAGAATTTTAGCATTTTGAAGCTCAACCTTTAATGTGCCACTTTGAATTGCCTTTGGAAAGGGAGGCAAATCTGAATTGTTCCAAGAGGCCGGCTTATTTTTAGTTGTTTGGAATATATTTTTGTTTCCTTGTTTCTTCTCAAATCATTTTACACTCTGAAACAAACAAGAATGCTTTTTATGAAAGTAAATGAAATGAACCAGGACTATGGAAAAGTACAGAAAGCCATGCATTTAGTACATTAACAAAGTGCCCCTCCTCACAGCATGGAGACAGCTGTAAGGATCTGCATCCATGGAAGGATCAGCACAGCTGCTTCAACCATTGCCTAGACTGTGTGTACGCACAGACAACACTGCTGTCGAGAATGCTGGCAAAACAGTTGTGCATTGATACACATGTGGAGGCTGGGAAAGCCTTCCCAAAAGTCACATATGGCTTTCTGACATAGCTGCTTGAGTGCTTCAAACAAGAGCATTTTGTTTGCACTAGCTGCTTTGAAAAATCACTTCCCCAAATGCTTCACATATGCATGAGTATTCAAAGACTCATAGCGAGCATAAATTGGAGTGATTCTACTGATTTATATTTCACCTTGGATATATCTTGCTCATATTTTCTGGATTTGACCAGACCAGAACATGAACACAGCACATGTATGTTCCCAATCTGTAATATGTCATTAGATTTTTTTAAAAAAGTCTCTCCATCTTCTTTAATTTCAGTTAATTCATGCAACATCTGGGAATGGAAAGAAAATAGTAAAATCAGAAGTAGAACACATGTATTCCTGTATGTAATGTTGAAATTGATGCTACATGAACAGTTGCATTTGAGCATATCAGTACAAAAAACGACCACATGGTGGCACTGAACAAAACTTTTGAGATGCATAAAAAATAAACATAATTTTGGTGTAATACTGAAGAAATCATTTCTCCGTAACTAAATCTGCTAATCATTAGTTGAATTTACTTCTGAAAATAACACTTTTGGGTCAGGTAAATGGCTATATTGATCCCTGATTTCATAAAGTATTTCAGTTTAAGAATTGGTAACCAAATATTAAAAAAAAAAACCAAGTTGCTTTAGTACTTAATTTCAGGTTACTTATTGCTTAGATTTAAAATTGCTAAGTGATCAATAGTAAGTTTATTAGCTTTCACCTTCCATTAAAATTGCACCTCTTAGTTGATCTAGATAATTATTTTCTTTGGATCACTCAACTGGTAGTATATCGACATCTTTTTCCTAAATTAAATAATAGGAAATGACTATCATTTTTCTCCTCTTTGATCATCCTCTGTATCAGATTCCCTAACCTGGACATTCTCCAATTGTGTGATCTAATTTTCAAAACTCCTCACTCAGTAAACCTATTGCTAAGAATTGTGGGAAATTAAGTCTAATGAATGTTTATGGATTAGAGAAAACTTATCTATGTTAGTATCATAAGTAATTGAACGTAAAAAAGAATAAGATCTTTTTTTGTCTCCCCTTGCTTCCACTTTATACAACTTTGTTCCTCATTGTTGGTTATCTCTTCATTCTGTCTCTGTTCTTCATCGGTGCCTTCGGGTGCCTTGTCTTCCTTCACCTCAGTTGTTGTACCTTACACTATCTTCTCCTACTAGTCACATTGTGCATAGTCCTCTAGGTATGGGGCATCCTTTTTGCCTTCCCAATCACGAGTCTGATGAAATAGCTAAATAGCTGATGGCATTCTTTCTGGGAACATTTCCATTAAAAGTCATGCTTGGAGAAGATGAAATTGAAACGGGTTTCTTCCTGAAAGTTCCTTAGGTAGTTCCTTCCAAAGCCCAAAGGGAGTTGCAGTTTTGCTTTTTCCAGGTATTCCTACCAGTGAAAAACACAGCAGGAATTCTGGGAATGCTATCTATTTTATCAGTTGGAAAATGCTTCAAGGATCCTCTGGTATGCATATGGTTTGTAGCAGTCGGTGGAGAGAAGTGATGTAATTATACTTCATGAAGCACAGTGGCTCACGAGGTTAGCACACAGGACTGCAGATTGGCAGGCTCGTGTTTGAGACCCATTGCTGCTGTGGGGCAGGGAATGCTCCCATCACATGCTCCAGTTTCTGCCAACCCAGCAGTTCAAAAGGGAGCAACTGAATAGATTAATGGGTACCACTTCAATGGGCAACTTCACGGGGACCTGAAGGGAGCCCCAACGGGACGTCCCCTGGGCAACAGTGATATCACTGGCAAATCTTTTCACAACAGATGCATTTCAGTGCTTCAGACACTGGGGGTGGGACTTCGTGTTTTCATATTCCAATCTTCCTTTCTCACCATCTAAAGAGTTAGCAGTGGCAAGTGATTACTGTATGCCTATTAGTCATTTATTCAGTCTCATTCAAAGAGCCAGATTGATCTAGTGATTAAGACATTAGGCTAGAAACCAGGAGACTGAGTTATAATCCCATTTTAGTCATGAAAGCCAGCAGAGTGAAAATAGGAGGAAGGATTTTAATATATGTTCACTACCTTCAATTATTTATAAAAATAGAAAAAGTGGGATATAAATGAATAAATGTTATTTCCATTTTGATAACAGTGAATTTGTTGGAATATCTTGCCCTAATAATGCTCAGGAATTATTACACAGGAATGGGCTTCAGTACCTTGGATAGTTCTAAGCAAATAATGGGTGTCTGAAATTTAGTTACAGGTAGTCCTCTAATTACAATCATAATTGGGATCAGAATTTCTGTTGTTTAGCAAGTGGTGCCCAATTTTGTGATCTTTTTTGCCATATTGTTAAGCAAATTGTTGCAGTTATTAAGTGAATCATGTTGTTCAGTGGCTTCTCCCATTGACCTTGCTTGTCAGAAGCCAACAGGGAAAGTCAAATATGGCAATCACATGACATCAGGATACTGTAACTGCCATAAAAACATGTTAGTTGCCTAGTGCCCAAATTTTGAAGGGGATGCTCTGATAGTTGTAAGCGCAAGGACCAGTCATAAGTCCCTCTTTTGAGTGTGATTGTAACTTTGAACGGTCTTTAAATGAATGATTAGTAAGTCAAGGACTATTTGTACTGTATACTTTTTCCTTGCTTGGGATACACTACCTTTCCAAGGTTCTCTTTTCTTCCATAAGAGTAGGGAGCTTTATAAATATAGTTATCTGAAGTTTTTAGATCTCATCATATATGAACCTCAAAAGTTGCACTATAATATGTGTGATGAATGTCATTTAATTGTATTCCCTGCTGAATAAGGAATTTAAAAAATAATCATTTTGATGGTTCTGAGATGTAATGTATTGGTTTGCTGGGTGTTAGTATTAAAATATGCTTGATCTTCTGTCTCTAACAATTAGATTATTATAAATTAGAGGGGTACAAATAGCAGAAAGCCACAGAGAAAGCTCCTGATTGTCCCATTCAGCATATAAAATGTGATAGAGGCTGCCTTTTCATTCCAACTATGTTTACTCTTTGCCTTGATTCATAAACGTAAGATACATTCTATATTCCTAGTTATTGTAGATTGAATGTTTCTTTCTCCTGACTTGGGGCCCTGAACACAACCTAATTATACCCTATTCAAGGAGCAGAGAGACACTTTAATTATATCCTGTTTTGGAAGGGAACAGAGAGACACTTAATACCTTGTCAGCTGATTCTGCATTTATGTGCATGCAAATGTGTGTGCAAAATATCTAACAGAGCAGTTACTGAATGTTGTTTACATAAAATCAAGATAAAATAGAAAACTTTTCAGAAATTGTAATATGTGGGAAGGACCTTGGGAGACCGAGTGAAGAAAGGGTATCTAGGGAATGGTAAGGTAAGTGGGAGCATATAATATGGCTGCATAATGAGCAGAACAAGAGGCTAAGAGAGGACCTTCCTTAAGTTATAAGGCTGTGAAGATGATGGTGGGAAAACTGTACATCCAGACTTCCAAGATTCTGTTAATATATCTTTACAATAAAGTAGAATTAGCTTATCTGTCTGTGTTTCCTATCTGGTCTACCTGGTAAGGCTGAAAGAAACTCACCCTGAATTGAGTATTGGTTCTTTAAGGAAGACTGCACATCCTGAGAGTCATATTATTAATAATCTGGGCCCAGTAATGTATAACAGACCTCTCCAACTTGATCCTATCCCAATGTGTTTTACCAGTTCATCACTGAACTTTGCCAACCTGGTACCCTCAAGGATCATGGATCTTGCCATCAAAATCTGTGGGCAAAATAGCAGTTTTCAGAATAAATATTTTTTTCACCAACACTTGAAACCATTTTGACAAAACTTTCCTCAAGAATCCCCCAGATCACTGCTTTAATGCCCACCTGCCAAATCCAGAAATAGAAAGGAAAATAAATACAGTCTCAGGCTGGATTAAATTTGCCCAATCCTGAATTATATCTTTCTTCCTTACCCTCCGTCGACATAGTATTTATACCGATTGGCAAAGTTGGATCTGTATTTCAACAGATCTGTGAAGCGCCAATTGAGGGAAAGCGTCTTTATGATAAATAAACAGACTTCTCTTTCAGCTTTGCTTATGTGGAACCAAGTTGAGAGGAATACTCTTGATTCAGACAGCTAGAGGGAAGATTGGAATTACAAAGCACTATTCATCACACACAAACTCACAGCTATTTACCAGAATCCCTCTTCTTACATCTTATTTATAATTATAATTGATTTTATATCTTAACTAGGTAGTGATACAAATTTGTTTTAAAAAGAGAAAAATTCTTATCAAATGCTTCAAAATGACTGAAATTGTGTTATGTAACATACTTTGTAAAAAAATTACCAGCAAAATGCACAGTGCAATGGACAATGTAAATATTATATGCTGTATAAATATTTCAAATAGTTAAACATATTTAATATTAAATAATATTAAATAATGAAAATCAAGGAAATATAATTATTTAAATTTTATATTCAAAGGAATTTGACTTTTTGCTTTGAAATTATTCACATTACACTACTTGAAAAGGTGGTGATCCAGTAAAAGGCACACCTCTTACATTATTTAAATGCCAGAATTGATGTGTTGAAAGGAATCATATGGCAGCAAAGGAGTAAACAAAGGCTTGAAAGAGTTGACTCTAGTATTCTCTTTTTCAGTGTCCAAATTGGCTTTTTTAAAAATAGGAAATTATGAATAGTCCCTATTTAATCTTAAATAAATCAATATAGTGAATGGTTTGTTTTATGTGTATACATACATACATACATACATACATACGTTATACATTTTAATCATTGCATATGCAGACCTTTACATACATGCAGTTGTATCTATGCCAATAATTTAATTAGCTATGACATCTGTTTCTCTTCTTGTACCTGATCCTGCAGTCCAACTGAGATTGTGATGTGTAAATTTACCATCTCCTACATAACATCTTTGTGTTCTCCAGTGGCTTTTGGGTCATAATATCCTTTCTGCTTTATCACTGGATTCAATTATTCATATTTTAATCAGGCTGTGTAACTAGCAACTCAGTACCAATTAGGTAACTGATTCATCAAATCATAATTAGTTTGATGGTATATAACTGATGTTTCCTGCAAGCAATTTTTAAACAGTCCTCTAATGAAAATAAATATAGAATCTTTTTTGTTCTTAATATCAGAGTTCAAGTGGAAGTGTGTCAAGCAATTAAATTGACCAAATGGATCTTTATAATTTGATTTTGAGAGAGCCTTTTTATTATAAAATTAATTTGAAAAGAAGGAAGCAACAGTCATTCTCTTAAGAAACTATGCACACACAATTTTGTTGTCAATGCTTTCATGTCATAGCTTCCTTTCTTGGGAAGAGAAGAAAACATCTTGGCTGTGTATCCAATCACTATTCACTGAACAACATACCTCCTCTCCCCTTGGTAATATATATAGCCTTCAGCCATAAGGGACAATTCTGAGAAATTCACTTGACAGTAGTGAAAAGGGATGGTGGCTATAATAATCTGATAAATGTTCTGGAAAGCATGCTCATTCAGATGGAAGAATCTTTCTTGCTGTTAAATAGTGTCACAGTTTGGCTTCAGGCTGCTTTAGCATCTGTGGATTAGTACTGTTCATTCATCCTGATGTTCTGCAAAAAAGGGATATGGGCTAAGGCTCTCTGTCATTTGGATGCAGGGATTCCTAGGCCTTCTCATTTATAGATTATATTGATTTTAGAACAACAGCAGAAAAAGTTTCAGTTTATAGGATTATTCTGACTTTTACTAGAATCTGTGGATCCAACATAGCTGGACACATGTAGAATTAAAGAAATTTGAAGTCATGAATTCTAAGTAACAAAGATGAAAGAATATTAGACCTTCTAGCTAATGCCCCACCATTACTATTTTTTTCCATTGTGGCAATGTAACTAAAAGTAAATGAAGTGAATTTTTTATTGCTGCTTTAGAACAACCAAAATTCAGAAATCCTGGTTGAGTTAGCTACTTGGAGATTAATCAATTAATTCTGATTTATTTTAAATTTAAATCAGTTCTGATTTGAAGGCTTCAGTCAGTGGGTGAGACAGTCATAAGGTATGGTTAGGAATTTTATTCCTGCTATTACAATTTGGTTTTTGTTATATAATTGGATGTTTCCTATTTTTAAACTGTTGTCTGCCCTGAAAGTCTTACGATGCAGGCAGAGAATGAATAGGGATACACCCTAGATCAGGGGACTCCAACCTTGGCAAGAAGCTAACTGAGGAACTCTGGGAGTTGAAGTCCACAAGTCTTAAAATTGCCAAGGTTGGAGACCCTTGCTGTAGATCACGGGTGTCAAACTTGCTGCGTCACGTTGCCATCACATGACGTTTCATGACATTTTTTCCATTCGTGGTGCTGTGGTGGGTGTGGCCGGCATGTGATGCATCCAGCCCGCGGGCCCCCAGTTTGAAAGCCCTGCTCTAAATAGTTAACCATATTTTTCTAGTTTTAGGATTATGGAAATGATAAAATCCTTTAGGAATGTAATACGAGCATGAGAGTTTTTGAAGAAGAATTAGGACATTTAAGATAATTGTATGTTTTTGACTTCCTTTTCATAATCCAAGTTTGCAAACCACCGGTATTCATTGTAAAATAGCTCTGTAGCCTTAAATTGTTGTGGTATTTCATCAGTTCAGACAGTGGTTTTTTTCTTTTGGTTCACTTTTGGCAATAGGTTAGGACTTCTCCTGAGAAAAAAGTTCATTTTTCTAGATTATATCCCAGGAGATTCTTTGAGCTTGCTTCAAATGGTTTTATACTGAACAAATTCAGACTATCCATATTTGGATGCTTTTATCCAAAGAAAAAATATTTCATGCTTGGGACCTATTTTACAGAGCAAGTATTATCATCATTTTCTTTAGAATTGTCTTCACCAGTGTTTTTATTGATCCTTGGTTGTGTAGGTGAAATGTTTTGCAGCCATTCCATATCCTGAATATGAATTTTGGATTGGTCATTTACTTTGCCATGTACAATTGAAGCCACTATAAACAAAGTACAACTTTAATTCACTTTTTACTCTCCAAATCTCACAAATTAGTTTGAAGCTGACTCTCAATTGTATTCATTTCTGCTGCCCTCAAAATACTGAGAATGAGTAGAAAACACTACGAGCCTCCCAGTTTTCTATCTGGATGACTGACAGGAAAGTTCAACAATTCAGCCATCCTACCCCACTAACAAAAATTCCGATCTCCCCAGAAAAATAAACCATATATAAGTATACATGATCTTTCCCCTGTTGAAAAGCTGCCATTACTACTGTTTCTGTTAAAAACCATCAGCTTTCTTTGGCTGGAAGGACAGCATGATATTTTTGCCGCCAGGTTCTTTTCAATATACCCATAGGCAGAGTTTTAGAAGTTACCACAAAGGCTGCAAAATTGTAAAACAATGTAGAGGATGAATATAAGGACTCAGTGATCAGTTGCCTGTATTTCTTCTTTAGCATAGGTAGGTTGCTACAGATGTTGAACTCAGGCATGCCTGCCCACAAGAACTGGAAGGAGTGAGGAAACAAAAACAAAGCCAGTAGGAAAACATGGCCCATGGGCCCTCTTACAAGTAGTCCTCAACCTATGACCCCAATTGAGCCTAACATTTTGGTTGCCAAGTGAAACCATTGTTAAGTGAGTTTTGCTCCATTTTACAACCTTTCCTGTCACCATTGTTAAGTGAATCTCTGCAGTTGTTAAGTTTACAACACGGTTGTGAAGTGAATCTGGCCTCCCCGTTGACTTCGTTTGTCAGAAGGCCGCAAAAGGTGATCATATATGACCCTGGGACAGTGCAACTGTTATAAATATGAGCCAATTGCCAAGTATCTGGATTTTGATCACGTGACCATGGCAATGCTGCAACCATCAATAAGTGTGAAAAAAAGGCATGTAACTTTGAATAAACTGTAGTAAATCAAAGACTATCTCTATTGGGGGGAAAAGGTCTGGCTAGTTATCAGATTTAATGTGCAGACAGACACACACAAAAAGCAAACAAGGACCCAAAAGACTGGGAGGTCTAGGGCCAAGCTAAGAGCCTAGCTCAAAGCATATACTTTATGCAGAGTGGCTACAATGACTGCCTGCATGTTATAATTCCTATCTGGATCCTCCATTCTACTTCCCAAGATATAATCAGCCATGGACAATATAAAATAAAGAGACAGTTGAATTCTATGTTGCTTGATTTTGCTGGAGGAAGTGGTTGAGCAAGATATTTTCAATTGGCTTGTTTTCTTAGTGTATCATTTTTTGCTACGGCTTATTAGTTTGCCTTCCACTAGGATCAGTTTCCACAAGTCCCTAGAAGCAGAAGACGACATCTGTTTGCTTGCTCTTCTCACTATTATTTTTTTTCAATGGAAGTAGCAATCACAAGAAGGAGAAAATAGCAAACTACAGACTAGGCAAAGAGGAGACTGGCAGTGGATCCTTCCTTGAACAGGAAACCCGTCTAGCAACTGCTCCCAAATGTCATCTCTGTATAGCTAATGAAATCAATAGGTAAAACAGCTTGGTTTTTGTGGTGCATTTTCACCGGCTAATCCAATAACATTTGATGAGGTAGCCTATTTATTTTTCTTCCAATTTTTGGTGGTTTTCCCTTGCTTTTAGTTTCTCAGGTTAAAATTGAAATTCTTAGGCATCTAGCTTCTTACTAAGCTCTTTGTGCAGTTGATAAAGCTGTTTTTAGAGCTGCTTTTGCACTTCCAGGACAGCTTACTGGAGAGCATTTCTCTACTTGGGAAGAGAGTCCCTAGAGGGCCTTTGGTCAAGCAGAAGTTCCTCTAATGATCATACATTACAGAGAACTAATTATTTCAGGGCGGATCCTTCTGCAACCATAACAACATCCATCTACCACATTAGGATGTTTGCAGAACATTCTCTCTCTCTGTCTCTTGCATTTTGATAACTGTCAAGTTGCATGTAGCTGAACAAATCAAAAGCTAAGAACATACATTTCAGAAACACATTCTTTCTGCCAGCCAGGGGTAAAAGCATAATCTTGAAAATTGGAAAAATATCGCTTCCAGGCTGACTTATGCACGCTAATTAAACATTTGAAATATTTGCTGTCCATGTCTGGGCTATGCTGCTTCATCTGACACAAGTGAACTCTTCCACCTGCTTGTCACAATGGGGAATAAAAAGCAATTCCCAGCCATTCAATACTGTCCAGTGAGGATTAAGCAATTATGAATGCTACTGGTACAAAGTAAAATTAAATGGAATATTTCAGATGGAGGTATAACAATTGTTTGTTAGAATGGCCCTTTTATTTTTGATATATTATTTTCATTTTTCATAATTTCATTGAACTGAAAAAACTAACTGCAGAGGGTGATTGTTTCAATATGAATAATAGTTAGTTTTGGTGGTGAGTCCCTGAGGATGAAAGATGCTTTGAAACTAGCTTGCTTTTACATGTTTTTTTTTCCTGCAGTTTTTTTCTGGTGACTAATTGTGACTTTCTATTACATTGTAACAGATTGTTCTGTTCATTTACATTTTAGAATTTAAACAGTTCTTCATCTGAAATATAAGAGAATGTGACAAAAGATGTTTTGAATTGCATGTCTCTCAAATACTGTAATTTTCTTGATGGGCAGAATTGATTGTGATTGCCAGTTGACAGCTGGAGCAATTGGATTGTGATGTATGAAATGGCCCCAAGTAATTAAAACTTTAAAATTAGGAATTTGCAAAATCTCATTTAAATATTTCAAATTCAATTGACTTACATTTGGAATAAAGTAGCTGTTTCAGCATTTAACTGAGAATTATACGGCTTTAAAAATTAAAAGCATTGGCTGTATTGAACTGAACAGTTATGGGTAATAGGTATCACAATGGACTTAATTATCTCATAACAAATTGGTACTCTTTAAGTATCAATAAATCTTCGTTTTCATACTGCTTATGTATAATTAATGTTACTACACCTTGCAATAAATATACCTTGCAATTCAGCATTAATCTCCATAATTTTAGATGTTTCTGTCATCTCTTAGGTTTCGTCACAGCCCTAATTGCTTTTATTTAAGAGACTGGATCATCCACAGCTGGATTAGGAAGTGCCTTAAGTTTGGTGCACAGGATAAAGCTTTGTATACTCTACAAAACAAGGTTTTTAAATTTTATTATATTTTATTTTGTATGTAAAAAAGGAAACTAACGAAAGAGACAAAAACAAACGTCTTTACAAAATCATACTTTGCTCATGTACTCATCAAAACTAACATTACATGGGAAATTCTTGACACATTACACTATTAAATTATTAATTTTTAAACCAGTCTTAGCATGCATAAAAAATGGAAAAGAAAAAAAAAGGAAAATGTTTGTAAACATTATGTGCAATCTATCATTTGCAGATTCCTGGTGAGAAAAATTCTGATTCAAGCAAAAATTACATTGATCAGACCATTATATAATAGATGTGAAAACAGATGTTCTTGTATCATAAACTTTTTACGATCATGAATGCATGATTTCTATTTCCATTTTCCACTTGATTCTTTCCAAACCATTAATATTTAATTCAAAAGATCCAGAATATCTACAAAAGAGAATAATTCTTTTTGAACAGTGTTAATAACCTAAATGGAATAACCTAAATAGTTTAATAGAAGGGACCCCCTAGCACGGAGCCACATCAGGTGAGTATCATATCATGCCAAAAAGTATTGAGTAACACATCTGCAATAATGATCTGCACCCCTCTAGTTCTTTCTTTGATTTATTTTAAAAGTATCCAAATGTCCAATGGACCCAAAATAATCATTTTTGATTTAAATATAACTTTAGAACTAGAGAATTTACATATAAATACCCAAGTAGTCTTCCACTCACATTTGAATGCTGAACACTATAATTCCTTACTTCATTTCTCTTTTATGCTTTTAAATTTCTCAGTATATTCTAACAAGGATTCATAAATAGTTATTGTAGGCTTTATTTGTAAAGACATATTAATCTTTTAACATAAAATGAAGAAGGGGGCACATTCTGTAGCACTTAAGCTACATATCTGGATGTCAGAAAATATTGTTATTGAAAAAAATGCTAATACTTGGATTGCAACTATTCAAATAATGAGCATGTGTGATTTCATCTTATTAATGTATTAATATATTCCACACTGCATCTGGGTTCCTCAATAAAAGGATTACTTTGCTATTTTAAAATTTAAAGTAAGAGTTATTTTTACTTGTCTTTTTATAAAGGACATTTATTAGTTATGCTGAAATCCTGAACAGATAAGAGTTCATTTTATGTTCCTTTTTAACATATTATGGATATGATCTGGCCCAAGTAAAGAAATACTATCTTGATTTCAAAAAGGGTAATTTAACCCCTGCTTATGTCTCTCCCACTGAAATCCATCAGTGAATACCTTTAACGCTTTTGCCTAGATTGCGGTCGATTTGTTTATTAAGGGATTTGATAAATAGCTTGATTTATTTAATCATGCTGCACACACTACAGTAAGCATTAAAAGGAATGACTTTTATTTAACTGAGAACTATTTTGAACAAAAGCAGAAATATCTGTCTGAGCCATTTTCCTGTGCTCCGAGAGCCACAGTCCTTGAAGTATTTACTGTCTTATATTTTTGCCTGGCACTCAAGTTAGATTTTTGAGGTCTCCTGCATCAGCGGTACAAAGATAACTTCAATGTCCATGTGCAGTTAAAGGAAATGGTTCTTATTGCTAAAAGTTTTGAAGGCTTGGATGAAAGGATACAAAAACATGTTCTTCTTTCCTGGTGTGCCAAAGCTTAGCAGGAAACAAAATGAAATGGCAGAAATTTCAGAATACCATCTCTCCTTGGCTTGGAATGCAAAGGCCATTTATGTAGTGCGTGTTGGAGAATATAATACGTGTCCTTGTGAGAGCTCATGCTTGTGATTAATGAAAAATAAGAGTACTAATTTCCTTGTAAAAGTTCACAAGTAGAAAGTGGCTGGGTACATTCATGTAGCCAGATGGTTATGTGCCCTAATCGCAGATGATGAAAAGAAAACATAACATGAGGTCAGCCTCTCTTCTTGATTAAAAGATTAGTCTAATGGAAGGGAGGTGGGAAAGCTGTCGTGGATTTCCTGAAGCATAAGTCAATTAATGCTGCCTCAGCTGAAGTAGCATTTTTCAAACTTGGTAACTTTAAAGATGTGTGGGCTTCAGTCCCAGAATGCCAAGAGCTGAAATGTATGAAAATTTAATGTGGCCAAGTGATCTAAAGCCTGTGCTAGCCAATGGATGCAACAACTGTTTTCTGCTAGCACAAGCTGCTCTGCAAATTCTTTATGTTCCCATGTCCATCTATGAAAGCGAAAACAGAAGTGGAATGCTTACTGATAGACATCTCTTTAGTTTTGCTCAGCCATATCATGCATTCAGGCCACTATTCAGAATTACTAGAAGTACGGCATTAACACAACTTTGTTCTCTGCTCATTTTTTTTCCAGGTACAGTTTGGAATAATTCCAGATAGTTTTACCTTCAATATATTGTTGGATTCTTTTATAAAAGATGAGAACTATGAAAGTAAGGAACACATATTTATTAAGCATTAGATATTATGTATATATTAAGTATTTCACCCTTAATATGCTTTGTGCATTTCTGTATTCCTAGATGTGGCCATTTTTGAGCCTATTTCTTTATATCTAATTTGCCATGATTTCAGGAATAGATTTTTTTTTTTAAAAAGGAAAGGGATAATAGACATAAAGCAGGTGGCAAGATCGATGCAATGACTGCGAATTCTTCTCATAAAAAGGATATATAAGTTGTCCTCAAAATACAAACATTTGTTCAGTAACTGTTCAAAGTTATAACACTGAAAACTTACAACTGATTTTTGCACTTAATGACTGTTGTAGCATCCCTGCAATTACATGATTAAAATTTGCGCAACAAACTTAGGGATATTAAATTAAACCAGAATAATAGTGGTGCAAGTTCATTTCATATGTTATAAGTGTCTCCCCATAATTTTACACTTCCAAAATAATGAAATTGACCCAAATATTACCCAAAGAATTAGATCAAATTGTGAAGTCAGCAGATATTTGAATAGGATATTCTACCATTCTGCAGTTTTGGGAATTCAAATTCCCTTTACCAAATCAGCTTTGTTTTTTTCAGGTTGTGGGAAAACCATAATATCATGAATAAGAAACTAAATTGATTTTTCATTCCAATATCTTCCATGCTAGCAACAGTATGATAATGAGTACATGAGACTTCACTTGGAGGGAGTTGCATGATCAGTTTATAATGAATTTTGGATGTGATCACCTGGATTCTAGTAAAAGAAAAATCAAGATATATGTCCAGGAATAAAGCTGAACAGTAGGAAAATTAAAAACTTCAAAATCAGATGTCAATGATAGTTTAGGTAAAGAAAAACAAAATATTTCTCCTTCCTTAATTTATAAATCTGATAAATGGTATTAGTATAGGTATTTAATTTGGATATTAAAAGTATTAATATGTGAATCCAGTCAAGTATACATACCAGTCCTGAAATAATATTAATTTTTACATTGTTTATCTTTCCCCATAATGTCACTGGGATTTTTAATCACTTGTTTATGTCATGTTAATCTGAAATAGTTTTATATGTTCCTTTCTATAAATACACTGGTGGGATAATTATTATAATATATTTTAAACAACCATTTTAATGCTTGTTTTTATTATTTTTAGGTGCTATGGCTACAGTGACTGAGATAATGATACAGGAAGATTTCACTAAGGTGTCCACCCAATTTCTCTCTCTTTATACCATGCACAAATATTTGGCAACCAAATCAGAACTTACAGTAAGTTACTTGCATAATGAAATGTTTGTGGTTATGGCTAAAGAATAATATGATTCAAATGCTGTATGTCCATACTTTCAAAATATGATTTAAAGCCAAGTTGAAGAGACTTAACGTCCTTGGGTGTAATTTAAGTTGCCAACTTATTTCAGCTGGTATATTGACCGTGATTGACCTGTGGTTGCTCTTCCTTCTCCCCAAACATCTCCTTGTCTTCATTGTCCTGTTTTAAAAAAGACTGAAGCATTTTTGCAATATAAGCTAATATAATTATAAATATGGTTAGAATCATTCTGTTGTACTACTACTATTGCTATCAGTATATATGTTACTATTTCTTTTTTTCTTTTCTTTTGTGAAATGGTATGCCTGGACAATACTCTGTATTCAAAATGCTTATATATAAATTAAAAAAAAACTTGACTCAAAAAAACCCGACAAAAAACAAACAAACCGAAGTATATCATGGATATACTATTCACTTTCACAGTTTACTTTCTTCCTAAATTAGGGGTGTCGAACTCAATTTCATTGAGGGCCGCATCAAGGTTATGTTTGACCTCAGGGGGCCCGGGGTGCATGGCCAGACGGTGTGGCCAGCATGATGTCACTTGTGTTGGGGGTGCCTGCGGTGATCCAAGCATTCTGCCAGTGAAAATGGGCTCCTGGGCCCTGTTTTTGGCCGTGATGGCTTCCTGCAGCCCTCTGCCAGTATAAACTGAGCTTGGGGAGGCCGTGCACACACACCCCAAGCTCTGTTTTCACTGGCAGAGGGCTGCAGGAGACCATCGTGGCTGAAAACGAAGCCTGAAATGGCTGCACATGGTCCTCCCAAGTTCTGTTTTTGCTGGTAGAGGCACCGCAGGCCAGTCCTGTTTTGAGGGCAGTCCTGTGGGCCACATTTAAGCACCCCATGGGCCAGATTCAGCCCATGGGCCTTGCGTTTGACACCCCTGTCCTAAACTCAGTGAAGCTCAGTTTGTATCTTGAGATTTTAAAAAAATCTTATATTTACATCCACAAGTGAAGGAAGCTGCTGTTCGTGCCTTTCGCTGTTTTCACGGTTTTTCGCTGTCCCCTTTCTCTGTGTGTGAGAGGACACGTAGAGTGAGAAAGGGAGAGAAGGAAGGAAAAGAAAAGCTTTCAAGTTGAAGTTAATTCCTCATTACGTTATGGACATGCCATAAGTTGTCTTAGCAACATTTTAGAAATGCTTTGACATGAGTTCTTTTTTGAACTTCAGAGCAGGGATGTCCAACTGACAACTTTATGACTGTGGACTTCATCTCCCAGAATTCCCCAGGCAGGCATGCTGGCTAGGAAATACTGGGAGTTGAAGTTCATAAGTCTTAAAGCTGCCAAAGTTTGACACCCCTGCTTTAGAGTCTAGTTTGCAGCCCTGATATTCCCTACCCAATTATTAACGAAGCTCAAGGCTAGAGTGCAGCGAGCCCTAAAATGAGATCTAAAGAAGGGCGCTGCCACTTGCTGAAGCACATTACAGATAGAGAGATACTTTGTTTAATAAAGCAGAGAGTTGGGAGGGGTCTATAACTCTGTTCTGCTGTCACATTTTTCAAGCAATATTTCCTGTTTTCAGTGGGAAGAAGAGAAAAATCTTGGAGCATCTCTGTTCTTAGTGGGCCTCAAGCAGACTAACACTGTGGGATTTAGTTCTCAGCTATATGGCCTTGCCCTTCTTGGTAAGTTTTGACGAATTTTTAATTGAAATAATACTTCTGTATTGCTTTATTGATTTGTTTGGAATAAATGGGATTTCTTCCATTAAATACTAACATGCCTTGACACAATACAAAATTAAAACTAAATCAAATCATATTGGCATTCAGTCTACATAGTGCAAAATTCACCTGGCTGGCCAAAGTTCCATTGAATATTTGAAAAGCCCAAAAGGTAGCATCTATCTTTCTGTCGTCTTCTCAATCATCTTCCCACAAAATATTCATCTGAGAAAGGGGATAAATGGTAACAAGCAAGCATTATTCCTTAGTTATATATGAGGAAGTCCCTTGCTATTTTCTAACTAGAGCCCCAAGATTAAAGATTTTCTATGTAGCATTATAGATTCCTTTGCTGTATCCTCCAAGTTAACTTACTAGGAACATTAGTAGGTATTGGTTTAAAGCTGAATAGGGCTTGGACCCAACTTGAACTGGGGCCGGACTGTTCAGAGAAAGATATGTTTGAAATGTCCTCCTTGTTAGCCCTGGTTTTTTTATAATGCTACTTGTATGTATGGGAAACTATTTATCTGAAATAAATTATTATTTAGTATGTATTAGAAACCATAAATTAACATTTAAAGAAGAGAGAATGTTCCCTCTGGGATAGTTCCTAATCCCTTCCATTTATTCTGGCATTTATCTTTTGATTAAAATTCAGCATACAATGTCTGAATTCCCTCTATTTCAGTGTCTTTTATATTTTACAATGGCTTTATTGTGTCCATTAAAATTCCCCGGCCCTCCCCTATGAATAGCTGTTAATTGGCATACTCCCTTCAGGTGAGAGAGAGAGGTTTTATCAAAATGTGTTAGATAGTTACCCTTTTGCATGCATTGGTTTCTCAGCTCTGATAAGAGCGAAGATGACACATCAGGATTAGATGCTGATCCTGATTTTACCTTATGGTACAGTTTTAAAAGTGGCAGTAGAGATCAAAATTGTAAACCAATTAGCACCACATTTTTATCCCACTTCAGCTATCCTTTTAAAAATCTGTCTTTGATTAGCATTTTCAAATCTTTAAAATACATCCCTGATCAGTTTAAAAAGGAATTGGCTTTAGCAAATCACTTTTCTTCTGTAGACAAAAGATGAACCTGAACATTCTGATGGTCAGAAGCTATTTTCTATTGTGCTATATGCATTTTGCAATTATGGCAGATCTAATAGAATATATTTGTATTAAGTATAAAAGATGCTCATTTATTTATGAAATTTATATGCTGCCCATTTCTCTGTCGAGCAACATTCACACTCTAGGGGTCAGGTTGGCCCTCACCCATAAAGACCTGGCTCTGGGCCCAGGCCTAGGGCTACATGTGCATGCAGTGACCCCTTTCTTAGTTATATTGGTGTTTACAGGTGGAGACCCTTTGAGAGCTGTATGCAACAAAATTTCATTTGAATGCATACCGATTAGTGTACATTCAAAGTGACAATAAAGTTAGTCCAAGTCTAAGCCTGGTTTATAATATTACTGTATATTTACATTTTTCCAATGTTTGTAATTGTTTTTACTTTATTTTAAATCTGTTTACCACCCAAAGTCACTAGTTGCGATGAAACTGTATCAATCAAATAAATAAATAAACAAGAGTATAGAATTTAATCTCAACTAGGCCAAGAAATACTTATTGAAACCAGACACTCTTTTCCGAGAAGAACTATACAGATGTTGTTTCAACATAGAACAGAGGTCTCCAAATTTGGCCACTTTAAGACTTGTGGACTTCAACTCCCATAGCTGGCTGGAGAATTCTGGAATTGAAGTCCACAAGTCTTGAAGTCCACAAGTGGCCAAGTTTGGAGACCCCTGTTGTAGAGAATTATAAAAGTAAAGGGAGAAATGGAAAGCATCCTGAATGGATTTCTTAACATCCCTCTGGGAATTTTGTACAGCAGGGGTCGCCAACCCCCGAGCTGCAGATTGGTACGGTACACAACCCATTGGGAACCAGGGTGTGCAGATGGCAGGTGAACGCACACAGTCTCATTTGTGCATGCCCGGGACCTAGGTTGCATGCAAAAGCATACCCTCCCACTCCTCCCTGCTGCTGCTGCCACCACTGCAGGTCTGAAACGTTGGGGATGGCTGATATATATAGTACCTGCTTTCTGCTTTGAATGTAATTGCAATAATAGAGGAGAAGATTTTGTTGTTATTATGGCCTACATAGAAGAAGGTGTTAAACTATTCCTTTCCATATCCTATAATCTCAGTTAAAATTTTCTTCCAACCCACTAGAATTCCATATTCATTTTTAAAGAAAATGGTGACATAGTTTCTAGTGTCATATTCACCACCACATCTCTTTGACCCCCCACGCATTAGCTGTGTTTTCTGGTTTAAGCAATGGCGTTAACAGCTGTTAAATCACAGGTAAAGTGGAGCTACAGAAAGGATTGCGAGCTGTTTACCACCTAATGCCGCTCATGTGGACCCCGGGATATCTGAACAGAGCCTTGAAAGTAATGGAGGATGTGGCCTTGCTTCCTGAAGATGTGAAGCTTTGCCAGGAAGCAGTAAGTGAAAACTCATTTAAGCTAATGTGGCCTGGTCTATTTGTGACTTAGCAGCTGGGTTGCTACTATTCTCAGCACTATTTTATATAGCTTTGTTTTATATATGCACTGAAGTATTTCTTGAATACTACTGGCATGGGGGGACAAGAGTATCATACAATCTTGTGGGGATGGGAGGTTGAAAGTGCTCCCTTTGCTTTTTCAGCTTTTCAATTGTTCTTTTAAACCCTGTTTTTATTCTGTTTATCCGTTGTTTATAATTATGGCTTTTGTATGACTTTATCTTTTGTTTTTGTAAATCGTTAGAGTCATGTAAGAATGATGGGTGGTATAGAAAATTGATTGATTAATAAATCAATAAATCTTCCCCTTAGGAAAAATTTTTTCCAGAAAGCCCAGACAAATGCTTTCTCTGCCCTTACCTCATTGCTGATTCTGATTCTGACAGTTATTGATAATGCAGCTGATCTTTCCTGTTCCTTGAGTCTAGTAACTCTTCCCGCAGTGCTGAGGAATATCAACTTCTGGAAAACACATTCAAAAACTCATAATACAGAGTAGCTCAAATTTCCATTCAGACAGCCTTTTTGTTTACCTGTTATCAAAGAAAGGGTACAGGTGCACGATTCTGTTGAAAATCATAGACAACATGATATGAAGCCTTTTCTTTCCAAAACAGGGATTCAGATAGAAATTATATAACATAATACATTATAATCTCTTCTTGTAATTGTTACAAAGGTTCAAACTATTATTAGCGAAGAGCATCTGTGACTTATTTGGAGTCAAAATCAGTAGTGATTTCAGAAAGGCCTGGTCTGTTCATCAAATAGCAGTCTTCAACCAACATACAAACATGAAAAAACCAACCTAAAAATCCTTAATATTTTCCGTCTTTTAAAACTATTTTGGTCTTTAAATAGTTTGTTGTATATTGTACTTTATATTTTCAGTTTACAATACATGCTTTCCATAAAGTTAAGCCCTTTTCTGCACTTAAAACCATGAGCTTTGGAAAAAAAACAAAAACAAAAAATTAAGGTAATGCATCCTATTTTCAACCCACTCTGTTGTTCAGATTTAATTCCTAACTTTTGTCTGGCTTTTAATTTTAATGTTTTGTTCTCAAAATGTTAAGGAAGATGCACAAACTGTGAAAGAATATTCACACACATAACACTTTTTAATGTTGTTTTAAGACATCCACGGCATTTTTGCTTTTTTGCTGCAAAGGTTGATGTTCTGGGAGACATTTTGCACCTAGCACCTGAGCCCGAGGTTTCTCCAGAAGATTCCAAGGATTCAGAAGAAGCACCAAAGCAGACACCACCAGAAGAAAATGAGGTGCTTCGACTGCCTGAATATCTAAACCGTTTTAAGGTATGCAGTTTCCTTCCACTTCTGTTTTTTTTATCCCTTCCTGAGGAAATAAGACTCCATTGCTACCCCACTAGTAATGGCACCAGGTTCTTGGGTATTGATACAGAGCTACATTCTTACTGTTTCAGACAGGAATTTTACTGGAGGAAAACATGTTCAGTGTCATTTTCCTACTACCTGGTCGCTGAGAATTTGTTTTTACTTTTCATACATCTGCCTTAATCAGCGAAACTCCTAATAATTAAAATGAAATGTCACTCCTAGCCTCTTGTCCTTTGCATCGTATATCTGTTGGAAAGCTTTCCTGTAATTCTGATTTCATATCGGACATAGAAATTGTGTATCACAGCATCATATTTATTCTTTTTAGATCCTCATCATCTCAAAAGCTTTAGATTTATTAGCTTCCTTCCTTTGACTAGTTATTGAATGATGTCTTTATATAAGTGATTACATGGCGCTGATATAGCTTAATGATTAGAATGTTGGACTGCACCTGTTAGATAAAGACCCAAGTTGAAGTTCATTGTTTGCTAAAGCACTTAAAAATGTCATCTCAATCTAATTTCCTTATACAGTAGTTTCTGTATGGTTTCTCCTATGTATACTGTCACCTCCGAAGAAAAAGCTAGATGTACCATATTCTCTACTGTATATATTTTAAGGCAGGGGTATCAAACTTGATTTGATTGAGGGCTGCATCAGGGTTGTGTTTGACTTTGGGGGGCTGGGGTGGGGTGCATGCTGGTGTGCCTGTGGCCAGCTCAACATTACTCTGTTTTCGGCTGTGGCAGCCTCCTGCAGCCTGCTGCCAGCTAAAACAGAGTCCAGGTGGGCCGTACACGGCCACCCCGACCTCCATTTTTGCTGTCAGATGACTGCAGGATACCGTCATGGCTGAAAATGGAGCCTGGGAGGGCCATGTGTGGCTCTCCTGATCTCAGTTTTTGCTGGCAGAGGCACCACGGGCCGGTCCTTTGTTGTTCCCAGGGTGGCCCTGTGGGCCAGATTTGGCCCACGGGCCTCGAGTTTGACACCCTGATTTTAAATGCTCAATTGAAGTCTAAATAATCAGAAATCGCCAGGATTGAGAAAGGATTATAAAATAGTGAATGTTTTATCAGTGACCTAAAATATCTACTCCCACCCCCTGATCTTCCATAAGGGCCTGAAAACATGACTCTGCCAGTTGGCTTGGGGTCCCAGTGAGGGAGTGCCATGCTGGAGGCAGTTGGTAGATAAATAGCAAATCCCACCTTTCCCCCTGTATACCTTGTTTCCTCCCTCCCCATCTTTTTACCATAGCTTATAACCTTATTGCTATATGTATATCTGTATTGTTTTATTGGTTTTAACTTTGCAGGTCATTCAGAATTGCCTTGCGATGAGATGGGCAGCAAATAAATTTAATAAATAAAATAAAATAAATTAATGTCAGAATTAGCCTAGTGCCTTGCTGACATTTCAGAAGCTATGAAACCTTAATAAATTTTTAACAAAACATGAGAAGAAAGTGTTTGACAGTCATCTTGCTGATCTCACTATTATGGCTCATGAGCCCTGGTGGTGCAGTGGTTAGAATGCAGTATTGCAGGCTAACTTTGCCCACAGCCTGAAGTTTGATCCTGATGGGCTGATCCTGACTCAGCCTTCTATCTTTTCGGGGTTGATAAAATGAGAGCGCAATATGCTGACATTAAACTGCTCAGAGAGTGCTATAAAGCACTACGGAGCTGTATATAAGTCTTAAGAGCTATTGCTGTTGCTTGCCATTAGGGGATTAAATTAAACCAAAAGGGTGAGGTTGGGAAAAGTCCAAGACCTAATATGCATCCAAATATTAAGACAAAGAAAGCAAAACACAAAGGAGAAGAGGAGACTAGGATGAGCTTTACAGAATACCAAGCGTCAGTAGAGCAGAATGCTGATATTTCTGCACTAATACATGGCGATTATGAAAGAAATAGGGGGAACTGGAGACCCTAATTCAGGAAAACAAAGACAAATATAAAGTGATGGGTATCACTGAAACATATTGGGATGATACTCAGGATTGGCACATAGCCATGGCAGTCTAGTTTATTCAAAAGGAACCAGACCCAAGAGAAAGGATGGAGGAATGCTACATGGTACGTAAAAGAAAAATGTACTTGAACAGAAATTCAGCAGAGCATGTTGAAAGTATCTGGAAATAATAACGAGAGAGAGAGAAAATGACGCCACTTTGGGAGTTTTGTATAGACCATCCGTGCAAGCAGAAGAAATAAATGACGCCTTTCTACATCTGGCAACCAGTTTTCAAAGATGTATGCAGTAATGATGATATTTAGTTTTCAGTTATCTTGATAATCTAATGGGAATCTAACTTTGCCAAGAGTCAGAGGTCCAAATTATTCTTGCCCTCCCTTACTGAGGGCTTCATTGGTCAGAAGGTAGAAGAAAGAACTGGGAAATTCTACAAAATGGTATGTTACAGGGGCATCTTCAAACAGTCCCCACAAGAAAGAAAAACAGGAATGATCTAAAGAGGCCAACATTGAATACATGCAGAGTTCTCTAAAACATTAAAGGAAAAGGGGGGGATGGAAGGAGAGGGACATACCTGAAGAAGACTGCTGTCAGCGTTCCAATCAAACTCTCTATCTCAGTTCAGTGCTCAGAGACAAAGTCCATCCAAATAAGAATTTATTAGGGAAGTCATATTGGCACATCTGGGAAAATCCGAATCTGAAATCCCATGTTTTCCCCTGCTAAATTAGACTCACACCCAGCCTCCTTTTTTGATGACCCTCAAATCACACTCTCCAACCCACCTCCATTTTGAACTCCTGCCAAGTCCAGTCATTCCCCTCCAAACTCCAGCGACTCGGCCTTGAGCTCTGACGAAAGAATGTTGTTGTGGCTATCCTCCCTTATCACTTTACTATCACGGTCACCCATTCTCCCTTGTGGCAGCCCCAAATCCGATTCAATATGGATGGGGGCTGACAACTGCAAGATGGTCTTCTAAAATTGTAGGAACTCTATTAGAATAGCTGAATTTCAGAATGAGCTAAAGCTTGCAGGAGATATAAAAACAATGAGTGTTCTTGGGTATGCAGAACTACCTGACTCCCGTTTTTGTGACTGTCTTCCATCAAAAGGGAAATGGGGCCTTAGCAGTGGTGGTGTTCAGCCGGTTTGCACCGGATCGGGCAAACCAGTAGCAAGGATTTGGCGTGGGTTGCCAAACTGGTAGTAATTTCTGGCTGGCCACACCCCTGACCTGGTCGCCTAGTCGCCGTTGGCTCACTTGCCCTGCCCGCCTGAAGTTCGCTCACCCCGCCCACCTGACGCTCGCCCCTTAAGGTATTTCTTTTTTTTCCCTCTCAACAATCAGCTGTTCATACGATCAGCTGTGCTGGGATTCCCCTTGCTGAGGCCCAGGAAGGCAAAAAATGGAGGGAGGGGCTCAGGCCCCCCCTCCATTTTTGCCTTCCTGAGAGGAGCCTTCTGGGAGCAAAAACACCCCCCTAGAGGCTCCTCTGAGGCCAGGAAGGTCCCAAAATGGAGTGCGGAGGGGTCCTGCATGCCCCCTCCAGGCTCCGTTTTTTTGCCTTCCTGAGCCCCAGAGGAGCCTTCTGGAAGCAAAATGCCCCGAGGCTCTTCTAAGGCCAGGAAGGTCCCAAAATGGAGCATGGAGGGGTGCTGCGTGCCCTCCCATGCTGTTTTTTTTCTTCCTGAGCCCCAGAGGAGCCTTCTAGGAAGAAAAACGCTCCCCCTAGAGGCTCCTCTGAGGCCCAGAGGATGGGTGGGGGGTAGCAAAAAAAAGCCATGCCCACTCAGTCACATGGCCACACCCACCTAGCCATGCCCACAAACCAGTAGTAAATTTTTTTGAATCCCACCACTGGGCCTTAGGTAGTCATCATTATGCCCCCAAATAAACTAAATTAAACCAGGGCCAGATAGTTTATTGAAAATACTAAGCAGAGGTCATTTCAGAGCCATTTTACTAATATTTGAGAACTCTTGGAGTAAAATTTCAGAAGCTGGGAGGAGAGCAAATGTCATCCTCATCTTCCAAAAAAGGAACTATAAACTACCAGCCTCAGTCCGTCTGAATCAATGAGAGTTTTGTACCCATTGTATTTTGGTGATTCAAATATTATCTTGAACTCCTGGCAGAATTAAAGGTTCATGTATTAAGTGAATGATAGAAAATGATTAATGGTACATTTCTGCACAGAATTTAAGAGAGTTGTTTATTCAGTAGGCTGTGGCCTAAGAAATTTAGAAGACTGGTTTACTGTGCGTCTTATTTGACTGTATTTGTTTAGTTAGCTGGTTATTAGTTAGTTTAGTTAGTTTTTTATTAGTCCATAGCCCATATCAAAATACAGAGTCCAAACAAAATTATTAATAAAATTATGTAAAAACAATTTAAAATGATATTGGAGTAAAATACAATAGTTTGATATATAGATAAGTAACATAAGATAAAATTATATTTCAGTATCATCCCTAAAATCTACCGACCTTATTAAAAATCAATGCTGGCTAATCCTTAGGTTTATAAATTATATTAATTCATTTACTGTAAGTAACATTTTTGGAAAAATAATACATAGAAATTTAAAACTGCTAGTGTTCAAATTTTCTGAGATAGTTTTCTTCTCATTCTCTGGGGTGTTTCTCTTTTAAGGCAATTAAGTTGCCTTCTGAACCTTAAGCTGTCCTATAAAATAGCCCTAATCACAAATGACCCTGCATCTTAAAGCACTTAAGTGGATTTTTTTTTTATTCATCACTGCAGTGTGTTGCACCATCTATTTGATGATGGAATGTCCTGTTTGGCCAAGGTCCCTCCTTGCAGCCCACCCTTGTATACCCCAGAGGCAGGATGAAAGCATTTTCAACAGCTGCTTAGCCACAGCTGAGCATAACTTCAAAAACACCTTTAGAAAAAAGCCATCTAGGAATCTATTGTGCAATAGCATAAAGAAGATGGGATCTTTTTATTATACAATTAATACTTTAATTATTCCCATCTGTTAAGCTGTAAGGTTGGCTGAAGCAACTTGGCATAAGTCTTTGCCTCAGCAGGGAGCCTAAGGGTGAGACCAGAGAACTCTAAAACATTGGGATGGATGGCAAGCCATTTGTCAATTTTAGGGCAATGAGCTTTTGTTAAGCTTTATTAATGCTTTTAGAAGCTCAGCCTACTCCGGCATTTAACCAAACTAAAAACTAATATATGTTGTCTTTGCTTTGTTATTATTAAACAATATATTTTGTTTTTGCCAAAAAAAACACCTAGCTCATGCATGTCATTGTATATGTTTATTTATTTATTGGGTTTATGGGGTTGCCCAATTCAAACAATGTGAACCTGGGAAGGCAGATTACAGGAAAAAACAAAGACTAAACAAACAAAAAACAACAATACCTCACCACATAATGCTAAAAAACTTATACAATATCTGAAATATAAACCATTGCATGGATTTCTTTAGTTTTTCCTTTTGGGAAAGGCTGAATGCTCATTTATTACGGCCAGGGCAATTCTCCAGGAATAAATGTGAATCAGCTGTAATAGGCCTACTTGTAGAATGTCAAATTCCAGTTCCAAAGGAAGGAAAAATTACATGAGCCAGACCAGTCTATATTGATGTAGTGAAACTGATTAACTGTGGTTTTTTTTCTTTTTCTTTCTCTCTCTTATGCCAACCATGGCAGGAGCTGAATTCTAAACTCCACTCCCTTGGCAAGGTGGAATCTAGGAAGCTGCTAACTCTGACTACTCAACTTGTTGAGGAGAAGCTACAGGCATCTGAAGAGGAAGACATTGCAAAATACAAACAGAAACTTGAGGAGTGGGAAAAAGAGCGAACGATGCTGATTGAAAGGGAGCAAGAAATGAAAGAAAAAGCTAAGGAAATGATGGAAATGAAAAAAAAAGCAAATGCAGCCACATGATGCTTTTGCTGATAGACTTCCATTATGCCTCAGGTTGTCTAGGCAATAAACAGAATCTCATCCTGTCTAGCACCTTCTACAGACTTGGGTCTCCACACATTGAATCTTTACACAATCCAGGCTATATGTCATCCCCTTCTCCGAAATCTATTATTATTGCTGTACTTCTGAAAGTATACATTACCTCTGTTGTGTCTGAGAACAAAAGTCTGTCATTTAATCAAATGGTCCTTTAAAAAAGGTTGGGATGAGATAGTACATTTAGAAGAACCATTGTCATCGTCAGCACATGCTGTTTTTCATGATAGCTACTGACAAGAATTGCTGGTAGTTTTGAAATCAAAGAAAACAATAAATAAATGTAATTTGAATGTGTCCATGTGTTCATACGTGTTTTGTTGTTTCTTGATCAAAGCATAGTTTCCCAAATTTCCAACGTGGGAGTTAAAGGGTAGTTCAGAGAATCAGAAATAAATCTATTCTGCCATGATCTGTGAGTATTAATCTGGATCAGCTCTTCTCAATCCTTGAAATAGGTCAGATTACAGCTCCTACTACTAACGAATGTGAGAGAAAGAGGCTGACCTAGACTCTACCTAGGAAGGCACTATACACCTTTATAATAAAATACAGTAAAATCTCAATAAAATAAATATCTTCATTTTGTTTCATCAAACTTCTTGCCAAAGTTGACGTTTAAATATATAACTAAAAACACCATCAGGAGCTAATTCATCTGGAAGAATGCAATAAATTTAGTTCCTGTTTGCTGATTAATTGGTTTATGTTTTTTTAGTTGGCATTTTGTATTTCGCTTTTATACCTTTGTTTACTGTATTATTGTATGCGACACAGATCCACTGTCAGGGCTCCAACAAATCCACCCTCAACCAAAGCAAAAGTCTCTAGCCACATCTCAGAAAAAGTAAATTGGTTAATCAGAAATTGCTATGTTGGCACGTGGCTGGGTGCAGCTGATACCAAATCACATCATACATTTCCCCCTTGACCCTGGTCTTTCCCCCACCCCCTGGATGTGACCTCTCCAATGGGACACATCCGTCTCCAAGAGTCATCCATCATGCTCTCCAATAACCTTCTTATGCTGCAACAACTTTGGGCCACCGAGTTGATTATCTAAGCATTTCAAGAATGCCTTGTTTTCCCACACTTCCTTTTTCTGGCAGCTAAAAAGACCAAAGGAGTATCTTTTTAGTTGACATCCTCATTGTTCAATTTGGGCAGCTATTTATAAACTTTAAGTATACAGGGAGACCTCGACTTACAACCACAACTGAACCCAAAGTTTCTATTGCTAAGCAAGGCACAGGTGAGTTTTGCTCTATTTTACTTTTCTTGCCGCTCTTGTTCAAGTGAATCGCTGCAGGTAGTAACACGACTGTTAAGCGAATCTAGCTTCTCCATTGACTTCGCTTGTCAGCAGGTTGCAAATGTGGATCACATGACCTTGGTACTTAGCAATGGCAATTCCAGTTCCAATTGCCACTGTTAACCTAAAACTACCTGTTATAGTACATTATGTTACATTATGTGGCAGGCAATCTTTTTTGAGAAACATTCTAGAGCAAGGAGGCCACCAGGAAGGAACCTGTTACTTTCTAATGGTATTGTATTTGATATTGAAGAGCATCTACGATAGGAACATTTGGGAGGAGTTGTTGCATCAGATACTGAGGTCTAACTTATTCTGATTTATTTAGCAAATATTAACAGGAATTGCCCTTCATTATTCTAGTTTTCCTGAAATTCCAACTTTATAATTTATTGCCGTTTTTGTTTCTATCTTTCCTGTTTTAGAGTCCTAGTTTTTTTAAAACCAGCCAATTTGCCTTTGCTGTCTTTTATTCAGAGAATGTCACAAATTAGCTGCTTCAGCCCCTCCAAACTTGCTTGCCTCATTCCAGATTTTCTAGAAATCTCTATCAAATTCTTTGTTTAGTTTTTCCTTTTCCCCTCTATTTGCTATTTCTTGGTCAAATGATTAGGCAAGCATGCTAAAACATAACTTTTAATCTAGTGAAAAAGAACCTGTTAAGGTGCCAAGGTAGAAACCAGGAGACTGAATTCTCGTTCCACTTTCAGCACAAAGCCAGCTGAGTATTACTCGATAATTCACTCTCAGCCCTAGGAAGGAGGCTCTGGCAAGAAACCATGTCTGAAAATCTTGCCAAGAAAACCGCAGGATCTAATCTAGGCAGTCACTAAGAATCAACACTGACTGGAAGGTGTGTATGTACTGGATGCACCTCTGCGTTTTTTGGAAATGATGTCCTCCATAAACTGGGAATTCAATTTGACATTTGTCTTGCTTATAACTGAGTGAAAATATGAGTGTGCCACATCATTTGCCAAGCAAATGACTAAAAGAAAATGTTACCTGCAAGATTTATGACCTGTGACCTTATGATCAGTGATCACTTCGTTTGCTCTTCAGGATTTCCAGCAGTGGTTATGAGCTGCATAACTGCTAATTGCCACAAAACCCCAGATTCTGTCAGCAGAGTTCTAATTGCATTTCACATGAGCTAATCTTGTCTCTCAAACGTTAAAGACTAATGTGTATATTTTTCATGTCAGGTTAATAAGTAGAATGCTCAATAAGATTAGCCATTGTTGCACTGCAGACCTTAGCACCACTTCTTATAGTACCATATTCCAGAATATAATTCCTGTTTCAATTTTACATGTATAAATGGTTTCATATTTATGCAGTATTTTATGGTCTAAAATCTGTATCGGAAACAAATGCATTGGTTGTGATGGTATGTGCAGTTATGTCCAATGAGTAAACCTCCTGATGTGTATAGGATTGCCATTTGAATTTATCAATTTTTATCAATTTTTAAAATAATACAAGCACCCCTTTTTTAAAGAGATGTAATTTTTTCATTCCTGAATTGCAGATACAGAGAGCACATCATTGAATGTCTTATGTGGGCAATGTATCCCTGTACTTACTGTACTTTGCTTATAATACAAGACTGAAAGCACATCTTTAGGTATATATGTTCAGCATTCTGTCTTCAACCAAAGTCATTTGCTTTGAATTTGCATGCCTAGTTACACATTGAGAAAATGTAAGATCATTTGCCTATTTATTAATTTGATATGCAGATTGCCATTTCCAATTCACAGTATACTTAAATACTTCAATGAATAGGAAAGCATATACACTTTCAGTCCATTAAAGAAATCCAGTGTCCATATTTAAAAGAAGGAAATTAGTTTTTTCCTTTGGTCTCAGATCACTGTTAGTGCATGGGTGTCCCAGAATCAGGATATCACAACTGGTAAATAAACATTAACAAACCTATTCATAAATAGAGAACAATTCAAGAAGATCCGGTCTATGGGTCAGAGCTGAGTAGAAATGATGAATAGTGTATATTGGATTTGCTCTCTTAAATGTGCAAAATTATTAGTCCTTGTCCTCCGAATTGCTGCCCAAGATTACACAACTAATGTCTCTTCGTCTTTGAGCACCCGTTGCTTCAGCTCCTAATTTCAAGAAACTTGAGTCAGAGATATAACACCAGTGGGGTTGTTAAAATATTGGATTTGGATCGAGACCAACAATCAAGCAATCCTCAGTCATGATGATTAGTTAGAGTCTCTCATCCTCTCAGATGTTTCATAGGTTTCTCATGGGTCAAAATGAAAAGATCTCTCTGCTGATTACCTTAATCTCCAAGAGACAAGACAGAAAATAAATTTAATAAATAATAATAATAAATAATAATAAATAATTTAATAAATTTAATGTATTTATGTTAAATTTTTAAGTTTAGTCAATCAAAAAACTTTCCTATGTGATAGGATATTCTATTTATAAGGTGGCTTAAGCAGCAGTGACTTTTTGGTCAAAAGACATATGTGGCCTTTCAGAAGACTGACTTTAAAATGTCTTTGAATTGAGATTGAACATACAATACTGTTGTTGGAACCTGCAGGAAAAATCTTTACAATAAATAATTTCTGCTTTTTTAAAAAATGTGTTTTATTCTAAAGGATTTTGCCTTATATAAGCCAAAAACTGGGATCAAGAATTTATAGTTCTTCCCATAGGATAATCTGCTATTGCTTACTGATCGAACTATAGAAGAGACCTTTCCGTGCTAGTTGAAATGCAAACTTGCTAAAATTGAAAATGTGTTTCACTGTCAAACAATAACACCAAAGTGAGAATCTAGTAACTTTACTAAATTGGTTTAGGAGCAAATATCCCATTTTCCTGACAACATATTGAAACACTGTGTTGGCAAGCAAGCTGTTTAATGCAATAACTAGTTGTTCATCAATTTTAATACAATTTCCCCATAACATCTGTAGATTCTGCAAAGTGAATACAAATTGCTAATAATATATTGTTGGTGTAATCTTTGAGTCATATTGGGGTTTCTCATTGCTAAAGCATTCAATTTTTTAATAGTTCAAACTGGTGAGAATTGATAATACTGCTTCAGTAAGAACCTTAAATTACAATAGTTTAACTCCACCTTCAAAGCAAGGGAAGCACTGAGTTTTTACTCAGTCAACCTAGCCAATAGAAATTGTAGGTAAATTGTAGTTTGGCAAATGCTGGACAGCTGCAGGTGAAAAGGATTAGAATTCCAAAATTAACACTCCACAAGCACTCTGTTGAAATAAGAAAGTCTGAGAGCGTATTTGTAATTGCATGGTCATGGTTGTGATTTTTTTAAATAGAAATTGCATCTTTAATATACAAATGAAAGAAAAGAAAACCCAACAACACTTGAACTATTTTAATTTTTTTATTGTGGAACTGAGCTTATTTCCTTTACATCAAATATCCTCAATGGAAGAGGGGATATTGCACACAAATATCATAAAAGCACTACATATTACTTTCACTGGAAACTAATTTTCTACTTTAGATATGACTTGATAGGATAGAGGTGATGAAGGATTATAAGACATAAAACCATACACAGCTGCAGACTGACACAAACAAGATCATTCAGAACAAGAGAGAGGAGTGAGGTGCTTCTTAGCCATGACAAGACTTTCTCTCCATGGTTTGGAAGAATCAAATGGCTGCAGGCCATCATGTGAAAGCATCCTGGACTTTTAGAACTGTGCTTTTTCTGGTGTGATTACAGCCCAGCCTTGTATGAATCGAACAGTTGCTCTGGGCAACCAGAGCTCCTAAACTAATTTAGTGCAGAGAAACAATTCCCCCCCAAATGTTCAAGGTTTTGATGCTGCTTTCTTATTTTGTTATTTTCATAAGATCACAACAAATATTTTTGTTTAAAAAAATGAAGCAAACATCCTTAACAAGGCAAGCAATGCAGTTTCCAAATGTATATAACTAATTAGACCAATTTTTGTGGTTTCTTCTACTATCAAGGAGCACTTACAATTTTTTGGTAAGTTTAAATATAACATTTCCCCATTACTAATATTTCTAGACTACAAAAAAATTCTATTATCTGTGAGCTAGAACTTATGGAGAAAAAGGCTACGGCCATTGCCCCACTAGTGTCTTAAGAATGTTTTCATAGCATCATCCACATATCACTGAAGTGATGTAAAATCTGTCCTCATTATTGTTAACCTGGCACATCAATGCTGGGATGATTCTAGAAGATGCTTACTAGTGGAGAAAGGACCCACGATGTAGAAAATGCAGAATTAACTCCTTGAAGCAAAGCTGGGAGTTCTTGGAATGTTTTCCTTAACCAACAACTTCTTAGTTCTGTGTTGCAAGGTTCCTAAACCGCTTAATCTATTGAAGACAGCTAAATATATTTGTATACACATTTGGATTCATTCACTACTGTATGTGAAGTTAAACACAAATTATGAAGAATTAAAGATTAATTAAAAACATAGTAGTTGCAGAAATTAGACCCACCATAGGAAAATGTAAAGGCATGCAAAAGATCTGTTTTAAGTTTGAATGTGACCTCAACTAAACTGCTGTCACTAAATTTTATTCAGTGGGAAAGTACTATCATAACAGCACAATGAGGGGAATGTTACCAATGGTAAAATTTTCTGGAATGCATATAGCACTCTACTTTTGTTTCATTAATTTTGAATTATTAATTTAATTGATATTGGACCATGCTTCTAGTAACCTGTGCTGAGTAACAGAGCACAATATCAGTATTCATGGTACTTCAGATTGACTGTCACTATACTAACTATGTAGGGCTGTGACTAACACAACTATTAGTTCCATTTAGTTTAGTCTAGAGGAGATTCCTAAAACAACAGTAACAGAAATTCAGAATTGAGTGCCATTCAAATTCAGTCCTGATTGCCATTCAAAACCCTATGCCTGCTTGTTCAAAAACAATTTTATGAACTGTATAGCCTACTACTATAGCTTTATTCAGAAACTTAAAAAGAAAATATAGGCTTGGATCTAAAAGGCACATCAACTCATATGCAAGGCAAATGCCAATGCCATGCCCATTACATGTCCCTGTACTTTCAGAAATATTCCTGAAATTTTCCTCAACTCTCAGGAGCAAGTTGCCAGAAAACAGAACATTAAAATGAGTTCTAATGCTAGAATCAACGATGCAAAATGAGACCTTTGAGAAGTGATGCAAAATGGGACCTTTGAGCAAAGCTATACAAACTGGTACTTCCACCCCCAAAAACAAGAATTATTGGACTATAAATTATCAAACTTAGCACTTAGCATGCTGGCTGACAATGCTGGAAATTGTAATCCATTGATTTGAACTGCAGTAAAATAGGAAAGGCTGCATAAGAGAATATATATTCCCATAAAAATCAAAATTTGCTGAATTAGAGTTCAACCATTGGGAAGCATAAAGTAAAAATGGAAGTTTACACACAGAAAAATCCCAATCGAACTACATTTCTGATTCTATACTAAAGTAATTACAAGAGGATCAATAATGTGCTTAAAGTGTGAAGGAGTGTCAAGGCCAAATTTGAACTCTATTAAGGTGGTAATCCTATATATGTTTATTGGGAATAAGTCCTACTGCACCCAACAGAGTTGATTTCTGATATGGCATACACTATTATCTGGCATGCTGATTTCAGACAATTGCTTCAACAGGCCTATTGATGTACATATCTGCTATGTTTTCATTTTTTGGAGACAGTAAATTAATTTCCCTTTTGCACATTTAAATATGTATTTAATATTGTTTATTGAGTATGAACTAAAAATAATCCTCATAGAAGTTCAGTTCAAAACAGACTGACAACCTCCATGATCTAGTCAGTTTTTTGTCTTATTGTTCACATTTTCTTTTCTTCTTTATTTTTTGACAAGAAGAAAATTAAACATATGTATTTCTGCTGGGTAAATCCTTTAAATTTTGCTTAAAAACAGAAAATTGGGGGGAGGGAGTTCATAAAATTAATTCATCTTGAAGCATTAATAAATGGAATATTGCATTGTTACTTGGCAGAGCTGATTGCAATAGCTTGGCACCCACTCAGAATAAATCATCTAAGTCAATCTTTCCATATTAAGGAACTCTTCAGATGAATTTCTCCAGAAGTCCCCAGCCAGCATGGTCACTGCTAAGAAACCCAGATATTTTCAAGGTGGCCAACTTGGATAAGTAAAAGACAATAATTATGCTAACAATGTTGTAGAGTAACAGCTTTGCCCAGTAAACTCTTACATTTTAACCTTCTGTCAGTACCATCGGCCTGGGTCATCCAATGTGGATGAACATATGGTTAGGACTATATCACATTAGTGGATGATTATAGAATTGTATTAGAAATAGTAACTGTTGGGCTAAGAAAGGGGATGAGGTATGAGAGAATAACATTCAGGAAATATATCAAATAACATGTAGTTATTTCTATTAATGGGTATCAGGACAATGTTTTCCCACTGCTGCATTTCCCAAAAGCAGCATTCACAATTAGGAATTCAGCTATCCTGCTTCTTTCAAAAATACATTTTCCCAAGTTTTCATTCCACAATCATACCAGTTTTTTTAAAGACTTGGAACCCAACCCATAGTGTTTCCATCTACATTGTTCCAAGAAAAATAAAGAGCTACAAGAACAGAAGTGTTTCTTGGATAAAGGTAAAATAATAAATAAAATAGCATTGCTAGAATAGTCAAACAAAAACAAAATATTAGAATTTTTAAATCCACAAAACATAAACAATATTTCACAGCATTAATTGGGCTACCCAGCCCAAATTAAAGAGGATCTAAAGTAATATTAAAAATATATAAAAATTAGCAAAATAAAACAAAAATAAAAAAATGCAACAATTAAAATAAATTATATAACATATAATAAGCAAAATGCTGTAGTTGTCCCATACTTAATGAAATCAAGAGCATTCTGAAAATATGGTTGGCATAAAACAATACAAATTCCTATTATAGAATGAGATTGTGAAAATTCTGTACAGAGCTGCAAAGTAAAACATTAAGGATAATGGAAGTATTATTACAGGTAGTGATAACATGTACTCTGGTCATGAAAATACTATACCAGCATGAGAAATATTATTATCAGACCTGTGTTATCACACATTTTCTTATTTTTCTGACTTTTCATTTCCATCTATCTTATAATGAAATGTAGGCTTCCTGGTAGAGGTGGTCTTGAACATTAAAAAATAAGCAAGTATGTTTGCACTAGGCCAGGCACATGTAATTTGTTTGGATAAATGGAGTGGTGGCATGTTTGGGAAGATGAGAGAAGAACCAGAGAACCCTGCAACCCTAGAAGGTGCTGTAAGCGGCAGGGAGAAAGTAGTGTGGTTGCATACTGCGTGGTATGCTAGCACCACCATTCAATTGGTGCTGCTACAAAGCCAAGTGGAACAATGTGTGACCAAACAACCCAAACTCAGTCACACATAAAATTGATTCCTGTAATCTGTAGAAATTATGCATACCTGAATAAGTTTTGCATACTTTGTTTTTCTGTGTGCTAATTGGAAAAGATGAGGAATATTAAATCCCACCTGATTGTAAGAAATCCTGATCAGCCACTCTCCTTTCTGTAATTCTAGGAATTAGAAGCTTTGAAGAACCTGGGAGCAGTTAAAATCTGTGATCAGGATTATATCTTCCATGTTTCTATAATTTCACAGAATCACATTATATACAGTATACCCTGTTCTGGTTTTACTTTGGGGAAGGATCCTTCAATTAATTTTACTTAAGACAGTGTAGGATAAAGGAATAGCTTGGAAAATTAAGTCAAGATCTCTGCTGCCCAACTAACACTGGAGGGTTTGACAGGTGCCTCACAGGACTGCTTGTAATGTCACAAAGCTGGTTTGATGCAACCCCTGACCCCGCCCCCCCCAGTTGTAAGCTGTGTTTATTGGTGCTGTGAAATAGTGCCATCACAAATGACTCCTTAGATTGCATAAAGCCATGGAAACCCCCCAATCCAAGCTGCCTGCTTAAAAGAAAGCTAACTAATCTTTCAGTCCTTAGTTCTTTGACCACTAACACATATTGATATTGCTAGTGTGCTCTCTGCAAGATAATCCTTGGCAGTCAACTACGTTCAATAAATATGGTACTGTTTTATCGTACTTCATTCTCATCAGAACTCAAAATAACACTATGTGTTGTCTTACGAAACTACTAAAAATTAGCCTTCACCTGATTTTTTTTCTGCATTTTCCTGTAAACAAAACATGTTTAAAATTCATCTATTAAAAGTTCGTGCACAGTTTAAAAAATTCTGTACATTTGTCCCTATATTCACTCTTAAATTAACAGTCAAACTAATGTAAGACAAAAGAAAGCTTCAAAGACTGTACAGATGTGTAGACAACCTTTTTGTAACATCCCATATATTTTTGTTAATTTTGAATTTCTGGTACTGAACACCTTTTCTTCCATGCTTCCAGGAAGCAGGAAAAAAGAGAGGGGGGAAAAATAATTTCAAACAAGGTTTGCTGTTCAGGTGCACCAATGAAGTGTTCAACTTACATACATAATTCATAGCACCAAGCTGTTTGACCAATCAGAGAAGTTTCCAATAGCACACGTGCGCACGCATAGTTCCATATTGGTGTAACTATAATCCTACATAGATGTTTTATAAACTTGCTATCTTGCATTAAAAAATAAGTGCATCAAGTATCTTTGTACATTCAAGTCACTTTCTAAGGCAAATTGTCTACCATAGATACTCCCAACTGCTTTGGTATTTTGCTTCAGTAAACTTGTCAGTGACCCGGGTGTTTGAGCATGCAAGTTTGTCAAATTTGAAAGAACTCTTAATTTTCGTTGGGAGCATGCCTTAGACCAACATGTCTGCATGGTAAACTGAATGGAATTCAAACTACATGCATATTTTGTCTAAGAGAACTGTGTTACGTGACAATGAAACACTGAATGGGAAGTTGCCAATAGTAAGTGTTTCCAATGCAATGTTCCTTCAAAAACCACATTCTGTTTCACTTAATGTTCTAAGATGTCACTAAATTAAATATGCCTACTCTGGAAAAAAAACAACACCCAAATCTTTCTTTCTCTAGGATGCTAGACTGCAGGAGGTAAGTCACTGACTGCTTTGTAACTAATGCGGAATTAATTATTTTATTCACCTCTACGCCATCCAACTTATCTTCCCCCTCCCCTCCTCTCTCTCCACCTTTTTTCTCTCTGTTTCTTCCAAGGGCAAAGGCCCCCAACCTGGCATAAGTCAGCAGTGTTTGCTAGTGCATGGTTTCCTAGTGTTCAATGAAGATGAACCTGAATCTGCAGCTTTTGCAGTAATTTGAACCCTATGGTGGGAATACTGTTATTTCCCTTAGCAATTAGCAAAGACTGGAAAAAAATAGTGACTTGCATCACTCTGATACAGTATATAGCATTTGGCAGGTATATATAGTTCAGCAGCTGAATTAGATGGATTATATTTTTAGAAAAAGTATTTTCAAATTCAAGAATTTCTGGAAACAAAGTTTAAAGTTGAAATGCATTGCTTTTTTTTTTTACAGTTCAATCTTGCATGCAGGGAAAGATTCATCTTGCATAACAACGGTGCTACTGCTTGCCAAAACCATGATGTTAAGATCCTGTTGTTTCTCGTGGGTCTCTTGGTACCATTCCCTCATCACTTCTGAATCATGCGTTGGGATTAATGTCACCTGTCATACAAAGAGCACATTAGAGGAGAAATTACAAAAGGAAGAACAATCAGTCCTGACACTCCGTGGATATGCACAACCTTGGAATGGAAAAACGTTTGCCGTGGGAGAGTTCAGCAATTTCTGGCAGTGATTCCCTCCCCTATAACATCGTATCAGTAAGGAACAGAACATTCTGAAATTCTCTAAAATATGAAATTCTCAAACTGGGAGTTTTGTAAAGCCCTGTGAACCAACCAACTAGTATGTCTTAAGCACTGCCAGCCAACTAGCATGTCTTAAATACTTGTGCATAATCTTACCAAATTTGGCATCTTTTAGATGTACTGGAATTATAATCATAATATTCTCAGACCATCCCCTACATCTGGAGAATGGCCAATTGGGAAAGCTTAATCATCAGAAGGAATAACTGGATATAGGAAGACAATTAGTTATTACTAGACAACCGGTGACCCATTGGATGACGCTTTCAGAGATATTTCCTAACCAGATTCTTCAATGTCTTCAATAGTGACAGCATTTATTATGTACTGCCTTCACTGAAAAAGTTGGGATACATTCAGAAGTGTATCTGCTTTGAAAATAGCCCACGTTGAACTATACAGCACAGTCAAACATTGGCACAGGAAATGTTGTGTGACATTTTGTGGCACCACTATCCTTATTATATCCACAGAAATACTACTGAGAATATATTGCATCTATTATTTATGTACTTTCTACACTTTTATAACACAGTGTTCCACAAATACAACAATCCTTAGATAAGTTTTTCATTTTAGTATTTTTCAAAATTTCAAAACCCTGTTAGGTAATTATTGCTACCGCATTTGTGTGATTGAAATTTTTTATTATTTTAGAAATGTGAAAGCCTCTTTTCTATAATTGGATCCTTCCTTGGCAAAGTATTTGAGGCACAGAAAAATATTTGGGGAAGTATGCAACTAAGTAGATTTTTAACATATGTATTGTATTTATATTGCATTTTGATTCATGTCAGCCAACCAGAGCCACTCTGGTAAGATGGGTGGCCATATAAATAGATGTAAACAAATGTAAAAAGTGCAAGAAGTATTTTTAAAGAGAAAAGCTTTTTACATATGATCTTAGAAGTTAGCTTTATATACTATGTCATTAAGCAGTGGAAATAAATTAATTATGCACACATAGAAACAAAATTTGATAAAATGTAAGTCCTTTTCTTCCATGTGAGAAAAGCAACATAAACATTATTCCTCAACACCAGGATGCCCTCCAGATGTGTTGGACTAGATCTGTTATTTCCAAACAAGTTTATATTTCAACATAGCTAGTAGAATGTACATGATGGAAAAGATCACCACAACTTTTTTCCCCTTAATTCTCAAAAGAAGGTGTTTTTTTCTCTTTAGCTTATTTATTTTTAAGACTATTTCTATGCCCGAAAGAAGATGTTGTATTAGCAGAGTTGTCAAAAAAATAGTAATGAGAAGGCAAGACATACAACAACCCTGCTGTACTTACATACAACTGTAGGCCCAATTGCTAAGATTTCTCTAGGCTTATGTTCAATCTCTCAGCTGGGCTATCAAAATAATTCAGAGCAAGTAGTGAACAACAGAATATAGTAAATTACTTATAATCCTCTTAAAATTCCTGGGTTCATATTATAGTGGTTTGATGTTGATTCACTGATTTTCAGTGAGTTACTTCCATATCTATATAGCGTTATTTTTCTTACAGATCTATCTTTATTTCTTTTTAAAATAGTTAGTTAACTCAGAAATCATACTGGTGCTTTCCTTTCTGAAGTCCTACCAGCAACAAACTGGCTAAGTGGGAATAGAAAGTAGTGTTCACTATCTTGCTTTCTTGATTCTGCCCTTCAATTGAAAAGAAGTATTTTCATTTCCTTCCATGGGAGTGAATCCATCTAGATCCATTTTTAAACATTGGGACTCATGATGAAAAGTTAGCAGTGCTGAGGATCATTTGGATCTTCATTGATCCCATTCTGCTCTAAGCACCAACCTTTTTAAATTCTACTCAACATCAGAGGTGGGGAATTTGGGAAAACTAGGTGCAAAAGCAATCAGGGAAGAGGAGAGATCCAATATTTTATTTATTTATTTATTATTTTCTTTATTTATCAAATTTACTTGCCACCTATCTTGCAGTTTTCATTCTTCATAGCTGAAATTCAACTTAGGGAAAAAGACAAATATTCATTTTGCTCCAGGAAGTACTGTCTCTATGATCATAGTATTACATACAGAATACATGATTAATCAATTATAAATTATGCAATCAACTCTCCTGAGTAAAAAGACAACTGTTGAAGATCTAGAGGTAACACTTTTCTTATTTTGTGTTTTAAACAAAAGTAAGTTCTTCCCCTTTAGGTTTTGTTACTGAATTCAGATAACTAAAAGATGATTCTTAGCATCTTATTTTTAATGGGTTTTTTCTTTGCTTCATAGAAGCTGGAGAACATACCTGCATATTGCTTCCCCACTGAGCTTTGCCTTCCAACAGGGAATCCAAGACAGCCCTGCTTGGTTCTTCAGCAGCAGGATCATTCCCACTCACAACATAGTAGGATGATCTCACCCTCTTGAAAAATTCTATATCAACATTCTTGCTATTGCTGTGGTTGGGGATATACACCAGGTCCAAATACATAGGAGGCCCTGGAGGCACAGCTATAGATTTTGTTGCTTTCCCATTTCCAGGTCCTAAAAGATAATAATAAAAAAAAGAGTCCTGTCACAGCTTGCGGTAATAAATGTTGCTTACCAATGATAAATTCAAGTTGGACAGACTGACACATCAAGCTCCAGCTGTGATGTTCATGTATTTTTAATGGTTTTGAATTATCCTGTGTAATTTTAAGCAGTTGATAAAATGTACCATACAAATGTACTTAGTGAACAGAACAAGATATGTACAGAAAGAAGAAGCTATTAACCATATGTGTGTATGCAGGCATACATGCTTGTTTGTATATATGCATTAATGCATTCATTTGATTTTATTTATATTCAATTTTTTGGGTACAGGAACACAAAGCAGCATACATAGTACTCCTTTCACCTATTTTCTCCCCACAACAACTTTGAAAGAAATTGGGATGAGAATAAAATGACTGGACCAAAGCCATCCAGTGTGCTTTCTTGGCTAAGGAGGACCATAATACATCCCTATATCCATAAACACATAGCTTCCCTGTTCATAGTCCAATACCTGAAGTACTACACCACATGGGTTTTGAATATCACTTATTACAAGAAGCATGAAATATAAGAGATTCGGGAGCACAAGAATTAAGAGACTGAAGCTTGACTTCCAGTTCCCTTGGAAAAATCATATGGAAATAATCTTCTCCTGCCCATGGCCAAGATACTTTTTAAAACATTCCCATTCTAGCCTACAGTCTAATATTTCTTGGGAATCACTTACCCAATTATTAATTATGTCTGATCTTTTTTTCAGATCTGTCAAAGTTGTCTAACTGCTGTCACCTTGCTGGGGCAGGCACAAAATGTTAGTGCATATTAATCAAAAATGAAAAGAAAGAACTCAGTCTTTGAAGGCCAACATCAGATAAAGAAATGACAGCTACAGAATGATTTCACATTGTTGTGTATATAATAATAATACAACATTCCGAAAGAACTATAGCATTGACCAAAATTATCATTAGTCAATTGCAAAAGGCAGCCCTACTTAGATCCACTTACTATCCTGCGATGATACCTATGATGATACAAACTTCAGACAAAAACATCTGCCTATCCCTTTTGGAAGAACTTGATAGATGATAAAAATGTCAAATCCAGTCTAAATATTTGGCTGACTGTCGACAAAGCATAATGAAGAAGATTCATTACCAGAAATAAAATATTCAGGGAAGCAGCACTGAATTCAGTTCTGAAAATTCGTGAAAATGAGAGATTCCCCCCAAAAGTACAATAGTCAAAGAAACTCGATAACAATAATTGGAAATATAAAGGAATAATTGATAGAAACTACATGAATGATAACTTATCAACAATAGAACTAGAACAGGCTAATACTGAAACAACCTATGAATTCACCCCTAAAAAAGAAGAATTAAAAGAGATTATGGCACTAGCCTGGACAGTTTATAAAATGAGGTTTGGTTTATACCACCTAATTGGATTGTCACGTCTGGAAACAAACAATGTCAGTAAAACATTAGAATGTTTAAAGAAAAAATAATGCAGAAGATGACAAAATTGGAAATGGTGGTTGGAAATGAACAATATGAGCTTGTCAACCTTAGGAGAGACATTTTCCTTTATTTGTCATTGCCATGAGCTCTCTTTCAATGGTTTTGAAGAAAACAAATCTTGGTTATTAAAAAGCAAAAAAAATCCTAATTAAATCTTATATTTGTTTTACATGAATGATCTGAAGCTTTATAGAATTTTTAGCACATAATATGGCAATAAAATTTTGCTTAGAAAAGTCTGATGCAGTAGCAATAAAGTGGGGGTAAAATCACAAACAGTACTGTAATGGAATTAAAATGCTGAATGACCAAACCGCCAGAACCGTCAGAATAAAGCCTACAAGTATCTGGAAAATTTACAGTTGGATAGCATCAAGTACGGGCACATTAAAAATGTGATTAAGTAAGGGATACATCCAAAGAGTGAAAAAAATGCTAAATAGAAAATTGAATGGTCAAAACAATATCAAAGCCAGTACTAGGCTATATCTGTAACACGATATGCTGGAATTATTAACTGAACAAAAGCTAAACTGGACAGTTTGCACTGAAAAATAAGAAAAGAGATGACTATTCGCTATTCACTAATCACTAACTGATTATAGACAATAACATAACACAAAATGATTCACTGGAACATCTGTAAAATTTATCATGTACCAGTAATGAAAAAAATGGTGGTAACGTAAGAGTTGAAAAAGTACTAAAAATGTGTAGGTTAAAATTTTGTTGGAATTTGAAAATAAACTGATAGAAGTCTTGGCTCACCAAATTCTTGACCCTAACACACCAGATATAATTGAGATTAAAAGAAGAAAGTATCAGTGATTGATGTGGCAATATTAGGGGATAATAGAATAGAAGACAAAGAATGGAGAAGAATATAAAATATCCAGACCTGAAAATCAAAACTGAAACATTATGGCATAAGCCAGCTGTGGCGCTTCCAGTGGTTATGAGCACTCTGGGTGCCATACCAAAAAATCCTGGATGGCACTTTGAAAATCTATGCATTAACAAATTTTCCATCTGTCAATTACAAAAGATCACACTGCTTGAATCCTCATTTATACTACACCAACGCATTATGACATCTTAGGTTTTTCAGTAAAACTCAATACATATAAACAGCAAAACCAGATTAAAAAATTGCAACTGTGATTTCATATTGTTGTGAACAGATAATAATAATTTATTGTGATTTCACATTATTCTATATGTAATAATAATGTATTAAACTTATATGCTACTCAACTCTCAATGACTCTGGGCAGCTTACATTTCTTTCTAATATTATGATTTCAAATTCCAGTGAACCCCATGATGGTAACAGGCTGCCTTCCCCAACTCAGCAGTATTGAAAAGTGTTAACTTCCTTTAACATTTAAACATAAATTGAAGCACTAGTACCATCACTTTAGTTAGTAGAGAGTAACACATGCTCAGTGGCTATTTTTAAGCTAAGTATCTGACCACAGTATATTAAGAGCAGTATTGTCCTTCTATTAAGAAGTAAAAAAATTATCCATCATTTTAACCATTTAAGGCTATTTTCCAATGCTGTTGAATCTAGACAGACGCTGAATTATTCTGACTTCTAAACACAGGTTTAATTTTTTCTAGCTATCACTGACAGAAATATTATCATTTCTTAATGCATCAATTTTTTCATTTGCTTTCTCAAATACTGATAACTATAAACTAATACCTAGCATAATCAATAATGTATTAGTTTCCAATTCCATAACTTGGATTTGTCTGACTAGGAAATATGAGTTTTAAAATCCAAAATATCTTGAAATGAACAGAATAGGTACATCAATTTGAATAGCTACCATTCAGCAAAGTTCAAAAACATATTTCCATATAATTTTCCTGTAACAACAGATTATGTTTATTTATATTCCATCTAATCCCAATTTGAAGCACAATTTTTCCAAGAAGGAATAATGTTATCACCATTATGACAAACTTTAATGCCTTTTTAAAAAATTCTAAGAGTTGTGAGGGGTGTAAAATGATCTGAATATTTAAGTTCTAAAATTCATTCTGACTTTCTAGTCCACGGGTGTCAAACTCACAGCGTCACATTGCTGCCACATGATGTATCGCAACATTTTTTCCCCTTCACAGAGCTGGGGTGGGCATGGCCTGCAAGTGACACATCTGGCCCACTGGCCGCTAGTTTGACACCTCTGTTTGAGTCCTTTTTTGTAACATGAAAAACTGCATTCTACAATTATCTTGATTTGACTAGGGAAGCTTCTTGATAGACATTCTCTATTTATCTTTCAAACTATAATGTTTCTCATGAAAAATGTAAGTTTGTTTTTGCTTCTTTTTATTCCTCCCTCCACTTTTGAAAAAGGTTTCATGAAAAATCACAGCAAAAAGATTTTTCTACATCCCAACTGCCATCTTTAAATTGAACTGGACTGGAATGTGTACTCACTGATTCTTAAAAATGCTATTTAAACCTGCCAGCTGTTATCTTACATATGGATCATTGAAATAGTGTAAGTTAGTTTACTTCAGACTTGTTAACCTGAATGATTTTGGTATGATTCAACTTTGGTGGAAAAACACTGTTTTTTTTAATGAACATTTATCTTTGTCTACCTGTGTTTCTAAACAGTATTTGAGAATAGTATAGTCCTGTGCAAGACAAAATGAAACTCCACAGTAAACATTTTACCACAGCTGGCAGGTTTAAATACAGCTACAGAAAAATATCCCTACATTCTCTTTAGTAATTTAGTTACACCAGAGCTATCAATGAAGTCTGAGGATTTTGACTGCTGCATTCTGGTAGATTTCAATAGCTTGAAGGAAACCAATATATGAGATAAACTTTACAATTTATCTCACCTGAAGTTGTAGTTTTTGCTGACTTTGATGTTGTAGAATTGGCTGCATTCTTAGTTTCCTTATCTTTCTCTTCATTATGAGATGATTTTATTTCTGGAGTAGAGATATTTTTGGCAGCTTTCTCCACAGACTCCTTTTTCTTTGGAGAAGCTGTTCTGGAAACCTTATCTAGTGATTCTTTCAAGCCAGCAGGCTTTGGAGAGGCCACTTGCTTAGGTTTGCTATCACTCTTCTTGGCAGGAGAGGAAGACTTGGTTTTAGTCCCCTGCTTTTTTATTTTTGTTTTTTCTTTCAGATCCTTTTTCAAAGGCTTCCCTAGGTTCTGGTCAATGGGTAATGTCTCTGGATCTACCATGGAGACATCTGGGTGCCTAGGTGAAGGGCTGCGATCTTGAACAGGGACTGGGGGCGGGTCAATGTGTTCATATGTAATAGTTTTATCTGTCGGTATCGTTTCAGATTCATCTTCTGAGTCGATGTTAGCATCTGCTGTAATGGAAGGGCACTCTTCCGTCTCAGGGGGTACATCTGAGTCGGTCTGTGATGGAGCAGATTCACTCACAGAAGTTGGGGGTGTTTCACCACACAGGCGAGCTTGTGGTTTTCCTCCAGAGGGTGGTGGAGCACCTCCAGACTGAATTAACAGCTTTTCTTGGTCTTGAGATTGTTCTTCATTTGCAAACCATTCTAAAGGGTTGGGATTTATAAAAGAAGGCGACAGTTCTGTTTTGGGATGCTTGTATTCACAGGATGAGACAAGACATAAATCAACATCTTGACGGATTTCAGATTTTTCTGAAACTAAGTTTTTGTCATTCTCATAGCGATAACTTGAAATGTCCGATGATTTGGTAGCTTTCTCTGCATACTCAAAAGGATAAGGGACAGACTCTGACAGTTTGGTGGATTTTTCGTAAGAATAATCAAGGGCTTCTGGTGACTTGGTGGGTTTTTCTGTTGTTTCATAGGAATAACTATCTGTCTCTATTGATCTGGTGATTTCCTTTGTTCTAGCAAAGTTGTAATCAAAAGATTCAGGGGATTCAGTGACTTCCTCTGTTTTTTCACAGGTATAACTAACAGTCTGAGGTGACCTAGTGGTTCTTCCACTTTCCTTATAGGAGTAAATAAGTGGTTCTGGTGATATGGATGTTTCTTCGGTAACTTCCTGATCCTTAGATACTAAAAGCTCTTGGCCATGTTTTATCTCAGGATCTTGAACTATTGATGAATGATAGCCAAACAATTTGTCTGGGGATACATGCAGCGATAATAGAGATGACTGAGAAGCAGCCATTGTTTCTTTCATTATGGGTGGTGAATCTGAAAAACTAGGTGAATATAAAGGAGAAGATTCCCGTGGTGTCAATGAAGATAAATCAGACTTTGGTGAGAGTTTCTCTCCCAAGCTTTGCATTTTGTCTGATGGAAATGTAGAATGTAACGGCATATCACTAGGCTGTGTAACAGTTGATAAGATTTCTTCTTCCAGGGGAGAACTTGCCTGTGAAGGTGTATGGACAGAAGAAGTAGAAGGTGAAGGTGAAGCCTCTATCTGAGAAACTGAAATAATTTCTGAAATATCCTTCTCGTGGCTAAAACATACTTGTTCCACTGGTGATATTTTATTTGGAAATCCATGTTCCTGCATGTCTGAAGGGCTAAAATCAACTTCTGTGGGACCATTTTCAGATATATGGTGCACACCCGCACCTACTATAGGTTGCTCAGGTGACTGTCTGCTAAAATCCATGGCCAAAGACTGTTCAGGTGAATCTTGTCCAAATTCTACTGACATAGTCAATTGTTCGGGAGATCTATGATCTAGTATTGGTGTTCTTGACTTTGCTGTTTTAGGAGAAAAGTCTGGTGGAGAAATAGACATCGGTCTTGGACACTCTTCTTTAGATGGAGACATTTCTGTTTCTTGAAATGTGGTTGGTGTTTGTACCACAGACACAGAAAGAGAATCATCAACCTCGGTAGAGTGAGGAGATCCAACCTCAGCATGTAATGAAGGAGATACATCATCAGTGGTCGGTTCTGGGAATGAACTAGTAGCAACAGATGCTGTGGAAACAGATGCAACTCCTTCAATATGTGAATAAGTATCTTCTGCTACAACTTCATCAACAGGAGTTGCAGATTTATCAGAGACGGTACTTTCAGATATTGACATTTTAGTGTCCTCTTTGAAATAGCCTAAATGACTAATATCCACCTGAGTAGGAGATACCTCTGCCAGCTTCCTCTCATCCAAAATTAATGCAGACTGAATTTCTGAAGTTTCTAAATCATCCCTTTTCTTTTCTAGAAGACTGTCTGATTTTGGAGGTGTCAGCTCCAAATCTTTTTCATCCTGCTGGAAAATGTTTGTCGAAGTAACTTCAGAATCTGAGCTCTTCTGCAACATGGAATCATCTGTTTCACTTTTCTTTTCAAAGGTAATTTCAGTTTCTTTGAGAGATTTTATATCAGCACTTAAAAATGTGTCATAAGAAGATTCTGTACCAATAAGTGGTGGACTTCGTAGAGGTGAAAGCACTTTCTCAAAAGGTGACTCAGAATCAGGCACTGGTTCATCCATTGGGCTTATTCTGTGTTTTGCAACATTGTCTTTGGCATCACTAACTTCAACACTGATTGGTACTTCAGTTGTCTTTCCAAGAATCTCAGTTGGAAGTTGATTTGACTTTTCATCAGTGGGAGACTGATAATAAGGAGTGTGACCAGCACTTCCAGCAGCTGATTGTGAAGGGGATATCACTTCTAATGTTTTATCATCAGGGCTGGGACACTGCTCTTCCTGGGTTTCATGATGTTTTTCTGGCAGTGTTGAGAGAGATACAGGCTCAGTTGATGTTTTGATCTCATTAGGAGTTAGGGAAAAGTTCACACTACGTTCACTAAGAGGTGTTTTAGAAACTGGTGATAGTGGGGCTGTACTTTCATCTGTAGTTGGGCTAATCTTCTCATCCCAAGTTTCTGAAATTTCTAATTTATTAATAGTTTTGAATTCATTTTCCCGAAGATAATACAGATCCTGGAAGGAAGTTTTGTTAAATTTATCTTCCTCTAATGAGGAAGGTGGTGAAATGGTAGAAGCTGAAACACTATAGTCTTTGCCTTCAGTAACATCTGTTTTTGATCCTTCGGATAATCCATTAAAAGCGTCAGGAAGAGGAGCAATTCTAGGTCTAGCAAAATCTTGAGAATACAGTGCTGACTCATACTTAGTGATGTTAACATATTCTTGGGAAGGAGATTCACTTTCTTCATTATTAGTTTCATCACTCATTACATCTCGTGGAGTTGACATTCCATCCATTGGAGTTGGTTCACTCGATATTTCAATAGTGGACTGGGTATAACCTGAAGTAGCAGTGAATTCCTCTGGCTGGTCTTCTCTGTTTTCTTCATCTGAAACAGTTGCTTCACTTTCTGACCCACCAGGTAGAGTTTCATCATGGATTGAAGAGGCTGGTTCCTTTGCCGGAGATGGAGATTCTGACAATTTAGTTGGAGTAGTTATAGGCATACCATATTTATCATCTATTTCAGCAGCTTCAGCTGCTTTGTCTACTACAGCCATGACATAATCTCCTTCAGCTTGTATTTTTTCAGTTTCCTCTTCATCTTTGACCTCCTCAGTTCTGTCTTCTTCAATTTCTTCAGTGTCTTCCATTTCTGCCTTTTCAACTGTTGTTTCCTCTAAATTTGCCTCATAGTGATCTTCATACTCCATTCTAAAATCTGCTTTTTTATCATACATTAACCCTTTCATTTTTTCGTTTTCAGGGGCTTCTATCATTTCTTTTTCAATCTCCTCTGTTTCAATGACATCCTTTATGCCTTGCTTTTTGAAACCTGTTGGCACTTCTTCATTGTCCCCTTGTACTTCTGCCTCCTCGGTCTCAGCCTTTTCTTCATAGTCACCTGCCTCAGAAGATTCTTCAAATCCTGCTCCTTCCTCTTCAAATTTTTCACTGTCATCAACCTTGTCCTTTCCCACAGACTCCAGCTCTTCAGGAGTTTGTTCACGTTCTCCCTCAGGTTCTGCAGCAGTGATATCTTCATCAGGAGAATGAGTTGGGCCTTCTATTTTTTCTTTTTGAACTATATAATCTTCCTTTTGTCCTACATCAGTTAGCTGGCTTTCATTTTTAACTTTATCTTCCTTTGTTTCTTTCACTATTTCAACTTCTTCCGCTTTTAGTTCTTCAAAATCTTTTGTTAAGTCTTCTGGTGAGGACATAAGTGACCTCTCGACTTCAAGTTCTTTCCCACTGGCTGCTAGGCTTACAGCTGCTACTGTTGCAGCCCCAGCTCCCAAAACAGTCACTGCTGCAGCTGATTTTTCAGCCACTTTGAGCTCTTTCTTCACTGGCTTGCTTTTAACTTTTTCTTTGGGTTTCCCAGCAAGTCCACTTTCTTTTTTGACAGGTTCTTCCTTCTTCTGTGATTTTGACTTTGCTGTAATCTTCTTTGATTCAGGCAAAGCAGCAGAGGTTTTCTTTATTTCCTTAGGAACCTTCTTGATTTCTTTCTTTTCTTCCTTTTTTACTTCCGTTTTCTCTTCTTTTTTGGATTCTTTTGGAGCAGCTTCTTTCTTTGGCTCTTTTTTAGATTCTTTCTTTATTTCTTTCTTCAAATCATCCTTTTTAGGCTTTTCCTCTTTCCTGGCCTGGGATTTTTCATCCTTCTTAGGCACCTCTTTCTTTGACTTTTCTTTCTCCTCTTGTTTTTCTTCAGGTTTTACTTTCACTTCCTTTTTCACATGCTTCTCCTTTATTACTTTTGGTTTCACATCGGTGGCTTGTTTTTCAACAGTTTCAGATTTCACAATTTGTTGCTCCTTTGCTGTTAGGTCCTTTTCAGTCACAGAAAGCCTACTTTCACTTTTTGCTGGCTTTTCCTTTTTTATGATGGGTTTTTCTACCTTTTGAGCCTTTTCTGGTGGGCTAGATTTCCCAGTGTCAGACGCCTCCTCTCTCGATTCTTTTCTGACAGTCTTTGTAGACAGCGTTTTAGTGATTGGCTTGAGACTTTCTTTACTGTCTGTTCTCTGCTTCAGTTTTGTCTGCTTAACTGCTGGACTTGTCAGGTTACCACTTAAGTCTTTTTGTGTCACTATTGGTTGTTTAAGGAAGTCCAAATGTTTGAGCTTCTCTAGGCCATCTAATATGCTATACTGTGTACTGTTTCCTGGGAAAAGAACTCTGATGATTTTTTCAGCAGGGTTTGCAGGATGCCATACAATCAATGATGAGATTGAAGTTAGGTAGGAAACTGGGATGTCTATTTCTTGACCATTTGGTAATACTAGTTCAGTTTTATCTTTGTTCGTACCTGTCCACTGCTGCATAAAATATTGCATTTCTTTGCTGCTTTTGACTGGGTTAAGCACATACATTTCCAGTTTCCCCACACCCATTTTTTGAAAAAGGATAATGGGATCAGTGTTGTTTCCTATATTTCTGAAGAGAGGTTCTGGTTTCATGGATAGCTTGTTTAAGTATTGCAACGTAAAACAAGCCTCTTCTACACTTCTTTTTAACTGCAAATTAGGATCAGGGTTTCCTAGGCTTTCAGGAACATTAAGAAATACAACTCCCAAATCAGGTGAAATTAGATTTTTCATCCAGTCGCTATTGGTAGTAGAGCCTTGAGACTGCTCCTCTTCCAATTCTGCTATTTTCCGTTGCAACATGCTATTAATTCCTGGCAAATTATCATCTCCAATGTGAGTGAGCAAAATTGAATCTACTCTATCCAAATGTCTGATGAGTTTCCAGAAACAAGATTTTCTCTCTGATCCTCCATTGATAAGCATGTTGAACCCATTCACAGCAAACAGTGCTGAATCTCCTCTTCCACCAGGGAAAATGTAACAACAAGGCTTAGAAAGTTTCAGAAAGCCTCCCGATGTTGGCGGCTCCAAAATATCAAATGGTGATGGTACTTCCACTGATTCTGACAAGTACTCTGTGAATTCAGAAAGCCCTTCCATTTCAGGCAAAATGGAAGAAGAATTCAGCTTAATGTTGATGAAATCTTGAAGATTGTGTCTGTCAAGATTTGAATTCTTCCAATCCCCTTCCTCAGGGCAGAAAAGTGTTAAGCTGGCTTTGTTGGCAGGGTGAGTAGTGCTCAATAATTCTCCAATCTGAAATTGAAAAAAAAAACCAAGCAGAAATATTATATGATTGTACACATTTCATATTTATGTCTCAAAATTAAATGAGATTCAGTTGAAAGTGGATGTGCTTCCTGAGAATTTTGCCTTTGGCCCCCATAATTGATTTCAGTGTTCTAGTACAAATCAAAGTAATTATGCTAGTCTAAAGTCTTCTTTTCTCTGTTATCTGCCAGGAAAAAATAGCAATTATATATAGGCTCAGTGCCAAGGCATTTCCATATTAAGAAAAGTTGCTTTTATTTCAAAAGTATTTATATTCCATCATGGTTTTAGCCATGGAAATATCTCAGCTGTGTTTGCTGACTTCCTAGAAAGATTGAGCCAATTTAATTTTATTATTTTAGACTTGAATAGTAACATTATCTACATTCAAAGAGCAAAGTACGCATGAATTACATCTATGAAGAAGGCAGACATACTAGAATATACAGATGTAAAAGATCTGGACTAAAAAAGAAAACCTGCTTCTAGGTTTGTCTAGATTTGTTTAGGAAACAAACTTGACTACTGATTTGAATATATATTCATAATGCAGAGAAGCCTTCATGTGACCTCATTTTTAATAACTTTCACCTGATACACTGCTTTCTGTTTTTGAGAAAGATGGTTAAAATGGCAACGGAGAATATTAGGAGGGGCGGGGGGGCAGGAAGATTTTCTTGCTAAGCAGGATTCAGCTGCAGCCCTGGGATGGAAACAACATTGGTCAGCCTAGAGTTACCTTTCTGAGACACTGAATGTGGGAATTCACTTTCTTGGGCCTATTAGGCGTCTATCAACTATGTCCAATACTATAAAACATGGCATCTTGCTGGACCATCAACAAAGGTTGTAAGATTGCACCATGCTCTGATGTCTAGCTCTTGCCTCAAAGGGCAGCTGCAGTCTGTAGGGGATCAGTCTTCAAACCTATGATTACTAAGTGTGAGGTACTCTGTTTAATATATCTGTGAAACTGTTTGTTCGTTTGGGGTAGGATGTTATAAGCATGCTGATAATATTCATGTATTCACTGTCATTCCTGCTTAAACCGTGGATATCATATAAAGTCTTAGCAAGTGTCTGGAGACTGTTAAGTTTAACATTAAATCCCTCCAAGAACAAGTCCTAAACATCAATATATATCTGTGAACATCAGTCACCATGATACCTTATATGGGATCATGTGCTCCCCAAAGGAATTGCTTCATGACCTATGGGTTCTTTTGGATCTAAAGCTATCACTTAAACAGTAGGTAGAAGCAATGGGCAGCTGGACCATCAATTGGCACACACCCTATGCCAAGATACTCTGGTGATGGTAACTTGTTCTGTGATCCACATATAGTTGGATTAATGTAACGCATTCCATGTGGGACAGCCTTTGAAAATGTCCCAGAAGCTGTAGGTGATCCTGAATAAGGATGCTAGATTATAGGTAGAACAGCTCTGCCACTGCCATGCAACACTGATTTGAATTTGCTAGAAGGGCTATCAGTATTAACTTTCTAGCTAATTCAAACTGTTCATTAACCCTTCAAAGCCCTATGGAATTATTTTTCAAGGGCTGACTCTGTCCAGCCAATAAGAATATTTCAAAAGGTTTTACTGAGATTCATATAATACGCTCCTTCTTGGCATTCTGCAAGGCAACTAAAACAAATTTATTCCATCAAACTTTGAACTCAGGTGATTGTTTAGTGACATTAATATTGGAATGTATTGTTACTTACAAATAATCTTTTAATTACTAGGCAATTGGCACTAGAATTTCTGTTGCTATGCAATGCAGTTGTAAAGCATAATCATGTGACTTCATTGCTCAGCCATGGCAATTCTTGCAGTCCCCACTGTCACTGTTAAGTGGGGAATCATAGGTCATTAAGCAAGCATCTTCTTGCAACTTCCTGCTGGATTCCAATCACCAAAGTCAGTGGGGAAGCCATCAAGAAGTTGCAAGTCCCGGGACTGCTCACAAGCTGGCAGGCAGGTAAAGAGAGAGTGCGAGAGAATGTACAAAGATGTGTGGGTGTCTGGGAAGATACAGTGTGAGTGTTGAGACTTGGGGATGGTGTGCAAGGATGCATGAGCGGCCAGAGAGAGTGTACAAGTGGCCAAGGAGGTGTGGTGTGAGCATAATTGGGCTTAGTGAGTGTGCAGGTGGCAGGGAGACACAGTGCAAGCATGGTGGGGATTGAGTTGGCTGCTGCTGGGTGAAAGAACATATGCAAGTAGTAAGGGAGGAAGGGCTAAGCTCAATGAGGTTGAGGAAGGATGTTCAAGTGGCCAGGAAAGGATGTGCGAATCACTGGAGAGATACCACACAAGCACAGTGAGACTTGGGGAGAGTGTGCAAGGTGGTGCAGGTGGCCCGTGAGGAATGGCACAAGCAAAGGAGGACTGGAGGTGGTTCTTCAGGCAGGGGAATTTTACTTGAGCAACTTGAGACCTTCCCTGCTGGCTTTCTGATTGACTTTGTTTGTGTGAAGCTGCGGGAAAGTTGCAAATCATAATCATGTGATTGTGGGATGCTGTAACCATCATATGTGCAAGCTGATTGCCAAGTGCCCTGATCATGGTCACGTGATCACAGGGAGCCTTTCATAGCCAGAAGAGCCAGTTTAGAACCAGTTGTAACCACCACTAGCTCAGCACTATTATATGTTTGAACAATTGCTCAACAAGTGCCCATAACTGAGAATTAGCTGCATACTCTGGATTTACAGCATCTATTTGCTTTGTTGCATATCGTCCAGAAACCCTTCAGGTTGGAGATGGATATAAAAACTGTAAACAAATAAATAGAGGTTGACTACCTTTTATTCCTTGTCCTGCAGTCTATACAGTATTTTAAAAATGAATAGAATGATGGACATCTCAGATTTTTTTTACTCCTCTTCAAAATCTGCTGTACAATCAAAAGTACAAACAAAACTTCAGCCCCAATGAGTTACAGAGTAGCAACAATTAAGAGACAAACCTCTTGGTCTGTGAAGATCTCAATGAAATTCTGAAATGAAAAAGATCCTGACTGAAGAATGAGTTCGCCTGTATTTTCAAAGTTCTGCCCAGTTAGTACCAGAAGTTTATGTCGTGCAGCATCTGTTATCATTAAACGCACCTGCAGTAGAAGATACAAATAATCACTCTGAACATCTTTTATACTTCATGCTTTTTAGGGGAAAAATAATATTATTTATCGCAAGGACATTATAGATTACCCTGAGTCCGTATTTATCAAAAAAAAAAGGAGGAATGATTGTGTTTCAGTGAAGGAGGAAGATTGTTTTGTAAAAAAAAATGGCCCACATATATTAGAATATGAAAGGGGAATCCTATTTAAAATCAAAACAGTATTGCTAATCCAATCAAGTTAAAAGAACAGAGCAACAAATCCAGTGAAAATTAAGAAGTTTGGGAAGTTTGGAAAAATATGCATCTATGGTGTTATTCACAATAACCCTAAGCAGTCAATTTGGTCTGCACAATATTGGGACTACCAGATTGCAAAGATCTGGATGACCATTAGAGGAAATCAAAAATAGTTTTTGTACTTCTTTGCTATCATTTAGAAGGTCCTCCAGGCTTTTCATTGTTAACGCCAAGGAAAGCAACCACATAATTGATTAGCATGATGTGTGACCCCAGAATTTGCCTTGCCCTGAAATGGAACAACAGTAGATTCTAGGTGCGCATTCAAGGAAAGAGACTTCCACAGATACGTTCTCATGACAACAATGCCAAATGATCCCAAGATATGTATTAATAATTCAGTCTGAAACTGAATTTGATGTATTAAATCTGGACTATTAAAGAAAAGCTTTAAAAAGACACACACAATTCATATGATTTATTTTCATAGGATATATACTGTATTCTGAAGTAAATGTGCGTGGAAAAGAGAATCACAGCTTAAATCTCCCCTCCATATCTCCAAACCATCAGGAGCATCTTATGCCTCTCAGAAACCTCACTCTTCCTTTCCCTGACACAATTGGCTAACCACTCCTTCATCTGGGTTATGTGGTAGCACTAACCATGGCAATTAGCTAACAATCATCCATTTCTCTGACTTCAGTTTGCTGTTAAAGAGAAACCTGCCCATCTACTGTGGGTGGATCAACAAAAGCATTCTGTGGAGAACACCTGTGGAGGATAGGGGAATTGTGACCACTGTGCCTTGTTACCTAGCAGGAAAGGGAAAACCACAGGAGGTGGGCCGAAGTGGGTGATTCTAGCAATGGGAAAATTACTTCCACTGCAGTTCCACACAGGAAATGCTGCAAAGTGGACTTCCTGCTGTTCTCTCTGGATTAAGAGCCAGGCTATTAATTTCTTTAGCTTTCCAAACTCTAAGAAAGTCCCACAGAGCTTTGAATGGCACCAACCTGAGATCAAAATATCCCATGTGTGAGGGGATCAAAGTTTCATCAGCAAGAGATAAATTTTAGCAGAGAAAAAGTACCTCATCCTTATACCTGCAGTTGCAGGAGAAATTGAATTAATGATTTTTTAAAATGCTATGTTACAGTTAGCTTCCAATGAACAACTTCTCAAAGGAGACACCAGAAGTAAAATCAACAAGTTGTGATCATGTAATGTCTCACTTAATGACTGTGGGTGATTTGCTTAATGACCACAGTAGAAGTGGAGTTATAAGCCCATCCCAGTCACATGGCAACTATACTAGCATATAGGGTAAGAAGTGAACAAAAACAGTGAGATATAAAATAATTGTGAGCAGTTTGTTAAGTGATTTAAATTAAAAGACAGTTTGCAAGTAAAGAGTTCAGGATTTTGGATGATAAAGAAATTAAAGATATGTTAAAGAAAGACAAGGATTCAAGAGTTCTCAATTAAATATAACAATTGGAAATTTTTACAAAAATATAGAACACCTTCAAGAAAATTATTTCCATGAAAAATGAGAAGAAAATACCAATCAAATTGTAATTTTAAAAGGTCCAAAAGGATCCAAAAAATTATGTGTGAGTTAATATTTGTCAAAAAATATCAACAAGATTTTGAATATTTGGGAAACTGGTAGAAAACCCTCAGAAAAAATATAATAATCAGAAATTAATTTAAAATAAGCAGAAAAACATGGAGCTTTATCAAATTGATGAATGAGCACTACTCTTCAAGGTGGTTTAGATGAATGGGTGAGAACAATATGAAAAGTCACCTGTCTCTCTGAGTATTTATAGTTTTGTCAAAAGCATTTGATTGACCACAGAGAGAAACATGATACTCCCATTAGTCTGCCATGCATGTTATTTTATATTGTAGTCACATCATTTGCTTTTTCCTCATAAATTATAAAAGAAGATATACAATGTCACCAAGGAAATGGAAGGGAATATGAAATATCATTTATTTATTGATTCATATATTTAGGGTTTATTTTCATCTAGGAGCGGATGAAAAAATGAGAGATAAGCATGAAACCAAAAATATAACTAACATATAACAAAAATATAACACAATCTTAATATATACTATTACTGTACCAGAATATAATTCACACTAAACTCAGTTGAACTTACTTAACAGTAGATATGCATTCTATTTCATTTCAAGTGATACAGATATAATAGGTAAATAAAAATATCTCTGGTCTAATTGCTTTGAGTTATTTTATGCCAATAGCATGCAATTTTTATTAAAGTATATCAGCATGTGTATGGTTTTTTTAAAATTACTTTACCTCAGTGCTGACTGCTTCATCTGAAGGATTAATCAGCACAACGGTTTCTAAAACTTCACTTCTGTGGTGAAGGATTTTTTGACCTGTAAATATGGAAAGGAAAAAATGAATTTTAAATCCTGCATTTTATGTATTTATGGTTTCCCTATAGACATTATTTTCTCCTAAGCAAACTGCTTTTTTGCAGAACATTTAAAATAAAATCTACATGTTAGTATCATGAAATAATTGCGATCAGGCAACACAGCGTAAAAACCTTTTAAACCTTTTGATTCAGTTTGTTTCATATTACCGGAAATGTGTTTATTTTTCAATGCAACTGCCAGCCATAGCTTTTTCTAACTTTCCTTTTCTTGGCATCATTCTGATGGGTGCTTTTTTGTTTGAGAAAGGGAGTAAAATTAATTAGCAGTTTAGATTGGGATTATAAAGGCAAAGCCACTTTTTAAGCATCCAACTGGCAATTAGTCCAACATCTTAGGAAAGAAGTGTGGCACATTTTATTTAAAAAATCCTAACAAAAAACGCATGCAAAGAGCAAACTGTTTAATTGGCAAGTTTTAAAAAATGATATTTTTTTCAGTTCAATGTACTTCAGGATATTAATTTGTACTAGTAAAATTATAAAATTGAGCTTTTGATAGTAGTAATGATCAACAACATGTCATCTATGCTTATTCAAATGCCAACTTGTCCTTTTCTCATAGTCATTTCTATATTGTTTGTACAAAGTCACTAGCTAGTCAATATTTAACTGATTAGCTACATCAATTGATTAAAATATTGATTTGCAATGATACCATCAATTAATCAGGTGGCAGATCTTTTTTTAATCCACTCAATAGAAATCCTTATTAAAAACTCCAGATGGCAAACTCATTATTAAAAGAGACATCCCAAGAGTACAAGAGATAAAGCAGAATGTCCAATATGATTAATACAAAGGATATATGTATTTGCTCCTATACTCCACCAGAATCAATCAGATTGGTGTAGCCTATAAATGCTGTAAAATAAACAGTCTAAAATAAATAATGAATGTTTAAATAGACTATAGACTTAATTCTTCAAAAACATTTCCTTTCACAAACACCATATATATTCATTCAGAAATAAATCCTACTGAACCTATGGGCTTTATTTCAATCTGGATGGGAGCCATAAGTTATTTGTATTTCTTACTCAAACCTAAGTTCAACTTTGTTAAACAGAGTTTATAGTTGCACCCATTTTTCTCAATTTCAGTAAAGATATTCAGTATTCCTAGCCTTCAGATTAAGAAAGTTAAATTGGCTTGTGATATACAAATACACGCACACACACACATCTTTTAGTGTATACAGTATATATAATAAACTAATAGGAAGCATGGTTAAAGAAGTTAATGCTATCTCTAATTATTCGAGTTCTGGGATGGTAAAATGTTATGCAACAATATATTAAGAAGGCTGATCTAGTTCTATATTGATAGTACATGGATCTCTCCCCAGTTTTGGATCATCTGTCTCTGACATCTGTCACCTCATTGATTAAATAAAAACTCCTACAAAATCTGGGCTGCAAAAATCCAGTTGATCAGAAGGTGGAAGCAAAACAGTTTTGTGTATTTCTTTGTTGGCATACAGGTTTTTGCAGCCTGATTCCGGGGTGTCTAGTAGAAAAGATTTCCTTCTGGCATAATATTCTACAGATGCACTACACGCTTGTTAAGGATTTCTGTTGCTCACTGGTTCTTATGGCAAGTCAGATGGGTAAGTAATCCTTTACATTGCTATTGGTCTTATCTTCTCTGTGCTCTAAATATCATTTGTTTTGTATACAAGACCATTTATTTTAGATAAAGTTTATTTCTGAAATAATAAAAAGATATTAGTAAAAGACACCATAACTTTGACACTACTTCCACAGTAGCAACTTTGATTAACATTGTTATTAAATCACCATATCTTGCATCACAGATCTATGGAATGTTCAATAAGTTAGTCAAACCACATCACCATTATAGCACATACAGTAAGAATATTTACGTCTCTATTTTAACCAAATGTTGAACATGAAGGGTCTATGAAATGTCTGCTAGAAGTTCCATGAAGAAAGATAAAGGGTGACATTATCTTAAAAAAAGATTCCATTTGATAATTTATGGGAAAGGAAGACATTCAACATTTGAGAAAAATTTCATAAAGCCTTGATTTTCAAAATAACCATGCCTGTGGAATTATAATCCAATACATGCTTATGTAAGAATAAATTGCACTATATTCAGGGGGAATTAGTTCTGAAATGCATAGGATTCCACTCAAGTTTCCCTTTTATGGTATTTACTGCAGATATTGCAGCACAGGGCACTTAACATATGTCACATGAGCAATTCTTTCTAATGAACCTTCATTTGAAAAGCAAAGACAAAGATGAAAGAGGAGCAGGCTGGTAGATTTTCTGTACCAGTTTGAAAATTAGCTTAGAGATACTTCTGAAGCCCAACTTCTTTCTGTCAAATGGAAACTTTACTGTAACATGTGCAAAATAGAGACTATAAAGAGCCCTCATTTGAAAATAAGGAACAATTTTGCTTTTAAAGACTTATTTGAATCTCAGATTTTTTTAAAAAAATGAAATAGAACAAATTTTAACAGAAATTTTAGTATGGTAATTAGGAACTGAATTCCTGTTCTAACATTTTAATCCAAACAGGAAATTTGCTTTGAGTAGGTTGTTAACAGCAAGCTCTTCAAAAGGCAGGAACCAAAAATGTATGTGTTTTAATCACTAAATTGACCACTCCCCAGGGAGGAGAACATTCTGTCCATGGCCTCTGGACCATATGTTTGGGATTTTAAAATTGATCACACTCTTGGATGGCATCTGCTGGGAGCAGGAAGAGAATAGTGTCTCGATCTTTGCCCTTGACATTTTCAGCCACCTTCAATATGATCAATCAAGGTATCTTCCAGGACCTGCTCCAAGGGTTGGGGGTGGGTGGCCCTCTGATGTGTTGGTTCTTCTCCATTTGGGGGTGGTTCAAGTTGCAGAGGAAAGGCCCAGCCCACAGCCACAATTTGTGGAATGCTACAGGGCTCAGTTCTTTCTCCTCCCCCTCCTATTTAACTATTTATAAGAAGCTGCTGGGTGAAGTCATGCAATGATTTGGGGTGAGGGGATCTGTCTCCTGGCGACACAAATAATTGTTGGTTTTCTCAGCTACTGTGTATTTTTTGTATATGTATTTTTTTCTGTTTTACCAACTCTGTTTTATCAACCCTGTTGTTGAATTAGGCAGTTATATAAATTTATGAAACTAATTAGAACTAATTATATAAATTTATGAAACTAATTAGAACTAATTAGAAATTTATGAAACTAATAGGATATAAAAAACAATTCTGATTAGAAAATTAAAAAATGAATACTTTCAACATTACATTTTTTTTATTATTATTATTATATTTGAACTTGTATGCCGCCCCATCTCCGAAGACTCGCTGCTCACAACTAAAAACACAGAACAATAAATATTTAAAAAGACATTAAACCAACAAGCCCAAATATAAGACACAACAATACAATAAAATACATTAAAAAACCCATCCCTCCCCCCAAAGGAGGGTCACAGCCAGGTTGGTCAAACAACCAAGTTTTTAATTCGCGGCGGAAGGTGCGGAGATCAGGGGCCAGACGGAGCTCCAGAGGCAGTTGATTCCAGAGGTCGGGGGCCGCAACAGAGAAGGCTCGTCGTCGGGGAAGTACCAACCGGCATTGGACCGCCGATGGAACCCTGAGGAGTCCTTGCCTATGAGCCCGCACAGGGCGGCCGGAGCTAGCTATTGGAAGAAGACGCTCCCTCAGATATTGGGGACCCATGTCGTGTAGGACTTTGAATGTTAAAACTAAAACCTTGAATCTCACCGGGCGCAATCGGCAACCAATGCAGGCCACGCAGGAGGGGGGTAACATGGGAGAACCGGGTAACTCCCATCACCACCCCGCGCCGCATTCTGCACCAGCTGCAATCTCGGATGGTATGCAAGGGCAGTCCTAGATAGAGAGCGTTGCAGTAGTCGAGTCTCGAGGTGACAAGGGCATGAGTAACCGTGCGTAGGGCGTCTCGATCCAGAAAAGGTGAAGTTGTCGAACAAGACGGAGCTGGGCAAAGGCCCCCTGGCGGACGGCCCCCACCTGCTCCTCCAAGCGGAGCCGTACATCCAGGAGGACCCCAGATTCCGTGCCCTATCCACAGGGGTAACACCTCCCCTATGGCCAAGGATAAACAATCCTGGCTGGGCGAGACGCCGACACGCAAAGCCACTCAGTCTTGGCGGGTTGAGTCGGAGCATGTTCCTACTCATCCAGATCCGTACCGCATCCAAGCACTGGGACATCAGGGAGAGGGCATCACTGATCTGGCCAGGGGTGGAAAAGTACAGCTGAGTATCATCAGCGTACTGATGGAATTTCACCCCAAAGCCACGGATGATCTCACCCAGCGGTTTCATGTAGACGTTAAATAAGAGAGGGGAAAGGACCGACCCCTGCGGGACCCCATAAGAGAGAGCCCTCGGGGTCGACCGAACCCCTCCCACTAACACCGATTGCGATCGCCCCAAGAGGTAGGAGGAGAACCACTGAAGAACAGTGCCCCCCACTCCCAACCCCCGGAGGCGACGCAAAAGGATACCATGGTCGATGGTATCGAAAGCCGCCGAGAGGTCCAATAGGACCAGGACAGAGGAAAAACCCCTGTCCTGGGCCCTTCAAAGATCATCCATGCAGCGTCTCCGTGCTGTAACGGGTGGGAAGCCCGATTGGTACGGATCCAGGTAGTCCGCTTCATCCAGGAAAAGCGGAACCTGCTGAGCCACCACACTCTCAACAACCTTCGCCAAAAAGCGAAGGTTGGAGACTGGACAAAAGTTGTCTAACACGGTCGGATCCAGGGCAGGCTTCTTCAGGAGGGGTCTCACCACCGCCTCCTTCAAGGCGGAGGGAAAGACACCCTCCCTCAATGAAGCGTTGACAACTGCCTGGAGCCAACCGCAGGTGGCCTCCCTGGCGGCATAAGTCAGCCAGGAGGGACACGGGTCCAACAAACATGTGGTGGAACTCAGTCGCCGCATAATCCTGTCCACTTCATCCTCGGAGACAGGATCAAACTCATCCCAGATAACAGTGGCCAGACTACCCACAACTTGTTCCTCCGACCACTGCAAATCAGAGGACAACCCGTCCCGAATGCGAGCGATCTTATCTGCCAGATATTGACCAAACTCCTCAGCCCTGCCCCGCAATGGGTCCGGCCCCCCCTCAAGACGAAGGAGGGAATGGGTAACCCGAAACAGGGCGGCTGGGCGGTTATCTGCGGACGCTATGAGAGTGGAGAGATAAGACCTTCTCGCCTCTCCCATAGCTACCAGGTAAGTCCTAATGTAGGCTCTTAGCTGGGCACGATCGGATTGAGAACGGGTAGACCTCCACCTGCTCTCTAAACCCCTACGACGACGTTTCATCTCCCGGAGCTCCTCAGTATACCAGGGAGCAAACCGGGATCCACGACATGTAAGGGGACGCATGGGGACAACCCTGTCGAGGGCCTCCGACGCAGCCCGTTGCCAGGCCACTGCCAGATCCTCGGCAGAGTCATGAGCAAGGGAAGAGGGAAAAAACCCCAGTTCTGCCTGGAACCTTTCAGGGTCCATCAGGTGCCTGGGGTGGAACCACCTAAGTGGCTCCTCCTCCCAGCAGTGGGGGCGGCCTGTTGGAAGACCAGCCATAGGAGATAGTGATCAGACCATGGAACGGGCAAGGCTGTCAAAGTAGCCTGCCCTCTGTCACTCCGCCACCGCTCAGAGACAAAAACTAGGTCAAGAGTATTCCCCCTCATGAGTCGGGCCTTGAATCAACTGGGTCAGGCCCATAGCCTCCATAGAAGCCGTGAACTCCTGGGCCAAACCCACGCTCCCCAGGGAAGGCAGATTAAAGTCCCCAGAACCATAAGATCCGGGAGCTCCACCGCCACCCCAGAGAGGAGGTCGAGAAGCCCAGGTAGGGCCGCTGCCACACAGCTGGGGGAAAGGTATGTAAGCAGCAGGCCCACCTGACCACTAGGCCCCCACCTCACAAGGAGGGTCTCACTCCCGCCTATCTCTGCAACAGTGACCTCCCTTGGAAACAGGGTCTCCCTAATAACCACGGCCACCCCACCACCCCTACCCTGAGCCTGTGGTCGGTGCAAAACCCGAAAACCTGGGGGGCATAAATCAACCAGAGGGACACCTCCTCCGGCCCAACCAGGTCTCGGTGATACAAGCCAGGTCCGCAGCCTCCTCCTCAATGATCTCGCGGAGGAGGGAAGATTTATTAGCCATGGACCTGGCATTAAAATACACCAACCTAAGGCCAGGGATCCCAATTCCGATGCTCCCTAGGGAGGAGGCCACAGGGTCGGAGCGGGCCACTGCACAAAGATGGCGGGTGCGTGCTCCCAGCACATGATATGGCCCTGTGCCTCGATGTCCTCTGCCAATTCCAACCACCCTGGGGATCGCGGTCCCCACCTCACACCCCGAAGCGGGGTGATTCTCTGACAAAATTAACATCAAACAGATTCTAATATGTGTTTCTAGCTATTTGCATTTTGTAATTTGCTTCTCCTACAGCTTTTATTTATCAAAATAATGTCCTTAAATCCATTTTGTGATGTAATCTTGAGCATACTAATTTTTTTCAGAAACACAAGTTTTGGAATATGCAATATGTTTAGAAGAATTGCAGGCCATATGCATTTTCCAAAATCCAAAAACTGAACAGAAAATATTTAGGATTATTTTTTTTTAAATCTTCCTTCAGGTATTTCACCAGGTAATTTAATTGCAAAACAAAACATAATCCAATTAATTAATACATACAAAATATAAACATTGGTTTGGGAGGGTATTTCAATTATAGCACTTTTCAAGAGTTTGGTTCTTATTTGCTAGTGATGAAAAACATTTTGAAGTATCTAGTTGGAACATCTGTAGGGAACAAAGAATTGTTGCACTTAAAGAGCAGCTATGTACATGATAAATATCTGTAAATCTAAATCAACCAATTATTTATCTGAAACTTTAAAAGAAGTTTGGCTTGATACTTGCTGGTAAATTTTAATAATGGATAGTTTATTCTACCTTAGCTTTTAAGAAGAGACATCAGCTGTCTCATGAAAATACAATCTACTCAGAATTGTTCTAATCACTGCCTATCTACCCAAATACTTTGTGGGGTCTTTTGAAAACTCAAATCATTTTGTATGAAAGTCTGTGTTCTATGAAAGTAAACTGTTGTCTTAAATCAAGTTTTGTGCACCTAACGGTGTTGGGTACCAAAATAATTGTATCTGCTCTTATCACTATATATTGATTTGTTGTATCATTTGCCAACTTTATGTGACATTTAATTTGCTGTCAAACTAGAGCCATTAATCAACCACAGACAAACAGCTGACCTTTTGCCCCTATTATTTACCATGGGGATGTTTCTTCAAAACTGTTCTATATATTATACCTTGTCACACTGCTTCTATTTATGTTTTAATAAAGCTGGAATTTCAAGGTAACTGCTAGAGCCATTCTCTAAAATGGTGACAATTGCATACATATATAAATCAAAAACTTCTACTTTGCTTTCTTCTATGGCTTGAATAGATACTTTAAAGGCCTTAAATTGTTGCTTAGTGTACACAGGTCTGCATACATAGTAAATATTTGATTTAATTTTAATTTTAAAAAATTTAATTTTAATTCTACAGTTATAGACCATTCCATAGAATAACAATCTGATGTTTTCCTTAATGGACTAATACTAACTTTCTAATTTACCAAACTATAATTCACAAGTGCCTAGGATGGATTTATCTTCCTTAATACTGATGCACAAATAACATCAAGCAATTGATGCTCATTACATTCACATTATTCTTGCATCAAAACCACACCTGAATCAATAATACTACCTCAAGGGAAATTAGCTTTTCTTTGTGGAAAAAAAAGGTTGGGGCTTGAGAAAAGGGGCCTACCTTAACTTCTAATAAATATATATAAAATTCTAAGCCGAGGGCAGCAAAAAAAGGAATAGTGCTTTAATGGAAAGCTGTCATTATAAATGCTTTTGTAGTACATGCCAAGCTAAAACTAAGCAAGGTGTCATTTTCTTTTCCATTTTCTCGCAATGCTGTAATTCTCAATGACAGTGTGATGCACACAAAGGTGGAGGATTAGTAGGGAATGCCAGCAGTGATATTAAGTGGTAATGATATATGCCTACAGTAGCATGTTCATTAAATAGTTTGACCCATAGCACTGGGCCAGGACTTTCCACTATCCTCACAGAAAGAGCTGGGAGAACATTTAGAAAAAGGTGGCTGCAGAGATAAATGCTGCTGAATTTTAAATTTTCTTTGGTACTGTATTCTTTACTTCTGCAACTCTGTTGCTACCACCCCGCTGGTCTGCATCCTGGATAGTGCATGAGCGTGAACTGAACAGCCTGAGCCTTAGGCAGCCAAGCAACAACTCTATAGGAATACTTAGTCTCGTGGGTAATGTAATATGCTGAATAAATACATCTCCTGCTATCTGAGAGCTGGTCGGCTTTCAGACAATCTGCCGAAGTTGTGAGTTCACTGGTAGAAAAGGGCCAGGATGTTCATTATCAATGGAATTTCGTCTACAGAGGTAGTCCTCAACTCACAACTATTCTTTTAGTGACCAAAGTTACAATGGAGCTGAAAAAAATTGATTTACAAACAATCCTCACAGTTAAGACTATCATAGCATCCTCATGGTTATGTGATTGCAGTTCAGGCACTTGGCAACCTGCATGGATTTACATGGTTGAACATCCTGGGGTCATGTGATTGTCATTTGCAATCTACTCAGCTGATTCCAACAAGCAAAGTCAATGACATAACTCAGATTTGTTTAATGACAATAACAAAAAAAAATCCATATGTCACAGTCACATGATGAATCACTTAATGACAATAACACTTAGTGATGAAAGATCTGGTCCCAACTATGGTTCTGAGACCTCGATTCATCTTCAGTTTTGCTTAATTCCAATATTGTGTTTCCATTTTCTCTACACATTCCACCATTTTATTTCTGTTTGTTTTCTTCTATCTTCTTAAAGAGGAAACAAATGCTTTTGTACTATTTTGTGGATTGCTTCTTATATAGTTTTGTCTCTTAGTGGCTATTAAGTGGAAATATTTTACTTTTCCTACATAACATGTGTATCAAAGCAGCATAATCAACATTTTCTTTTTCAGATGATCTATCACAGTCTATCTACAAAGCTGTTTTTTAAATGTTGATTAAGTTACTATTTACAGATAAAGTTTAAATTAAATAAACAGATTTTTTACTAGAATGCTACTTTCTCTTCCGTTTCAATTGTTTCAACAAAAATATGTAATCAATATATTCAAATCATGGGAATCATTTCAACAATTATCAGATTTAACCATAAAGAAATACTTAATCATGCTGTACTAAGAATTCAAATCATATTTATTTATTTCATTAACTGCATTTTACCATACAGATTGAAAACCCCTGGATTTTCTGTTCCTTGTTATTGTTTTATTACTGTTCCCATCCTGATGCATGGAACAAAAGGCTCGTAGGAGAAAATTTATGAAGGCATATTAGAGTATATGCTTTTTACTCTAAGTTTCCTACTTGGCTATCTCATATTAAAACACTAGCTTTATGCAGTATAAACAATATATCATAAGGTCCAAAAGATTGTCTGGCATTTTAATATCTTTTGAAAGGTTTCCTGTAACAGTTTTATAGACTCTAATACAGTAATTTTCTGAGATGTTTAGGGGACACTAAGGAGTAATTGTTTCCATGTTGTGATACTTGTTTTCAACCGAACTGTCTCAAGAAGCAATTTAACATATTAAAATAAGGTTATAAATTAATCCTGACTCCTTTTTCTATTTTAGCTGTTCCTACTATAAGACATCTTTTAAACATTATTTTCAAGCCATTCTGGTTAAATTATATTTTTCCGTGCAATATTTTGCATATTCTAAAAAAAGCTAAATATATTTTTCATAACATTTAAATCATTTAGGAAATCCTAATTCTTTCAATTCTCCATCCGAAATTTATTTAAAGACAACTAATACTTCCTGGCATCAATGATCTTCCACAAAGTTAATAAGTTTAAACTTATTTCACTGCCTAATTGGTGTGTACTGCTTGAAACAACCCTAAGTTATCTCCTACCGTGCTTTATATTTTAGAATATGAAGTCTGCATATTAAGCTTGTTTGAAAAAATTCTCCTTGAAAAAGATGTAATAGGGCTACATTTTAATTAATGAGCATATGCTGGTTGGCCATGAATATGTAAGATGGTTCAAAAATGGTCAGAAACAGCTCACAAATACCAGGAATTCAAAGAAAGTCTCAGCCTTAGTCACTGTCCTGAATAATAGGAAATACTGTTGGGAGAAAAGTAGTGGTTTCCTAGCTTGGAACAGCAAGAATATAATGGGAATAGTATCAAAAGTACATACCATTTGGTTCAGTCATAATAGAATCTCTGTGTTAAAAGATTTTTGAAGCAATACCAGCCAATAACAGAACCAATTCAGTAGAATAAACGGCCACTGTCATCCAAGGCAATGTCACAATACTAAAGAAAGAATTATTTATTCTCCAGACAAACATTTTCAATGTAGCGTCTTCCATATATTTTAGGGATACAACTGTTTACAGTCAGTATAGCTAATTTTAGTCCCAACACATATGGAGAAGTGCTCTAAATCAGTATTTTTAAAACACATCAATTTTAAGATGTGTGGACTTCAACCCCCGGAATTCTCCAGCTTGATGAATTAGCATTCCATTATCCATAACAACTAAGCAGAGAATTTTAGATTCAGAAAACTTTCTCTAGAACAGTGTTTCTCAACCTCAGCTACTTTAAATTAATTCTAGAGCATGCTAGCTGAGGAATTAATTAAATTCTAGAACTGATAATTAATTTCTTCCATTCTAACTAAATTAGAGCAGACTTCCATGGTGGGATTATATTGGGGGGCATTCTTTTTAAATGGTTGCATTCTGTAATGCGATCTATATTTAATAATGGGCTGTGTAAATTTAAATACAAACAAGGCAAGGGTGATAAACAGGAAAGTGGATTCAGGAAAGTGGATTTAGCCTGAAATTCAGCCCATTTGGCATGAGCTGTACTCTCTTTATCAAAATCGTGATGATCACAATGAGATGCACCTTGTTCAGAAGGATTTTACCACTAGGATTATTTTAGCATTTTATTTCTAATTTTAATTTATATGTTAAAAAAATTATATCCTGACTTTTTATAAATTTTGTTAGCTGTCACAAAGGAAGAAGGGTGAATATATATCAAATAAATGAATAGTTTGATAATGAAATGAAAAGTTTATTCCCCAACAAAGATGATGCTGTGAAATATAACCAGCTTTCTTTGCCTGATAATATTTTGAAGTATGCCTGTTAAACTGGAAAAGGAGAGGAGGAAGATAGGAAAAATTGAACAGTAAGTCACATCTAATGTCTTCATTCCTCCTTCTGTTACTGTCTCTCTTCCATTTCAATTCCAATTAGAGCAATTATAAAAAAAATAAAGAGCATTGTCATTTATCCATCCATCACTTAGAAAGATGGCGGATGTGTAGATAATGACATTTACAGGTCCAGACCCCAATGGTTTTTTTGCTAGGACTACCATATTTTATGGGTGAGGCTTGCTTTTTCTTCTCTTTGACTATTGCTCTAGGTTCATAACTTTGTAATGCACATTGTTCCGAACCTCCCTTATTTTTCTTGTTTTTTTTTCTATCCAAGGGCTTTATACTGCCCCACTTCAAACTTAAATAACAGCTTGGTGCTGTTATTTAAAGGCCCAATAGTCAGCCATTCCTACTATCTGATTCCTCTCTTGTCTTGCTATGATTCTGTTTATACAACATGATACAACAATGCAGAGGCTGTTTTTCCCGTTTTCTTTTCAATGTTGCTTCATCTCATTTGCATGGTTTTCAGGATCTGGGTTTTTTTATTACAGAATTTCCCAGTCCCATACATTCTTGCATGCATTTAATAAGGGTTTTAAAACATATCTACTCAATAAAGCAAAAAAATTCAATTTTTTTTTACTACCGGTTCTGTGGGTGTGGCTTGGTGGGTGTGGTATGGCTTGGTGGGTGTGGCAGGGGAAGAATACTGTAAAATCTCCATTCCCACCCCACTCCAGGGGAAGGATACTGCAAAATCCCATTCCCTCCCTACCCCACTAACCCGCTTTCCAGCTCTATTCTCCTGTGCAGGGCAACAAAAGAAGACCCAGCTGGGACTTGGGAAGCAGAAAATAGATGGGGGCAGGGCCAGTCAGAGGTGGTATTTGCCGGTTCTCCGAACTACTCAAAATTTCTGCTACAGAACTGATCAGAACCTGCTGAATACCACCTCTGGAGCAGATACTAAGAATGGCAGTAGACTGAAATATAGAGGTCAGAAAAGCATGTTTAAGATACAACCTAATTTATGGACTGTTCTCTAGATCTATAACTACAATGTATTACTACAATATATTATTTAAAATTTTATATACACTGGTGAAAGGTTAAGTAAATGACAGAAGATACAAATTAACAACTTCTGAAATTATGTCATCATCTAAATAATGTTTTTGCTTGATAGTTTAATGGTTTGGGTTATATTTTATAGTTACTGGATTTTATTGCTGATATGCACTGCCCAGACTTGATTAAGATGGATGGCCATACCAATCTTTTAAATCAATCAATCAATCTGAGTAATGTTCTTTCTTACATGAATCTGAATAGGGCAAATCACATATTGAAAAGAGGGGGGAAATGGATAAATGGCAACATTCTTTTTAAAAATAAAAGATTATACTGAAATGCCAATATCTCAGAAGTTCTAAATATGGCATAAAAATAATTGCTGGGCAATCAAATTATAATTATTAATTCATTTTAATATAGAACAAAAATATCTTTAAAATATAGTGTTCCTTTGAAATTTAGTGCCTGGGCATTATTAACATTTACAGGCTGAAGAGTTCTGCTAATGTTTTATTTTATCTTTTATATTATATTCTGCTAATATATATAATATAGATTTAGTAAATATATTCAAATGTACAATAGGAATATAATTCTAGTGTTTGCAAAATTAGTCCCTGAACAGACTGTCTTCAAAGATCACACATTTTACCTTATAACATCTGCAGCTGAGACTGCCTTTGAGAATTGTCTTTCACAAAACTCTTCAGCACTATCCTTCCTCTTCTTTTTGTAATAAATATCTCTGCTTTCAATTTGCTATAAGGTATACCAACTATACTAATCCAGACCTCCTTTCTACCAACAAAAGGAAAGACAAAATGGAAACACCTCCAGAGGCAAAGGCCCAAAATGATGTTTCTCCATTGGCCCAAACCAACTCTTCATTGTTTTAGAGTGTCCAAAAAAGCAGCTATTTCCCAACTAGAGGAACAAGAAAGGGCAGATAGGAGAATTTCTATCAATTATTCAGAATTAATATAATCTACAGTATGCATTAAATTATTTCCAGTCATTTTTATCCACATATGATTTATGGGAATGCACCATTTCTTGGGAATCAGTAAATCAACAGATTTACATTTTTGTTTAAAACTGATGGTAATTGGTGTCTTTGTTTCTTATTTTTAAGGCATAAAAGCAACAGCAGTGCAGTTTGATAAAGGTTTGGTCTGGGTCAAACTATGTTACTATACAACTCAATACTTAATTTAGAGGATCAAAATGGTCATTTGAACTCCATTACCACATTAAGTTTGGTGCCTCTTACTTCAAAAGAAATATGCAAACAATTGCAACCTGAATTATTTTTTATAAATACTCTATTACCATGATTGGATATAGATTTATTACAGAAGTATTTTCAGTCTTTCAGCCCAAAGAGCACAACAGAAAAACCCACCACCTGCTTTTTGAAGAAAAAAGGCTTTTTATCTTCCTAGGAAATGTCAAGTTTGACTACATTATAGCATGGCTAAAGTGCTATTTTAGACACGTAGCCTTCCATATGCCAATTTATACATGCACTCTGAAATTAGTTTCATAAATTTCATCCCATCAGAATGACAAGGTGTCAGTGTTGGAAACACTTTCAATGACTTAAGGAAAAGAAAGCTTTTAAGATCATTATCAGTCAGAAATAGGAGATGAATGATAACAGAATGCTAATTTTGCTGATAAATGTTTATGTTCTTTAAAAGAATATAAAACTGTATTTCAGGTCATGTTGCCATTAGTTAATAGGTTAGGCTAATTGAGTGTTCCAATTCTAAGAATTCTTAAGAGTACATTGTTAGGAAAGGCTGCAATAGTTGAGAAGGCTTTTTGATGTTTGTTTTTTTTAAATTTATATACTGCTTTGCAGAATGAATTGTCCAGAACTTATGACACAGCAATAAAATTAATTCTAAAATTGTACTTTAAAACATACAATATACAATAAAATATGTTTTAAAAATTAGGGTGGAGGCAAAGGAAAGCAAAGAAAAAAATATTTTGTCAATCTAATAGGAAGTTCTGAACTAAAAAGTAAGTTTTCAGCATGTTGTAGCAGCTGCCTCCAGATTTAAGGAAGGATAGCATTCCTCAGCCAGATGTTACCCCAAAAGAAGCTGGCAATACACACTCCTAGCCATAAAGATTTCTAGTTAAAATTGTGACTATAGGAGAACCTCCAAAACGATTATTCTATATGAAAGAGTACAACCTCATTTAGATGAGGTTAACTCCCCGGTTTCCAAATCAGGAAGCTGCTCTCTAACAAATCCCAATCTCCCAATCCGTGAACCGGCAATGGTCCGCGGCCAGAAATCAGACAGCATAAACAAACAAAGCCCCATACATGGGATGCAGGCAGCACAAGAAACCATGCCCTCTCCAGTCCATGGAAAAATCTCTCTCCACGGAACCAATCCCTGGTGCCCAAAAGGTTGGGGGGGGGGGCACTGCTCTAGCATATTTTCTGTTTTGTCAGAATTTGATTGTAATTTACTGATTTTCCTCCTCCCATTTCCTCCTCCCTTCCTTCATTCCATACAACAGATTAATAAAACATTCCCACTAAATATAGATCCCTTCATTTATTGTAAAACTAAAAATGTAAATCATGTTGGAACCACTTTGGCAGAATGAAAGGTGAGACTTGCAAAGAAAAAGATGGATGCATATGTTCAAATTGGCAGTGGCAACACAAATTATTTTGTAGAGGTAGACATCATCCTGTCAAAATAACATGGCATCATTTCCTCATTATGGAATGCAACATAGTCAACTATATTACACTGTAGGATGGTTGACTTAAATTGAAGCTGGCAAAGAAAAACAGCATGAAGAAAACTAACAAAACCATGTGATTATGTTCAATATAAATGTCAAAAGTTTTTAGTAATGAGAAGCATTTTTGAACATTCCTCAAAGTTAAAAGAAATATGAAGATCAAGTAATTTGGGCTTATCCCGAGGACAAATCAGACCCCTCATTATATTTCTATTCCACCGATCATGCATAATATCATATAAATTAAAACTTCCTTCAATATAAGTTCTATAACAAACATTTTTGGGAAACTAGATATCCATACATATGAAACACTTGGTTCTGATTTAGAGCCCCTTGTGCATTATGTTGGGTTCAAATAATTATTGCTATTTACTAAAAGGGAGACAGTCTATCCATGAAGAAGTCTAGAATTTCAGTTCTGGTTGAAGGAAAAAGCAATTGTACAGTGATGCAAGAGGAAAGTTAAAAGAAAATAGACAATCTAACACTTCAAAGTAAATATTTGACTTACCAAGTACATTTAATTGCTAAGAATAAGCAGATACTTACTGAGGAACTTCCTTTCCAGAAGTTGGTATGTTTTATTAAGCAGGCTTTGCAATAAATACTGATTTAGTGTCTTATATTGACTCTGATAAATATGGTATTCTACATTGCTTAATCACATAGTGCTATTATCTTAGCCTTCTAAAGATTTTAGTATTAACATTCAAAGTCCTATGAGACATGGGTCCGGGTTATTTGAGGGAGCGAATACCAACCGCTGGCATCGAATACCAACCGCCCTGTACGAACGCACAGGCAGGGGCTTCTCGGGGTGCCGTCTGCGACTCAGTGCCGGCTGGCGGCGTCCCGGGGAAGGGCCTACTCTGCAGCGGCTCCCACTCTCTGGAACCAACTGCCTCTGGGGCTCCGCCTGACCCCTGATCTCCGCACCTTCCATCGCGACCTAAAAACTTGGCTGTTTGAACAGGCTGGGCTGTGCTGACTCCTTGGGGGAAGGGTTTTATATGTATCATGGGATTTTTAGTTTAATTTGGCTTGCTGTAATTTAATTCTATTTTAGTTAACTTAATTTATTGTATCGTTTTTATCTGTGAGCCGCCCCGAGTCCTTCTGGAGAGGGGGCGGCATACAAGTCAAATTAATTAATAAATAAATAAATAATAAAGATGAGCCAGAATCTGATATTCTTCAAATCACATGTCATTTGAAAGATCTGCATGGGGATTTTGTCTAAAAATAAACATATGCCTCTACATCATAATCCATCTTACAATTTATATTTAAATCAACCTCTAAAATTTTAAAATTGAAAATTTCTAATTAACTTGCAACCAAGATACATAGTAACACTCATGGGAGCTGACAATAGTCTAATGTTGCTGGCCCATCCCAAGATCTGACTGCGACTTTGGCATTAAACTGAAGTTTAAAGTTTGGTCAGAATCTCTGCTGCTTTGTTGATGCATACTGTTTAACTGTTATGATATAGACACCTTGTTGTTCTTCAGCTTAGGACTGACAAACAGATCCCAAAAGCAACGAAAGCCACATATTTCCAGAGAAGCATGGCTGTGCTTAATAGCATCCAATTATTTTTCAAATTGAAATCCGAACAGACAGGAAGCAGCCCATATTACACTGTGAGTTTTGCTTTACACAAACATTTCAGATGCTTGGAAAGAAGTTATGAATGGCAAAGCTTCTCGACTTGATTGCCAAGAGGATGAAAGCCCAAAAAAAAGAAGAGAGGGAGGGCAGGGGAGATGGGTGGGGGGAAGGGTAACTGCAATGTCATGCTTTTTTGTTTTTGGACACAGCAGCTTTGTTGTAACATTGTTATTGTTGCAGAACACACTGCATGCATTTTGGCTAAACAGATAGTAACAGTTATAAAAAGAAATCCAGAACTGAAACAAAGGTCCAAAATTATCCATATATGGAATTAGTACATTGCAGTTCTGCAAAATACAGGCTCAGCTCTGATCTCAGACTATTATGAATGTAACGAAAAGTCCTCTGACTAGCAGGCAGCAAATGGGAGCCGACATCACCAATTCTGAAATGTCAGCACAGACAGCCCAGCTGCCTCTGAGCACAATTCAAGACAGCAGTTGTTGCTAATAGTATTTAATGTCTTTAACAATCTGTAATATTTGTAACCTTCTTAACACATCATATACTTATTTAAAGATATCATTATTATATCTAAATGATGATTTTATTTATTTACTACAGTTTATGACCAGAAAAATACTACTGTGTTTCCCCGAAAATAAGACACTGTCTTATATTTTTTTTGGCTCCCAAAAACACACTAGGTCTTATTTTCGGGGTAGGTCTTATATATTTATGGTGCCAAATAGTGGGTGTGAGTGTGTAGGGGGGGTGTTTCGTGGGTGCATGGTTGCTCCCTGAAAAGTCTTCCTGGAACTGGAGATTTACACTAGGTCTTATTTTCGGGGTAGGTCTTATATTAGGGCAGGTTTAGAAAATAGTGCTAGGTCTTACTTTCGGGGTAGGTCTTATTTTCGGGGAAACACGGTAGGAAAAAAGTAGTAGTAATAATAGAGGTAAGAAAAGTTATGCATTTCAAACCTCAACAAATAGAGATGAAACCAGTATACTTATTTTTTATCCCCAGGAAAGAATTTTTCAAAATTTGGAGGCTACTCCACCTCTAATCCCATGATCCCATTTCAATCCAGTGAACCTGAACATAAACTTAGAACTTAAAGTATTTGGGAACAACTTTAAGATCTGAAGAGGTAAGTAAACATCAGTCTCTGGTGCTTTACCACAGGAGTATAACTTTAAAAAAAATATCTAGACAGAAGCAAGCATGATTTTCAAACCTGATAAAAGTAGGCATAATTTTGCAAATAATAGTATGGCTCACACTCCAATAATATTTGTAAATGCAACTTTTTACTTGTTCTCACAGTAACTAAATGACTATCATTCATTCATTTCTAGGCTAGATGTTGAGTACCACATGTCAAGAAAATGTTGTAGTGAACCTGCATCCCATACATGACTTAGAGGTTCAACTCCTACCAACAAGGGTCTCAGCTTATATATGTCTATATACATAAAAGTACTTCACTGATGATAATTATCACTGTTTTATGTTGGACCAGCCATGCAAGGCTGCTGATGTCCTGCCCCAGTGCCTAGAGGCTGTCCAAGCCTGAATGAGCAGATTCAATTGGTCCAGAACATAGCAATGCAAGCAGTGGTGGACCTGCCTTGACATGGCCACATGAACAATCTACTTTGCAAGCTACACTGGTTCCCAGAATGCTTCTGTATGTCACTCAAGGTGCTGGTTATCATTTATAAAACTTTATAAAACATGGCATAAGGCCAGTTATTTCAGAGACCTCCTGTTTCCCATAGATTTTGCCCAGCTGAAAAGAGCCAATAAAATGGCTATATTCTGGATGCTGTCAATCAAATAGTGTTGTATTTTAGGGTACAAGGGCCCAGAAAGTGTAATTTCTCTATTGTGGTGACTGCCTTTTGAAATGAGATCCAGATAGCTCCCACCCTCTAGGCATTTGTGGAGGCCTACTGTCTTCTCACGGTAGAGTGGATGGAATCTTTCTTTTAGATATGTATGTTCACATATGTTCTGATGTACTTGTCTCAATTTGCCTTTTTTAAAATATTCCTTTTTGTATTTCTGTTTATTCTGGTGTACTTTTGTTGCTTAATATTTTAGTCACCCAGGGTCAGCCTGGAGTTGGGCAGCACTAAAGCTGAAACAAACAGATAAATAAAAACTCTTTCTCCCCAATCACAAAACTTATCACAATTTACAATCATCAGCTCCTTATCCACAGACGTAAACTGCCACAACAGAGAAGTGTAAGGATTACAATAATTTACCTTCTTCCAGACATAGAAGGCATTCACTTTGATGGGAGATGATGCATGCAAGCCATCATGACTGGTACTTCGCTTATTATTTAGAGGTTTCTAAATATTTTAAGTCCTGTGTATTTTAGGATGAGTTCATCTAAGACACCCTCTATTATTCTCCAAATTACTTCAAACTAACATAATCTGAATGACTTGATTATCATAACTACCACTCTTTACTTATGTCACACAGTAACCTTAATTATTAAGTAAGGATAATAACTGTCCTCCCAGCAGTCCAAGTCTAACATTAACTTATTTTACCAAACCTATGAGTTCACATTATTTTTAAGAACCAAAATAAAGACAATACTAAATTCATTGCATATAAAATGCAATACCTGGGTAAAGCATCTTAAATTTGCATTAATTTAAACATGATGTACCGAATATTATCTTCTATGTGAATGTATGTATGTATACAGATAGATAGATGGGTGGGTGCATGTATGCCTGCAGGGTGTATGCACCTATATAACTCTTCTTTCATTAGTGAATATTTGTAAACATTTTTTCTAATGCCATATATTGGTTAAAAAGCAAAAGCAACTCACACATGCCAAAGGAAATGAGAACAAAATGATAATATTAATCCTACAAAAGTGCTGCATTTGAAGCAAGATACACAATTCAAAAAACTCCATTCAAAAATATAATGCTGCAGAAAATATAGAAAAATGAAGGCTAATTTTCAGCAAGACAAAGCTTTCTTTTTGATAATGGTCTGATTTGAGTTTTTAATCAAATATAACCCAATTATATTTGAAATTGCAGTTGAATACACTGACAAATGGTGAGGGGAAAAAAGTGAACTAGTGCTATTTTTCTCCTGCCATTAATAGCAGTAATCAATTCCTTAATAATCCTGGAACAGAAGGATTGCCTGTTGACTGCAGTTTTGTCTACAGACTTGAATAGCTTTATTGGGGATAAATTCAGCTTCTTCAGTTTAGAAACCCATAGATCCACTGAACCATAACTCCTAGGACAAGGAATGCTGATACATCTGGACTACACCAACTTAAAGAAAGATGATCAAATAAAAATAATATGCCTGTGAAATGACAACAGAAGGACTTCTAAATTCAAGCCTTACTTATGGGCTTCATGAGAAAATCCCAAGGAGCATGGGTGGGAGTAAACCAGAAATTAACAGTGTTCTTCTCATATAACAAAATCACAGCAGCAGAAAGGACCAACCAGTTCACAGTAATTATGTATTTAACTGCTACAATGCATTCATATTCTGTGTGACAAAATGTTATGAGAAAGGAAATTAAAAACTGAAAAACAATTTGTTTTCAATGTACAAGCAACCCAAGAGTATGTCAGTGCACTTCTATTTGGTAGGATGTGGTCAAAATCTATTTTGTAATTGATGAGATGTGAGCAATAATAGGTTTGCTTGCAAAGTAGTCTCTGGATTAGAGATCATGACAGAGTAGCATGAGCCAAGAATGACAGACTGATGACTCTTTGGTGAGTGTCTGCTTAGGAAATGGCCTGGTTGTTTCCAATACCCTGATTTAAACATATGTCTGTTATGCTTACTCATGGCAAAGGAATTAATATAAATCTAAAACCATGATTTTTTGAATAGTCTGGAATGGATCATGGTTAAAGACAGATATGGAGAAAAGGAACTGAAAAAAATAAAAGAATGCAGCAAAAACTACAGGGTATTAGATCAGTTTGTTAAGCATGCCCGGAAAAGTATTTGACAGAATTCTAACTGAAAGAAAACAAAGATGACAATGACCAAAAATCATGGAAACTGGAACAGACTTCAAGACCATGCAGTCCAATCTGCTGTTTGAGATGCAGGTTCTAATGTATTTGGGGTGATGGCTTTCTAGCTTTTGTTGAAGATTACCATAAGACTTATTGGGTTAAAAATTAACACACGCTTAACAAATGTGGATGCAAAGTAATTGATCGGAACATAAGAAATACATTGAGGTGGTTTGATTATATAGGAAGAACGAATATAGATTGAAATAGAAAACATATATAGGGGGGAAAGCTCATTGTTGGAAGGAGAACTATGAGAAAACTACAGTTGGATGAGGTTGAGGGGATCCTTGAAGAGGATATGTCTGTTTAGGTATGGAGAGGTATAATGAATGGTGATTGGGTAAAGTAGTTTTAGCTACTTTAACTCCACTCCCTCCTTTTACCTATTTCTTTGGGTTACTATTTTTACTCCTTTTCATGTGCTTACATGGCCTTGCTTATTTCATAAGGCAATAAATAGAATGCTAGGTATGTATGTATAAGTACACAAACCAAAGTGAAAAATTCCTCCCCCCTTCACTTCACTTCACAAATGCCAATTAAAATGCAGGGTAGAAAAAGAAATGTGGTTCATTTTCATTCTTTACTTTGTTTAGTTTTAGCTATCAATTAAGAAATAAAACTTAAGAGGAAAGATACAATTGTGTAAGATATGTCAGATGTAGGCAATGAACTCAAAGTTCAAGGTTCAGGAATCAAGCTATATATATTCTACCCAACAAAGTAGGATAATAAGCAACAGATTAAGTCCCACCCAGCACTGAACAGTAGCACCTGCAGATTGCTTCCTGTCAAAGATAGCCAAATTGAGACTAATTATCTTAAGGTGGTAGAGCTTTTGAACAATTCAGCAAAATGAATTCATTAACAGAAAGGCCCATGGTACACATGTGCTGGAGAGAGGAAAACAACATGCTTTTATTTGACCTCCTGAGATTAAAGAATTTTTAGTCCTATTGAAAAATAAGTTGGCAATACTGGAAAATAGCTTGTGACTTTTGCCTAAGACGGAAGAAGCAATACATTTGCAAAATAAAAGCTTGTCCTTGGAAAGAACAAGCAGCAGTTTGTTACTATTTTAAATGTGAGCTCATATATGGAAATAAACCATTTTTACAATGGGATACACTATTTCCTTGGTTAGTGTATGATTTTTCTACTTATTGAGAAGAGCTAAATTTGTTGACGGATTTAGAAGCATTAGTTGCCTATGCTTTGAACTGTAGAATATAACAGATGAAATGTTGGTACTTCTAATTATTTTTTTAGAAACATTTTGTCTCTTTTCTATGGCTTATAATTGGTGGGAAATCTACATATTTCCATTAATTTCAGTAAACGGTATACCCCTCTGAATCATTATGAGATGAAGGAAATCAGATTCTCCTGTTTAACATAAAGTGACAGCATCAGCAGGGTGTTCTTCTGCTTTATAATCCCCAACTTGACATGCAGTGACATTATCCTGCAGAAGGCAAAGGCAAATTATAATTTTTGATGTAATTACAGGTTTAATGGGAGGGGGAATTGTTACGGGCAAAGTAACCCTTCCCAGCAGGTCTTTCTATGAATGCAAATAGAACAACCAAATTCTATACTGTGATATAGCCCCAAAGAGACAATTCATAATGATGCATTATATATGAATACCAAAGCTTACATTTTGGAGTTGTCTTGTTATCAATGACTGCTTTGATTCTCAAAGGAGAAACAAATTCCTTGCCAATCTTCTATATTTTTAATAGGTGGAGAAGATAATATTCTGAAATTTATATTCTTTATTTGTGGAATCCTCATTAGGGATTATTTAAATCTTTTAAAATTTCATGTAAGGCCTGCAGTTTGCAACTGATAATGACAACCTTAATAGTTCAATAGACTTGGATGAAATTACTATGGGTAATACTAAATTAACACATTGCTAATTCTTGTCTTCCTATACTTTAGAACAAATGTGTCTGAAGAAAATGTACCCAAAGAGATTTTATTGTAAGTTCTTTCTATACTGTTCAGACAGGTAATATTTTTTAAATGCATTTAACAGGAAGACTTCAAAAATGTAAATAAAACTTGTTTACTTTCAAAACTTTGCATCTTTTAAATTCAGCAGGAAAATGAAAACTATTAGAAACTTCCTTATTCTACAAACAAAAACAATACAGAACACTGCTAGAAATTAGGTGTTGTTCTTCCATGTGCGATGATTTAAAATAATGTATTTACTGTACTGCTTTCTCTCATTCTCTTTTTAAAATATTTGGATACTGCACATGTATTCCCTTTCAGTTTCAAGCAAAAGAAATGTCCAAGCTTAACTTTTTCCCTCTATCCTTATATTATTCTGAACAAGGCCTTTTGAAAGGGAATTAGAATCTCCTTTTAACTTTGCTTTTCAACAGGACATTATTATAATTTACACCACTATATTCTCTGACCACAACTTGAAATGTGGTCACCCTGTTCAAAGTATCACATACATTATCCTTGTATCTATCAGAAAATTAGCAAAAGACAAAGCAAAGTTTGCTGTATTGATTAATGCATAAGGCGAGAAACTAGAGACCATGAATTCTAGTCCTGACTTTGTCACAAAGTTGGTTGTCTTTGAGCCAGGCATTTTCTCTCAGCCCTAGGAAGGAGACAATGTCAAACTACTTGAGTTAACAGAGACCTGAAAGCCAGCCTCTCAAAAAACCAAAACCAAACCAAAAAGATTAAGACGAAGGAATGATTTCTATTATTGTCCTGGGGGTTATTTTTTATTGTTCTGTTATAAAATGTTAAACAGAAGTTGTAGAAGTCTCCAATGCCAGAATGCACAAATGAATTCCCTGCCCCTCAAATAAAACTGATGCAAGTACCAACTAGTTTCTCTCCAGATGTTGAGGTACAGCCAATGAAGACAGTTCATACACTGAATTAAATACTGAATTACAAGATGTTACTAAAGTATCAGACCATATAAGATACTTCAGTAACATCTTGTAATTCAGTGTTTAATCAACTTCAGACAATACAATAAGGCAATGCACTGAGGTCATAGCCTTGCAAAAGGAAATTTAGCAGAATGTGCCTTTCCCTTTCCTGCTCTTCATGTTTATCTTCTTCTCCCTATGACTGCATAACAAGCATCAAAAACCAAGGATGCCGATCCTGATTAAAGAATGCTCTTTAACTACTATGAATAATTAAACTTTCAAATATAATTAGATTTAAAATACGTGCAATTAATGAATCATTTATTGATTAGAATTTTTTTACATTAGTTAAACATAAAAGTAGCTTCATGCTTGGTGCGATATTTGGTAGGTGAAGTACAGAATTTTGGAGGCAATCAAGCTTGGAAAAACAAACTGAGAAGGAACAGCATTCCATAATGAAAATGAAGCATATTTATAATAGTGCACAGCTAATAATTCATTTAAAAATATTTTTGTATCATAATTTTCAGTAAGCAAATATTTCTATTTGAGAATTTAAAGTTTAGTCAGAATTAAGAATTCCTCACCCCCCACCCCATCCTCCACCCTGATTCAGAAGATAACGGTTGACATTAAAAGCAATTTTACTGGTTGGATTAACTGTGTTTGGATTGTTCTTCTTATAGAAGTAAACACAATCCAGAAGGCTTTCAAGATAGCTACATTCTGAGCCTCACTGTTACTGTGCATCAAGGGAGTGATGCTATGGCACAGTTGCTAATAGCAACTCCTCCATGGGGAAACTAAGCATCGATCCATTTGCATGAGTCAGCCAAATTAAACTAATCTCCTGCCTCTTTGTCTCCATTTTCTTTCTTGCTAAGAATAACGAGTATAACAACTAACACTGAAACTTCAGCCACATTAACCGGACAGACATCCAGAGTCCTTGTAAGATTCTGTGATTAATAGAAGGCTTCCAAAAGTTTAATCTGTCCTCCCCAAAGTATTACAGAATTGCATTTCTTCTTCAAACTGAGCAACTTTCAAAGCTTATAAAACTGCCATGCCATTGAGCATTGTGCTTTTCTATATTGAATAGATGTGAAACCTGTCACTTGATTTGAAATTTCTACTTCTCTATCTGTATTTGTGTGTATTCACATACTTACACAATCTACATTAACATTAAAATACTTTCACTTCAAAATATTGCTTTATGACATTTGTATACTTTTCTGTAATGAAATTCCTATGAAGATAGTAAGAAGTATTCATACTTAGAAGAAAGATGAATAATGTGTTCGTTTGAAGAGGTGCTGCTAGACTTCTGATTTGTGGCAGCCATAGACTTTACAGTACAACTCTCCTACTATAAAGCTTATAAATATTTAAAAACAAGATATATGAAACATTGTAAAGCTTTAAATAAACATAATGACCTTCCAACTTCAAGTTGGACTGACTACTGACTACCAGAGTTGTCAGAGTTGCAGCGCCCCAAAAAGCCCCTTTGCATCACACTGCTAGGTCAGGCTGGGGTTGGGCTTCACAGTACAATTGCCTCCGTGCTGCGCTGCATCTTACAAACTACTTGCAGTCCCAGAGCTGCAGTGCATCAAGAAAACCCTTTGCGCTGCACTATTGAGATGGGCTGGGACTGGGCTTAATGCTGCAATGCAGCTCAGGGGCTTCTTGCATCCTGAGCTGTAGACTGGGCTGGGCTTTGCACTGTGGCCCAGGGATTTCTTGCAACCCCCAAACCCCAGAGCTCCAAGAAGCCTCTTTGTGCTGGGCTGCTGGGCTGGGCTGGGCTGGGCTGGCCTGGGTTAGCTGTGGCTTTGCGCTGTGTTGCATCTCATGTCTTCTTACAGCCTTAGTGCCTGAGGTTTGCCCGAGCTGCAGCATGGTAAACAGCCCAAGACCCAGGCAGTTTTAGTGCTACTTGATGGCCCACAAGACAGGATATAGGATGGCCAAAAAGGGCAGAGATAGGCAGGGAGGACCTGGAGGCAGTCTTTCACCTTACCGAGGCTTGGGGCTGGGAGGAACCAAGCTGGGAATGGTTTGGATTGGGATGTTCCTCGCCAAACCACTGGATGGACTTTGGCTAATGACAGCAAGGGGAAGCCTTGTGTTTAAAATACTGCTTCCTATAACTTTTTGTTTAACTAGCACAGGATTAAATAGTTTTAATGTCTAATCTTGGAATAATCTAGACTAAATTCAGATCATCCAGGTACTGTCTAAATACCCCCCTAGATTTCTTATTATTGTGCACTTAATTGTAGAAGCATTAGTTTACCTTTATACAATGATTTGAAGAGTATATTTTAAGGTTTTAATTAAACTGAGAATATTATTTAATAAAGAATTATTTAATATAATTCTTTAGTAAAGAATTATTTATTATAATTATTTAAGAATTATTGAATATATGAAAACCTGTATCTTGTGCAAAGATTTGAAATCTTAGATATATTCCAAGAAAGCTGTATCTCAGGAAGTGTCTGTGATTTCTTTTGCATCAGGAAAAGTTTAATATAACCAATGTGGGATCTAAAACAGATATATCCTATTTACATCTGTTGAAAGCAGGCATATACAATGGAATGAAGGCTATTGCTGAGCGCATTGGGTTGTGCTCCAAAAATTGTAAGCCGCCCTGAGTCTCTGGAGAAGGGCAGCATATAAATATGAATTTAAAAAAAAACCCAAATCCCATCAAGCAGAGGCCAAATATTTTGGATCAAAACTATATTCCTAATGATCTAACTCTAAAAGTAACTGTAGCACTGCATATATTCTTTCCTGAGAGGCAAAGAACTATGCAAGCTTTCCCTAATCTAATCCTCTAGAGATGTTGCACTGTAAGAGCCAGCATCACCAGCCCACAGAGAAGAAACTAATGTATTATCCCATTGAACTGTGTTGATCCTACACCTCAGAAGCCTCACGGGCCAGATCTGGCCTGCGAGGTACTTAGATCCGCCCATGGAGCTGCCCTGGAAAAGTGAAGGACTGGCCCACGGTGTCTCTGCCAGCAAAACATGGATCACGAGAGGGCATCACATGGCCCTCCCAGGTTCCGTTTTCGACTGAGATGGCCTCCTGCAGCCCTCTGCCAGTGAAAATGGAGCCTTATTTTCTGCACACACAGGCATAAAACCATGGAAATTATAGTGTAAACCCATAAATTCCCATTAATTAGCAAAGTCTTTCCTTAAATTTGTGAAAAAGAGATAATCCTAATTTCACTCATTTTATATAACCTCCCGTTCAACTTCTGTCTTCACCAATCCCAATTTTAAGTGAGACTTCCAACTACTTAAAGTTTGCCCACTCAGTTCTAAAATAGGAAGACCCATTACTCATTCTGCTATGATTAAGCTAAGAAAACTTTATTTGAGTAAAATCCTATCTTAATCCTTCCTAAAAGAAAGTGTGATTCCTATATGTTTTGATAGAATTATATAATAGATACCTGTAAACTGCACATTAAACTTTGAACATGTTGGATATGTGCAAGGAGTTGGAAGCATTTTATAGAACTTGAGCATACAAAATTTGTGTTGTGGTTCACCGGCAGCCGGTGCAGATGGCAGCAGAATCAGGCAGTGAGGAAGAAAGGAAACCAGTCAGGGAGTCTGGAAAGGACTTGGACGAGGGTCCTGCATCCTATGCAGGGATGGGGCCAGGACCACCTGGAAGTGGGGTGCTGCCTTCGGAGCCTTCAGAGTCCGGCAACAGCAAAGCAGAGGACCTAGGGGAGCCTGTTCCTAGTGTGTGTGTGCGCAGAGCTGCTAGAAGGCGAGAGCAGCTGAAACAGAAGGGGCAACTCAGGAGTAAGGCTGGGAGGTGATTGCCCTTCCCAGAAGGGACAAAAGTCAGACCTCAGTGAAGATATCTTTGCAGGAAGCAAAGTAGTTTTATAGTTTCTGAGTCCTCCTTGAAGCTCTGTGTACTCTGGTTAGTTTCTTCTGGTACTTTGGTCGGTTTCTGTTATAATTATTTGGATACTTCTGTTTTTGGCAACATTCCACAGCACTGAAAGGCATGTGCTTATCTTGGGGAACTGTTTATGGGAATGGCTGGGAATGAAAGTAATTCCCAGCGTTGCAATAAAATAGGTTTTGCTTTTAAAACAAGTTTGTGTTTAATTCCATTTGACAAAGCCTGGGTCAGAACACTTTGCTTGAAATAAAGCCTGGGAATAGGGAAGTAATAATCTTCATTCCCACCTACCTACAATTTTTTAAAGCCAAGATTCAACAGTTTTTATAATTTAAAAGGAATTACAACTTATTCTGATTCTGTAGAAATATTTATTTGTAGTAATACTAAGAAAACATTAATCTACACTGAAATTGTGTCCTATTGCTTCAGCTTTTATTAATGCAGAGAACTGCATTGTCAAAATATTTATGGAGATTCTCAGTCCTCCAGGTTTGAGTCATTCAGGTTTGAAAAAAGTACCTATGGGAGTACATTGTCAAAAGGCAGCAGCTCACATCCGATTATTCTTTTATTGGAAAACAGTAATGTATAATTAAGTTATCCTACTAACAGAATCTTTTTTGCTCAGAACAATACACCGCATGATTAGTTATATGCTTATAACCCAACTAAGTAAATTCCCTGTGAATTGATTTTCACTGATCTCATCAACATTTACTTTCCAGTAAGTCTGGAATTATAGCCACTGGCTGTGACATCAAGCTTACATATTGGCTTTGTCTGTTGTCCTCTATAAAGCTTTCTTTAAAAGAGAGACAACCAATTTTACACTGTGACCTTAGACATATTAATCCAAAATTGACTTGGTCTCTGGAATGTGAATATAGGATTACAACCGTATTGTCTTAATGGAGACCAAAACCTATTGTGCAACAGGTGTTTTAAATTAATCTCCACCAAATACAGGCAATAACAGAAAAATAAACCTCACCTCTCACATCAGGAGAGAATCGAGCTGAATGGCGAGATACAAAAAGTTTAAGTTCTTGATCCAAGTTGCATTCAATGAGGTTTGTGTCCCATGATCGGATACCTAGATGTTAAAACAAAATAAACACGTAGTCAGGGATAAGTACAGAAATATTAATTACTATTGTTAGCTTTTTTTTCTGTTTACCTCCAGGAGCTCAAAGTAGAAATCTTAGCATTCCTTCTTCCAATTTCCTCTCAAAGTAGGTTAGGCTGATAGAATGACCCAAAGTTAATTGGCTTGGAGTGAAGCTAGAGTCCTCTCTCTCCCTCCCTCCCTCCCTCCTCTCCCTCCCTCTCTCCTCTATGGGATAACTTGCCACAGTCAACTCACTGTGGCCATCTTGCCATAGCCAAGTCATCATGGCCCACTCGCTACAGCCAACTCACCATGGCTCACTGCAGAACAACTCACCATGGCCAACTCAACTCACTGTGGGACAATTTAACAATTCTATTTAATTATTCAAAATAAATTTAAAAATATTTTAATTTTTTGCCATTCATATTTCTTTCTGTTGCTCCATTTTCATCCTTTCTTCAATGACTGTATTCCACTATTTCTTTCATGTTAGTGTAACTCTTGTCCTGCAGCGAGTTGTCCTGTGGTGAGTTGACTGCAGCAAGTTGGCCATGGCAAGTTGGGCTCAGTAAGTTGGCCATGATGAATTGTCATGGTGCTCTCTCTCTCTCTCCCTCCCTCCCTCCCCCTTCTGTCTGCACTTTGCTGGAGGCACCTAGAGTTTCTGTGATGTTTTTTATGCTTTGTACTGTTTTTGTTGTGGTTTGTAAGCAACCTAGCATTATAGTGCATAAGATGGACAACTATACGAGTCTTTTTAATAATTCAATTCAATGGCTTACATATGGGTTTGAATGCGAATCCCACAATCTAGTGCAATATTTTACTTACTCTCAGATTCTTTACATATGGATAATTTAGATTTTACTTTTTTAAAATAAACCTGTCAATTCTCTACTCCAAACACATGTTTTTAAAATCAGTTTTCTTCCTCCCCTTACCAGGCTCAGTCCTTTATCTCACAGACTCTCTAATGTATCTTTAGTTATTTAGTTACTGACTTTATTTAGAACTCTATTCCCAGCAAGGCTAGACTGTTTTACTTGTTTTATTAGGGAGCAAGTTTATAGGATGGTAATGTGGCATTTACAAAAGGATGATGTAGCTAACCAATTTGCAACATGCTATAAAAACATTGGACTAATTGTTTCATGCTACTTGTAAAAACACTTTCTCTAAATCATTATGCTTTAAATATTTATGAATTCATGTATATATTTGTAAACTAGGATTCCTTCTCCCTACAGAAGCACTCAACCAGGTTACAAAAAGTAATAATAATCTATTATTACAATCACAGAAAATCCATCACTATAACAACTACGAGCAGACAAAGAAAAATGAAACAAATCTCCCCTGAAATAAAAATGAGTGAAAGAACAACTAAGTGAAGAAAGATTTTGCTGACATAAATATTGGAGGGGTGGTGGTGGCAAGATAAATATGGGAATCTCTTTGAGGTTAAGACAAGCACGTTGCTAACAGTGACCAGGACTGTATCCCAGAAAAGGCCCTCATAAGTGTGCTGCTCAGATTTATGTACCCAGCTTACATACAGTGTATGCCAACACTTTTTGTGCAGATGTGTTTACTTGGAATTTTAAAAACATGTTGTGATCCTGCCCAATTACCAAACAGCTACCCTGGGAGATATAGCCTGTTACAACGCACCACTGATCAGAATGCTACCTGCCACCTTCTCCACAAAATGCTCCTACCTGGTTAATTTTGCCCTTTTTGTGCTAAGTAGGCACAGTTCCAAATGGAATTCCAAATGAACTATAACACATAAAGACAAGAAACATACAGGGTTCTGGCAGCTAGCCTTCCATACATCACTACTGTTATCACTCAGGGCCTTCCACCAATAACTGTATTCATCTCTGTTTGATGGAGGTAGGCAATGTAATATTTCCTAAGCATAGTGTCTGACACTAATCCTTTTCATCTCTCACCATTGTCTTAAACCAGGGATACCCAAACCAACTGGACCATGCAAACAGTGGGCATGTGTGCAGAGTTCCATTTGTGCATGCGCAGGATAAGGTTGTGTGCACAAAACATATTTGCCCCACACCACCTGCCACTGCCACTGCTGGTCTGCAGAGCAAGAAAGGTTGGGGACTACTTTCTTAAAGGATTCCATCTACTTTCACCCATAGAAAAATCCAGCTCTGTGAAATGCTTTCCTCTGGTCTGAACAAACAGGAAATACTGCTTTCTTCTCATTTAACCTCACATTTGTCTTGAATCACCTCATTTATCTCTATAACCTCTGTACAATGAGTGTTAACTTTATGGCAGCCTTTCACAAACCATCAACTTCTGATCTATCTAACCATAATGCCTAGCTTGGGAATGTATTCATTCTTGGATTCTACCAACCCGCTTTCTTTCCCCAGCAGCTCAGAACAATATACATAGATTTTTGTCCTCCATTTTCCCCCCAGAACTACCTTTTCAACTAGGCTGAATTAAGAGAGTGATAGGATATAGATGTTATTTTGCTTTCTGCATATGGTTAAGATGCATAATACCCAAGGCCATAAGGTACATAAGTACATAAGGTAGAAAAAGCCACATGTTCTTTTCCCATATCTACCAGTAACCATAATATAATCAATTAAATAGCTATTTACATGACCGACATAAACTTTGTTGCCTGTTTTATTCAGCCCAAAGGTACAATTATTTTGCTCACACCCTTTAGCCCAGGCATGTGAAACTCAAGGCCCGGAGGCCAGATCTGGCCTGTGGAATGCCTAGATCCAGCCCACAGGGCTGCCCTGGAAACAGTGAAGAACCAGCCCATGGTACCTCTGCCAGCAAAAACAGAGCTTGAGGGGCAGCCCTCCCAAGCCCCATTTTCACTGACAGAGGGTTGCAGGAGGCTGTTGCAGCTGAAAATGGAACTCAGGAGACCGTTTTTGCTGGCAGAGTACTCAGGCCACCATAGGTGCCCCCAACATGAGTGATATCAAGCTGGCTATGCCCCCCTGGCCAGGCCCCCCCAAGATCAAACACAACCATGTTGCAGCCTTCAATGAAATTGAGTTTGACACCCCTGCTCTAGCCTGTGTCAATTACAGCTGTATCCAGCACACATTACTAAGCAGATTTGCTGCATACTAATAAATCTAGCAATAATACGGGTTCCTAGCTTATTATCAGCAAGGCCTGACATAAGGGAAATTAAATATGGGAGGCCAGCCAAGATGGTATATCGATGCTTCCTTTTAAAGTCTTGAAAAAATTGAGTTTACATTTTTACATAAGTAGCAGTAAACTTAATTCAATGTGTTAAACTGAAACATTTCCAGCAAGGTATTATAAATTAAAAAACTATTATTTGTTTATATGACACACAGGTTCAAAGTATTAAATGCATGCAATCATCTTAGATAATTTTTAAAATAATAAATGCAAATAGCAATAGCACTTAGACTTATATACCGCTTTACAGTGCTTTACAGTCCTCTCTAAGTAGTTTACAGAGTCAGCATATTGCCCCCAACAATCTGGGTCCTCATTTTACCCACCTCAGAAGGATGGAAGGCTGAGTCAATCTTGAGCCTGGTGGCACATGAACAGCCCATAATCAGCACAAGTGGCCTGCAGTATAGCACTCTAACCATTGTGCCTGGAAGCAAGTCCTAATTATTGCATTAATTTTTAAAAAGGTCACCTACTTCCTCCCTCCCCACCTGTTTTATTGGCTCGGTCAATAAGACAATATGAATTCTTCTACAAACCTGTATGGATGTAACATTTATAGCTTTGTACACTGTACCTGAACAGCAGGTGTCAGCTAATTAAAGGAAGCAGCAACCACAACAGTGCAGTAATATCAGAAGGATGGGGCTGTTCAGTATTTCTCTGGTGGGACTATATTTGGCCTTTGGGTGGACTGGGGTGGGAGATGGGGACAAACCTCCCAAAGTGGTTAAGATAGGACAAAAATTAAGTTATACCTCACTGGATTGAAATTGACTAAATAACTCAAATTACAAAGTATAAGATTGCTCTCCAGTTTTTTCCCTTATGTTACATTTAAAATTGATTTTGATGTTAACTCTGGAAAGGCTTTGAGGATGGATTGCAAGGATTTTGGGAGTCCCAGGAGACCCCTGCAAGAGGAGTTTCAATGAAATCAGAAAATAACCACTACTTTTCAGGATCTGTAATGGGCAAAAAAAACCACCTTGAAGTACAGATGGAAGACCTGTAACCAAGACAATAGTTAGATAAAATAAATTTGAGTCCAACCCAATCTATAATCCAAGTAAATGTCTGGGACAAAACCCTCCCTAGCTTTCCTGAAAATAAAGGGAGGAAGGAAAAAGGAAGTGCATTCAGACTTGTACGATTCTGTTACTATAACCTTACAATAAAAGTAGAACTAGTTGATGTGATTTTAGTTCCTAGTCTGGTCTACCTTGGAGGGCTGACAGCATCCTTAGCAAAGCATACTCCACATTTTAGGATTGAGATAGATGTAAACAAATTTGTGTGTGTGTGTATGTGTTTCTTTAACTAGGTTGTAGATTTCATCATCTGAACTAAATGTAACGGTTAAGTGAAGTTTGGAAAAACTGTGAGAAACAGATTTATTGACAAATTTATTGTCAAACTCTATTTCAACAATGATCCTGTAAGACTGTTTCAAAATAAAGTGGGCAATGTAATGAATGGATATAAATAAATCCAATTATAAGCTTGTCTACTGGTAGAACAATGTTTAGTCTGCCCTATTATATCTGCTCCAATCACTGGGGATCATCTCTCTGAAGAAGCAATTTGGAAACTGGAAGAGTTCAGAGGTGAGAAGACAAAATCCTGTCATACGAGTAAAAGACCAGTTCCATGACACTGGATGGACATAACACCTGTTGAGCTAGAACTGTTTAAGGTGAGAGATTACTGTATGAATTACAGAGCATTCAAATTCCCAACACAGCAAAACCATAAGGGTGTGCTAAATTAAAACATCAACAGTTTTCAGTGCTTCAGTAGCATTTCTGCTGTGTTTCTAATCTTGTTTTTGTTGTATTTCAACAAAAATGAAAATATTTTATCAATAAATGTTCAATAAAATAATTAAACCATGTTCATGCTTTCTACAAATTATTTCGTTCTAATTGCTTCCAGAACTATTAAAAATACATCAGGTTGGCTTACTTTTTAAAAAATTTAAGTCAGTGAAATTGAATAATATTTTAATCTGCTGAGTGCACCGAGTACACAATTTTGGAAGTGTGCCTTTTTGAAAATTTCCAAAGGGGAATCCATATTATTGTGTTAAATCAATCAGTTTGCTTTTATTCTGCTTTTAATGGAACTCTTGAAATTCAATGCCAAAAAAAAGTCCAAAGAGTGATTTCTACTTCAGTTTTCTCCACTCCAACTATGACATCATTAGTAAATCTGTGCCAAATTTCCACAAAAGGTCTGACTTGACAGAAAGCAACTTCTGCCTTGATTAGGAATGTACGATGTCATTCTATATAATGTCAGAATTTATTATCTATTGTGACATGCAATACTTTCTGTTGGAAGATCTTCCCATCTACTAATGGCTTTTTTTACTGGAGATGATCGTTCTTATCTAAATTCCAAAGGTTAATCCCACACCTACAGCATGAATCTCTAGGTCACAGTAGTTTGTCTGGAAAATTGACCCAGAATTTCTTACATCCAATACATGTATCATATCTTTAAAACTTTTTCTCCTGTTTGACTACAAATCTTTGACTAGTATAAAATCAGGCTGATCTAAATTGTACAGAGTATTTGAAAACTATTTGGAGGACATCTGATTAATAGTTTTTCTATAAGGTACACAGAAAATTCTTCTGACCTACTACAGTTATTATTTTAGGATATTTAGGTTTGCTATGTTTTGTATCTTATTTTTCTTAATCTTAATACATTTCATATCATTTCCAGGTATACAAAAAGTATGTAAGTGTTCACATTTTATGGGATCTAGTTAACAAAAAATGTTTCGGAATGAGAAACATATATTCGGGATCATTCACACAAATATGACAGAACTGAAATATTTTCAATTTTTATGTTATATGAACATTCATTCTGGTAAATGAAAGATTTAGCTGGACATTTCTGAAAGATTGCTTTGTATCAAATCTTATAATCCTTAGCTATCACATTTGAGAACACTAAGTTAGGAAGATGTTATTGACATTAGGTAATCAAATTTAGTTATTTTTAGAATACTGGTTTTTGCAAGAATTATTTTTAAAAACAATAGATATATATCATAAGTTCTCAAAAAGCAAGCCTTGTTTAAAATTAAATATGGAAGCCTATTAAAGATCCACTGTTAAATCAGTCTGCACAATAGAGCTCTTGTGAGTCAGCATTTCTGACACAATTATCACACAGAATTCTACACTAAAAAGTAGAAAAGTTGGTCTTATATATTAACATGAGTGATTACTAAAAATCTACTGAAAGAAATTTTTATTTCCCTTCTAAAAAATAAAAATAGGTCTGTGAATCATTTCTGTCAGTTCAGGTCTTATCAGCAATCTGGGCAGATTTACAATTGTTAGATTTTCCATAGGTTTTAAAGTATTGGGGGGGGGGAAGGAATGGATATATGGAAATAAATATTGTAATTGATTTTCTATAATTATTAAATAGCTATGATCTCTAAATCTCATTTGGTAATATTAAAAAAACATTTTTCAATTCATTCAAGATAATCCTTTACTACGTCATCCATAGATGATGGGCTCTCAGATTTCTCTGCAGTGATTCATATTAATTGAGCACTTTCCAGGGTGGTGTCCAAGGGCCAAAAAACTAAGAGTGCAGATTCATGAAACCAGGAAGGCCCTGCTGCAAAAGCCTTGTTCAACTAGACATTTAATCAAGCTGCTGTTTATTTTAACAAAGAAATTTCTAGACTTTTCTAATCAAGGTTTAAACGACTGACATGGGCAAATCCCCTGAATGTTTATAAATGTCATCATTTTGTATTCAGAATCCAGTATCAAGAATGCTACAATTGATCTATGCAATAAAACAAAAACCAAACAAAAATCAATATAGAAAGTTTGTTCCTTTTTCTTGAAGCAAAAACTGACACCAAATGCCTTAATCTTATTAAATTATTAATTAAAATGCAGCAAATTCAGACTTAATCTAAAACTTTTAGGTGTAGCTAGAAAGGACATGACCAAAGATCATTTCCAGCAACTTTTGGTATGATTACAGAAAGAGCTATCAATGCAAATTCACTAGAATACAAAATCAAGAACAAATCCCAAAGTAATTATGAACCACACCTACATGTAGCCAAGGGTTTCTGACAATGGCTGAAATCCTTTGCTTTCCTTTTCTAAGGAAAGAATAATCAAAGGGAGACTTTGCCTCATTTATGAATATAACCAGCTTTGATATTCAAAAATACATATCATTTTGCTTTTCTTAATTTACAGTACTGCGACTTTTGAAAGAAACTGTAATAATCTGTATCCAAGCAACAGTAAGATAGAACAAATAAAATGTTCCTTATTTTACAATTATAATTTCTGCATGTTATTTGTCTTGAAAAAATATCTCTCCAAAATCTGCACTATGCTCAGAAAGCGTGAGGGGGAGAAAAATTCCACATCACTTATGGCCGAAAGTTAGAAACAAAAGAAGCTGCCATATTTCTGTTCAGAAGTGGCATATTTTGCAGCCCCAGAGCTTTCTAAATTGAGCTTCTCCTCAATTTTCAGGGAGCAAAGGCAGACAGTGTGCAAATGGATCCTAAACATAATTCTCTTTTTCTCCTTGACTGTATAAACGCCCTTTGTCAGCTATGGGCTGCCATAGAGACCGCACTGCGGACTGCACCACGCCCACCACATCACCCGGTATCTCCGGGCAGACTCTCTAGCAGCAGCATAGAGAGGTGGGAGGAAAAAGAAAAAAAGGAAAAAGGAGACACTGTTGCTGGCAAGCAAAGACTGGAACGACCTCTGCTCTGAGCTAGAGTGGGGGGTGGGTGGGATGTGTGTGAATGATGACAATAGGGAGGGGAGGAATGACTCACAGAAGGAAAAAGTAAAACTCAAGATCAACTGCATCCTCCTTCCTTGTGTTGGTGCAGCAAAAATGCCAAAGTCAACTGCAGATCTTTCTGTGGAAAGGCAAAATACTCCCAACACCCAACATATTTGCCCATTTCAGAAGCGGAGGCATCCTTATACATCTCCAGGAAATGTGTTTCATGTAGTAAAAATCTTACAGTGTTTCCCTGGACATATTACCCCTCCCAAGATCTCATTTCCTTCTGCTTCCTGTCCTACATCTCTGGAAATATGGATGAATTGCCATATCCCCAGAGAACAAGGTTTTCCTAAGAATGAGGAGGGGATCAACTCTTAACCTTGCTGTTGTTCGAAGTTGGCTATGGTTAAAAGAAAAACAACAAAGCCATCAATTACAAGGGTGCCATGTCTTTCCCTCTCATCAGGCAAGAACTGCTGCCTCCACACCCTTCAGTGCCTCCCTGCAGCTTCTTTCTTTCTTTCTTCTCTGCACAGGGCACGCCTAGAAGTGTGAATCTCTCTGGAAAATGGGACCGAGATGGGGCGGGGGGGGGTTTTAAATATTGACACGGCTGGCTACAGTAGCACTGCAGTTCTAGAGACAGACTCCTCATCCCTCCTAACACAAGCATCCACATAGAGAAAAGGGGGGAAGAGGGAGAGAGAGAGAGAGGAGAAGGGAGTGGTTGCATCAGATTTTCCTTTTTGGGATCTCCACTGGGCTGGAACTAGAAGATCGCCCGAGTAATCCCCGAGAATTGCACCATAAACAGGCAAGGAACAGAAGTTCCGATGGGAATGGAGGGGGCGGCGGGTACCAAGGTCGTAGGCAGAATCACAGCTCGGGTAACTGCAGCGAACTCTCTCTCTCTTCTCTTTCCACCACAAGAGACAGTGGCAGCAAGGACTTTTGTGCAACCTGTAGGGCGCCTCTGATCTCTTCCCTTTCCCCTCGGCCAAGCCGGCGCTCGTGGGGGGGAGGGGCAGGGAAGGGGGGGGAAAACGAAGTCCCTCTTCCCGAAAATCCCGCAGGAGAGAAAGAAGAGAGGAGAAACTGGGCGAGAGGAACCACTAGGGCAACGCTAACGCCGCCGCCGCCTTACCTCGCTCTATATTGCTTATGGCTCTTCTCAGATGCTCCTCGGTGACCAGCTCGCCCACCACGACCAGCAGATAAAATTTGCTGTCGAGAAAACGGTGCGACAGGCTCGGCGAAGGGGGCACCGCGCTGGGAAGGCTGCAAGACGGCTCTGACTCGGGTTCCAGCACCACCGTCGCCATCCTGGCAAGCCCGTCGCCGCCGCCTCCTCCCTCCTCCTCTTCCCTCCTTCGCAGCGCCTTCCCTAGCCTCTTCTCTCGAGGCAACGGCGGAGAAAAGGGGAGACGACGAAAGGGTTTAATTCCAAAGGCGCCTCCCTCTGCAGGGGGAAAAAAAGAAGAAGAAGCGCGCCGAGAGGTACCACCGCGCTCCAGGCAGCTGGGAGAGTGAGGGAGGGCGGGGAGGCGGCGGGTTTTTATACCGAGACAGTGCGGGGCTGGGACCTGGCGAGAAGGCGGAGGGAGGCGGCGGCGGCGGCTGAGGAGGAACAGGCGGGAGGGGGAGACCCGGCACAGCCACGCGCTGCTGCTGCCGCCGCCGCCGCCGCTTTGCCAACAGCCGCCACAGGCAGCTGATGTCATTTGCAGCAAATCATTCCCATCGCTGCCTCCGGAAGGAGGAAGGATGAGGTGAACCAACGATGCTCAGAAAAAGCATTTCGCCAGGAATGAGGATGGGGCCTGTTTGGGCTGCCCCGGCCCCATCCGAACTTCCCCTGCCCCCTGGATGATTCTTTCGGGCCATCTTCAACATCTTAATCCAGAAAATAAGGATTAGGGTGTCCCGCGGAGGAGGTACAGCCACACGGAGGACACACAGGCCATAGGCGGCCAAGAAAAGTCCAAGCAAAGGCTAATATTTGCCCCTGACGATTGCCAAAGACAAGGCAAAGGCCTCACTTTCACATTTACAAGCCATAGAAGATCAGCCAATGGGTTCGCCTTTAGTTTTAAATGATTATATAGGAGATGTATTATTTTTAATTATTATTTATTTAAGCACATTTGTATAAGGTGCCTATCCTGCTTTAGTGAATTTGGGCAGTGTGCATAATAAGAATGTGCAGAACCATTAAAATAATAACAAAAAAGCAAAGTGATAGAAAAACAGAACTATATTAACTGTATTAACTTTCATACATAATCCATTCCAGCACAGTGCCCTTAAACTAGTTGACAGAAAACAAATAATAAAAACAACTTTTTGGGGGACAGTTGTAGGCTGTAGGATGGAAATAAGATGGATAGAAAAATTTCCACAGCAGACAACAAAAGCAACAAACAGATTTATACTGTACTCTGTACCTGCCCAGTCAGTCATAAAACTGAGCTGAGCAAAGAAGAAACAGTGAAGCCACTAAATCAAATAGCTTATGAATAACACTAGTGCAAAACATCCCTCTCTGCTATTGGATTCATGCAACTTTTTGCCAGTGAATACTTTTTGCAATCTGGTTGCAAAGTTCAATAAGCAAACACAGCAGCATGGTTTTTGCATTTTAGTAATCTGAAAGTTCAATAGCATACCAAACAAAAAAGTCACATTTACACAACTGACAGAACAACAATATTACATTATATCCACGAACTCTTAAGAATACATGAATAACTGATAATAAGAGCACATGGCAGGAGTTTATAATATTGTTTAGATAAGAGCCTTTTAACATATTACATATTTATAACTTAAACACCTTCTTTATTATGGTACATTACCAAGTATGATAAGATTGTCCCCAACTTTACTTTCAATATCAAATCAAATACTCCATCCCAAACATTTTAAAATACTAACTTTGAAAAGTCATTGTTCATAGATTGCTGATTGCTTTTCTATGCCTCTTTTTGTTATTGCAGGAAATATATTTTAGAGTCTTGCATATCTTACTCTGGCATAAAACATGCCTCATGGATGAACAACATACATTACTGTATGCCACTGTGTTTCATAAACTTTTTTTTCTCTCAGGACAAATTCTCAATTTTAAAAATTATGGAGAAGCCCCAAGAGCTTTTGTTTGTATGGGTTATATTTATCAAGATTTGAAATTGATGCATTTGTTGCAACTACCACTTCTTACAATTGTTTGGTGGGATTTTATTATTGTATTATTTTTCAACATAGGCTGGTAAATAATTGATTAAAAATAATGATTTTGAGGATCCTTGAAAGGATTCTAGGACTATATTTTAAGAAACACTGCTTTGTGATATGTGCTGTGTTATTCACCAGATAGTACCAGATGCCTCTGAATAACATTTCTTTAGAAATAACAGTTATAGAGGGTGAATTTGTATTTGATTGGCCACTAAAGTAAGTTACTCTCTAGTAAGTTCAGATCTGGGGAGAGTATTGATCAACATGAAGAAGGCCGTGTTGATGGTATCACAGCTTTCCTAAAGATGCTTTCATCAAACCATATTTGTTATATTTTTGACATCAGATGAAGATATGAAAAGGCTCTTAGTAATCTGTGTGGTTTCTGTTTGGTTGTTTTTAACTAAGACCACTCAATTTCAAGTACTATGTTGTTGTTTTACCACACATATTATTTGCCTGCTTCTTAAGTTTTAGTCTATATTTATTGAGGGGCTGCCTTTATATAAAGGATATAAAGATGTCTTCATTAATTTTCAGGACTGATGTTTTTCAGACAGCTTATACCAGCGGTTGCCAACCAGTGGGCCACGGCCCACTAGTGGTCCACAAGAAAATTTAGGTGGTCCGCAGAGAAATGTCACCCCCAGAGCACTTCCCCCAAAGTAATTAATCTAGGCTGTGCAGGAACACAAGGCTGCGCGACCCACATGGCCTGCCCTCCCCGCCCACTCACTCCTTACCTGGCAAACTTGCCTGCTAAGTTGCTATTTTTCCTTTTTCTGACCATCAGCTGTTCTGCTGTGCCAGGAGATTTAGATTAGCTAGAAAGCAGGAAGTCGTTGGATTTCTTGCTTTCTAGCTAATCTTTAAATCTTTGGCTCTGCCAAAGACTGAAGCAGTGCAGACTCAGCTAGTGAATGGCAGAAACACAGATCTCTAAGTGAATCTGTGATTCTGTGAGCAACTCAATTTGCCTGCCTGCTTTGCCTGATTTTGGGTAAAAGTTGCTCTTTTTGTTGTAAAAAATTCAATATTTATATAAATATTTATAATATTTACATACAAGCCATGCCCAGCCAGTCACATGACCACCAAACCACACCCACAAATTAGGCAATGCCCACAGAACCAGTTGTTAAGAAATTTGAATCCCACCCCTGACTGTGTATGTGAGAGAGAGAGATAGAGGGAAAGAGGGAGGGAGGGAGGGAGAGAGAGAGGTTAGATCAGATTTCTCTCTCTCTCTGCCTCTCCCACCAACATCAGCAAGCCACTGTCAGTCAAAATTCATATTAGTGGTCCCTGGGATTTAAAATTATGAGTTTGGTGGTCCCTGAGGTCCAAAAGGTTGGCGACCCCTGGCTTATACAATGGAAAGGCAGTATAAAGTAAATTGCCAAATTCCCATTGTTTTCTCCAAAATAACAAGAGCCATGTTATTTCCGTTTCTATCAATCTGACAACTGCTTAAAATAGGAAGAAAAATATGACCAAGATAATTTGCTTCCTAGATAGTTATGCCAAACATTTTCTAACAGTTCATTTAACTTGAAATATTATTAGGAAGTAATAGCAAATCCTAAAGTTCAGGTAATAGATTTTGTGTTATGAAGTAAACTGAATAAAAATGCTATGTCTGCAAACAAGCAACCAAGCTCAAAGCTAAGGGAAGTATCTTTCACATACTTCCATCCATATTAATAACCAGGCCTACCTGCTGCTCAGCCATCAAGATATGTTTATTTTAAAAATCCCAATCCATTATTATTATTATTATTATTATTATTATTATTATTATTATTTTGACAAGCACTTTTCCTGATGCCTATTTTAAAGGAAAATTTTCCAAGTAAGCTCTTTGAAAAAACATAATTACTGCTATGGGCATGTGAATTTCAGTAGCATATTCTCTTTCATTTTCTGTAGGATAGATTGTTTTGTTTTGTAGATTTTGGATCAGGTAAGACTTTTTATCCATCATCTATGCCATTGCAAAGTCAAGTGAAAATGTGATGTTTCAAATAATTTGTGATTATTTTTTATAATATACATCTGTGCATGGCCTAAGGATAGTTCCTAGCATTTTCTGAAACATTCCATTTTTTTTATTTAGTGAGCTATTGTAATGAATGCAACATGGTCTAGTAAACTCAACCTTCTAGAAAACAAATAGCATATAACAATACTGAGAAAATGCAAGTGATGGGCATTTTATTGCATTATAATATGAATAAAATATATTTTTATTCTACCAGGAATATTTTTGTTAAGTTTTGTGTTTCAAAAAGCATGTCTTCTAGCAGAGGTTTCTTGTTTCAATACTTGACATATTGTTTCTTTATGTGTTGTCCACTTGATACATGCACTGTTTTAGTAATGAGTATTTCCTTAGTGCCCAGTAATAACAAAAACAATGAATTGATTATGATTATTTGGTAAGAATACTGACAGTGTGCTTTCAAAATTCCAAATGTCCTCATTGGTCAAACATTCCAAATCTGCACTCATCAAACTATGGAGCAAGCAGTATTTTAATACAGGAAGTTTTTTTTTAAAATTACATTTATATGCCGCCCTTATCCGGAGACTCAGGGTGGCTTACAATTTTTGGGATACAACCCAGTGTGCTCATCAATAGCCTTCATTCCATTGTATATGCCTGCTTATTACTAAGCGGCATTTTTACAAAGTCAGCTAATTGCCCCCAACAATCTTGGGTCCTCAATTTTACCTACCCCGAGAGGATGGAAGGCTGAGTCAACCTTGAGCCTGGTGGGATTCGAGCCTACAGCAGTTGTAGGCAGCTGGAACTTAAGTGCAGGCAATTAACAGCCTGAGCCATGAAGGCCCGTTGATATACTTTCAAAGAAAAATGTAAATTGAGCATCTATAATCATATATATGCCAAGTTAGCCAGTTCCTGGCTATTCAATATTTTGAGAAAAGATATGCTGCTGTTTCATTCATGCTGTTTTTCTCTGATCATGTGGTCCTTGGGGGCCAATAATTGGGGGCCAACAATTCTTGCTGGACCAGTAATACTGATATAGTATCAATATCTTTTATTTATTTGTTTTATTTGTTTGTCAAACGTACAAGATAATAAGTATAGGTATAAACATAAACATGAACAAAGGAAGTAAATATAGATAAATGAGAACAATAAGACAGGGATGGTAGGTACGCTGGTGCACTTATGCACACCCCCTTTACGGACCTCTTAGGAATGGGGTGAGGTCCATGGTAGACAGTTTGAGGTTGAAGCTGTGAGAGTTTGAGGCTGTTACAATGGAGTCAGGTAGGGCATTCCGGGCATTGACCACTCTGTTGCTTGTGCTGTAATAATTGCTTTGGGGGTTTCTGAACACATTGTAAACATGCTTCCCCAAAAGCAGAAAGGAAGAGAAAGTACTATGAATATGATGAGAGTGTACCCTCCTCTACACACACACAAACCCTGGATCCTACAGCTTATCAATGACAGCTGATTTGGTTTAGTCTAGAAATCAGGAGACTATGAATTCTAGTCCCATTTTAGGCATGAAAGCCAGTTAGGTGATTTTTGGCCAGCTATTCTCTCTCAGCCAAACTCACCTCAAGGGTAGGTTGTTGTGGGGAAAACAGGAGGAATAAGTATTAGATATGTTTGCTACCTTATTTATAAAAATAAAGGTGCAATTTAAAAAAAATCACCTGCTATAGAAGAAAATGTGCAACCACCAGCAACTTAGATTAGAGATGCTATTTTCAAGGATATTTAAATTATACCTCTGCCTAGTAGGCACTCAAACCTGTATTTAAACCAAATAAAGCATCAGTAATTTAAATTATCTTGACCCCAGGATTTTAAAAGTCAATATCACCCTTTTGACTTCAGCTTGGAAGTTAATCATTCTCCATAAAAAGCTATCTGTACCAATCATATTATAAGTAGCATATCCTGGATATACATGTACATATTTTAAATATTCAGCTGCTAAAGGGTTTTAAAGTTAGATTCTGGTTAGATAGTATTGCCTTATGAGAGTGATATATGGATCCTCGGTTTCCAGGAAAAATATTGATATAATTTGGTTTATTTTAAATTTAAACATTTACAGGATAGTATATTTTTCTCTAAACCCAGAAAATTGAAATGCAACAACAACAAAATCAAAGCACTGAAAGGCATTTTAAAAAAGTTTAAATACCTGTATTACTTGCTGGAATGGTATTTAAGGGCTTCAAGTATGTGATCAGTAGCACCATATCATAGGTGGAAAGCAGGTGATGAATGTGCATCCATGATTTTGCAGTGCATATTTTACCACTTTAAATACTTGTGTATGATACTGCAATACAGTATCAAAAGAACAGAGTTTGAGTTGTGGTGTCATGATGCAGGTCTTGTCATTCAGACATCAACATGATGAGGAACAGACACTGATGTACCACATTACAAGTCATAATTTTATAACTACTGTAATGGCATTAAAGGCAGATAAATTCATTTGGGCTTAGAATGTGAATCTGCTGCTAGAATGTTTTTCAAAGTTTCTACAAGTTACCAAATGAAATAATTGAAATGAAAATATATGCTACTGATAACAGTAAATTATATATTTTGTCAACTCAGTTGAAACATAAAAGAAAGGATTAGGCTGATCTCACAAAGGTACATTATGCTTTATTTGGACTTAATGGAAGGCTGTCAGTAAATACCAGAGCTATTTCTGAGTTCTTGGTAAATAACTACACTTACATGCTTTTAAAGTTACCAAAAATCAATCTCAAGGTAAAGAAGATTTGTTTTCCTATTAACCAAAGATATTATAGGAGAAGGAGTGGAAAAACCTGGAGGTGGAGTTAAAAGAGGAATCAGCCTAGAATCCTATGTAGCCACAAGCGGATTACATCCAACCCCCTTTATCTCATTCCAAGCAGGTTCTAACCCTTGATTCAGAGGATTCCTGTGAATAAGCTATTTAGGAAAAAAAATCGGTTTAATTGGACCTTCATGTGTGGACCTGATCTTTAGTACCTGACAGTTATATGAGCTGAGGTGGCGCAGTGGTTAGAGTGTAGTACTGCAGGCTACGTCTGCTGACTGCCGGTTGCCTGAAATTTGGCAGATTGAATCTCACCAGGTTCAAGGTTCACTTAGCCTTCCATCCTTCTGAGGTGGGTAAAATGAGGACTCAAATTGTTGGGGGCAATATGCTGACTCTGTAAACCGCTTGGAGAGGGCTATAAAAGCACTGTGAAGCAGTATATAAGTCTATTGCTATTTCACTATCAAAATAAATCAGATTTACATTTACTGATACATTTTACTTTTTATAACTACAATTATTTCTTAATTAACATCTTTATAATTTAGAATTATGAAAGGGCATACTGGACTCTAGGGAAAATTATTTATGCATTTTCCTCTTTGTTACTGGTTTGATTTGAACCAACTATTTTAATCCTCCTGCCTCTTAATAGTAACTGAATGAATGACATAATATTAATACAATGTTGGTATTTACTTGGTTTTTATATTACTAAATGACTTACTGTTACACACATTACTGTTACACACATGAACTTTTGGTATGCTTTAAATCAGAAAAATGTGGCCCCACAGATATTGCTGAACTATAATTTCTATCAATCTTTAAAGAATTGTAGCCTGAAGCATCTGAAAGACCGTGTATTACTCATTCCCATTCTAAATTAATAAAACTATTAATGTCACAAACTGTCGAGATTATGTTGTTCTAGTATTACAATATTAATATATTATCTTTATTGTGTTATTGAATTTAATCTCCAATTTTTAACACATTTTAAGCAAAATGTATCTCAAAATGACAATTATTTTATTCCAGGTATAATGAAATACTGAGATAGATCCCTAACTGAAAAAAAACATAAATTTGGGTAAAAGTCATGTTTATATAGCAAATCACAGGATTTTAGCATCTTAAACTAAATCCCTTTAAATTAGCAATAGGTGGTATGGCAAAAGAAAATGAGCATTCTTATGGTTTTATCTGACAAAATTTCAGTAACACTTGAAAGCTTTATAATAAGATGCAATCATATATTTAGTTCCAAAGACATTGTTATCCAAGCAGCCGAGTGATAATAATAGAAGAAATTGTTATCATCAAAGACTATTTTGAGATCAGAACTTTCAAACTTGAAAATAGATTACTAGGAAATTTGAATGACTAAGGCTCCCAACTTTGCTGAACAAATGTTAGTGGAATGCAATATTATAAGAAAATATATTTTAATAATCCCAGAAATACTTACAAATTTACCAATTCTCTCTTCTGTTTGGTGATTTCCATTATTATTATCATTACATATTTTCATAAGAATTATCAATTTTGTTGCAAAGACCACTCTAATTATTTACAAATATTAAAGAGATAAATTATATTACTAGTACATAAATATACATTCCTTTATAACAATGTCTTGAAATTGACAGGCATATCCCAAATAAATAAGCAAGCCTCTTGTCATCATTAGTAACCAATCACATCAAAATAAGTGCCCTGTGAAACTAGCCCTCGATCAGTTTTAAATGAGTTTCTACCATGAGAATGTATTGCAACACCATGCATTGCAAAGGACTTGTGACTGAACACAAATACCACGAAAGAAACTAGCACTTTTTTTAATGCCACTTGTAAAAATGCATTCTGAAAGTATCTATCTTAGATCCTGTTGTTTTGCCCCCACAAAGATGTAATGGTAAAGTTAAAATTTAAAGTATTTATAAAATGTACCTCTGCAAATGATGTACAGTATATGCAAACAATTGAAAAAGGGAGAGGATTGTGAAAGCAAATTGAACATACTGGTTTACAATCCTTTAACCAAGGGCAAAATAAGGAGATCCAATTTTTATTAATATGTAAGGATACTAAGGTTATATTGTGGAGTTCTTATATAAGTACGCAAACTTTGCATTTGTACTTGTATATTTGTGTGTGTGTGTGTGTGATATATATATATATATGTGTGTGTGTGTGTGTGTGTGTGTGTGTATGTAGGTCTTGGTGTATTCGGGTGTTGTCCCGTGTAAGATTGAGAATACCTTGGCGACGTTTCGACGAGATCCCACTCGCCATCTTCAGGCTGGTGTCTTCGGCTTTGTGCTTCTTCCAGCAAAGTGTGATCTGAGCTGCCTTCTCTCTATAAATACTGGAGGGGAGGTGTGGTGTGCTGGCTCTGCTGTAAGCGGGTTGGTTGGCTGTGTTGTTGGCTGTGTTGTCGCTTCTTGATTGGTTGATGAAATTGGTGTTTGCTGATTGGTTGGCTTTTTTGTAAGAGCCTGTGTGGCTGAGGTAGTGGCTGTGTGCCCTTCAGCCTTTTGTGTTTTAGCTACCTGGGTAGTGGGCTGTGTGATGACCTTCTGAGTTTTATTGTTGTGACATCCTGAGTCTTGTGCTGTTATCTCCTGGGTCGTTGTCTGTGTTGCAACCTCCTGAGGTTTTGTGTTGTAATCTCCTGAGTTCCATGATGTAGTATCCTGGGTGGAAGGCTGTGATGTGACATTCTGGGCCTTGGTTTGGCTCCGAGTTTGAGGTCTGGCTATGTGTTTATAGCGTGTGTCAGTTTGCTTAGTTTGGGGGTCGGAGGGGGGTGTAGCAGCTGGAGTTGCAGCTATGGTCTGGTTCCTGGACAGTGGTTGCCTTTTGTCTGTGGGGTAGGCTTGGGTTTGAGTCTGGTGAGGGAAATTGGTGGTGGCATCATGTGTTATTTTGGGTCCGGTGTTGGTTTTCATGGCTGAGACTCGTTTGTTGATTAGGGCTAGTTTCCAGATGTCTGGTAGGCGGGAAGTATCATCCCGTTTATTCATGTTATGGGGGTGTTTGTCTATTTTATGGCTTCTCTAATTATTCTCTTGTTGAAATGTTCAGTGTTGGAGATAAGTTTGGATCCCTCAAAATCAATTTCATGTCCTGTGGCTTTAAGGTGCTGAAAAAGGGAGGAAGTTTTTTCTTCTTTTCTGACTGCATTCTTGTGTTCTGCGATGCGTGCATTTATTCTCCTGTTGGTTTGTCCAATGTATGTGGCTGGGCAAATTTTGCACGGTATTTCATAAACTCCTTGGTTTTCTAGCTGGATCTTGTCTTTGGGGTTTCTTAAGATGTTGGCTATTTTTGGTCAGTGCCAAGGCTGTCCTGATATTGTGTTTGTGGAGAATTTTGCTGATTTTATCTGTGGTGCTTTTGATGTAAGAGAGGAGGGCGATGCCATTGTCCTGTTCTGTGTCTTGGTTTTGGGGAGTCTCCCTTAGGATTAGGTTGGTGATTGTGCTTCTTTGGAATCCATTGGACATTAATACGTTAGTGAGGGTGTGTAATTCTGTTCTCAAGTGGTCTTTGTCAGCTAGGCGTTTGGTTCTGGAGATGAGGGTCTTGGCTACGGAGTTGATCTGTGCAGGGTGGTGATGGGATTGTGCATTTAAGTAGCGGTTAGTGTGTGTCTTTTTCTGGTAGATGGTGTGTCCTAGGGAGCCATTGGGTTTTTTGTAAATTAGGACGTCCAGGAACGGAAGTTGGTTGTTGAAGACACCAGCCTGAAGATGACGGATGAGATTTCGTCAAAACGTTGCCAAGGTATTCTCAATCTTACACAGGACAAGACCCGAATACACCAAGACCTACATACCTTTACCCTTGAAAATCTACGAAAACAAATATCCTACCTCTACGGGGAGGAAACCTTCCAGCTGACCCGGATCTATGAGAAACTCGAAGTGCGAAGAGCCACCATCTTATGTGACCTCACATTCCTACACAATTGCTGAGACAAAAACGTGATCCCCACATGCTTCCAACTCAAATTCCACACTAAAACCTCAGCCACTGAAAGGATCCTGAAAAGAACTGAATTAGCTCTAATCAGAAATGAACTCCACAGGAAAAGATTCCTACTAGACCAAACCAACAGGGACCTACTCACCCTCCACCTCAAACTCAGTAACAAAATCCACCCAGCACTCTGGGACAAATCCAAACAACTAGCCCTCTGGAGAGCCAAACAGAAACCTTTCACAAGACAGACACACACACCAACAAACTCCACAGACTATGAAAGCCAGAAGCCCAACCCCCACCACAACAATGCATGAAACAAACAGTACACAACATATCAGACAGAACCCTCACCATGGCAGAAACCAATGTCCTTTCCAAAGGATTCAACTTTGCTGTCGCCCCAAACGCATCCCCACTGAAAACATCATATGTGGAGTTGAAGCTAGCCTAACCAAAATTAACCCAGACACAGCCAATAAAATCAGACTTGAAGTCACCAACGTCCTCTGCTCCAGCAGTCCACCCAGAAGCAACTTACACAGAGAAGAACAAAAGCACTCAGCAACTTAAGGAAAGACCACAACATAATCATCCTCCCAGCAGACAAAGGCAACGCCACAGTCGTGATGAACACATCTGACTACGAATCCAAACTATCCAACCTACTCCAAGACCCCGCCTACAAACCTCTAAACACAGACCCCACCACCTATCTGGAGAAAACCACCAAATCCAAAATAAAAGCCTCGCCCATCAGTGAAGAGATCCAACAAAGAATCATCCCCACAGAAAAATCATCTAGATGCCCTAAGCTCTATGGCCTCCCCAAGATACACAAAGAAGGAACACCACTCAGACCCATAGTCAGCTCCATAGGCTCACCTCTACAGAATCTTGCCAAATTTCTCGCCAAACAACTCCAGCCCTACACAGAATCCATCACCTCACGTACAAAACTCTTTCCACTTCATAGAAACAATAAAGAAACAAAACCTACAACCCAGCGACCTACTTGTGAGCTTCGTCATATCCTCTTCACTCAAGTACCTATTAAAGAAGCCTTGACAGCTATCCAAAACAAATACAACCCCCCTAAGCACATCCTAGATCTGACCAACCATTGCCTTTCCAACACGTACTTCATCCACAATGGACAAAGATATAAACAGATAGAAGGAGCACCTATGGGATCACCCCTCTCACCCGTCATCGCTAACCTATACATGGAACATTTTGAAACCAATGCCCTAGACCAATCCGAATACAAACCCAAACTCTGGCTTAGATATGTAGATGACACTTTCGTAATTTGGCCACACGGGAAAGAAAAACTGGACAACTTCCTCACACATCTCAACAGCCTACACCCCAAAATACAATTTACCATGGAAACAGAAACCAACAACCAACTTCCGTTCCTGGACGTCCTAATTTACAAAACCCAATGGCTCCCTAGGACACACCATCTACCAGAAAAAGACACACACTAACCGCTACTTAAATGCACAATCCCATCACCACCCTGCACAGATCAACTCGTAGCCAAGACCCTCATCTCCAGAACCAAACGCCTAGCTGACAAAGACCACTTGAGAACAGAATTACACACCCTCACTAACGTATTAATGTCCAATGGATTCCAAAGAAGCACAATCACCAACCTAATCCAAGGAGACTCCCCAAAACCAAGACACAGAACAGGACAATGGCATCGCCCCTCCTCCCTTACATCAAAGGCACCACAGATAAAATCAGCAAAATTCTCCACAAACACAATATCAGGACAGCCTTTGGCACTGACCAAAAATAGCCAACATCTTAAGAAACCCCAAAGACAAGATCCAGCTAGAAAACCAAGGAGTTTATAAAATACCATGCAAAATTTGCCCAGCCACATACATTGGACAAACCAACAGGAGAATAAATGCACGCATCGCAGAACACAAGAATGCAGTCAGAAAAGAAGAAAAAACTTCCTCCCTTTTTCAGCACCTTAAAGCCACAGGACATGAAATTGATTTTGAGGGATCCAAACTTATCTCCAACACTGAACATTTCAACAAGAGAATAATTAGAGAAGCCATAAAATAGACAAACACCCCCATAACATGAATAAACGGGATGATACTTCCCGCCTACCAGACATCTGGAAACTAGCCCTAATCAACAAACGAGTCTCAGCCATGAAAACCAACACCGGACCCAAAATAACACATGATGCCACCACCAATTTCCCTCACCAGACTCAAACCCAAGCCTACCCCACAGACAAAAGGCAACCACTGTCCAGGAACCAGACCATAGCTGCAACTCCAGCTGCTACACCCCCCCCTCCGACCCCCAAACTAAGCAAACTGACACACGCTATAAACACATAGCCAGACCTCAAACTCGGAGCCAAACCAAGGCCCAGAATTTCACATCACAGCCTTCCACCCAGGATACTACATCACAGAACTCAGGAGATTACAACACAAAACATCAGGAGGTTGCAACACAGACAACGACCCAGGAGACTACAGCACCACACCCAGGATGTCACAACAATAGAACTCAGAAGGTCATCACACAGCCCATTACCCAGGTCGTTACAACACAAAAGGCTGAGAGACACACAGCCAGCACCTCAGCCACACAGGGTCTCAGGAAAAAGCCATCCAATCTGCATACATCAACTCCATCAACCAATCAAGAAGTAACAACACAGCCAACTCTGGAGTTTAAAAGGGAAAAACAGCCACGATCACGCACTTCTCCCAGAAGAACGAAGCTGAAGACACCAGCCTGAAGATGATGGATGAGATTTCGTCGAAACGTTGCCAAGGTATTCTCAATCTTACACGGGACAAGACCCGAATACACCAAGACCTACATACCTTTACCCGTGAAAATCTACGAAAACAAACAATATATATATATATATATATATATATATATATATATATATATATATATATATATAATGCATTGTTTGTTAGAGTTGCATTTATGAAGAAGAAGCAGTTAACATTTGCATGTTGAAAGCAAATGCATACTGTCTAAAAGCAAGTGCAAATGTATGGTATTCAACAGTCATTGTATAAAATGTTTATTTCATTTGCAAGATTCTGTTAGTGAGCCTTACAGAATTAGAATTAGCTCATCTGCTCATGTTTCCTACTTGGGAAGGCTGATATCACTCTTTCAAGTCTGATAATATAAATCTTATGCCATTTCAGCCTGATAAGCTAGGGAAGTTTCTTTCTTCTTCTTTTTTAATCTACAATGTAGCTGCAAGCTATGCCCTCTCTTCTGTTACCATTCCCTTGACCACATTTCTTCCTCCCATCTCCCAAGGTCATCCCAAAGGTGCTTTTTCAAGAGGCAACTGGACTGAAGAGCTGAAGAAGCTTCTTGGATGAGAAATGAAACATCCTTAAAGAAAAACAAAAAAGTCCAATTGCTTCTTTAAAAAGCACCTTTGAGACAGCTATGATCTGAATGACTGAGAACCTCCATAGACATCTCCCAAGGTCATTTCCACACACCATAATAACCATGGAATCCAACTGTCTTTTCCTTCTTGCTATTTCCAACTTCGGCATTCCAGTGACTTACAAAGAGCACATCTCACTTGTGTGTTCAATCAATTAAGATTGAACTTGACCATAAAACTCATCAGACCCTTCCTTCCTTCCTTCCTTCCTTCCTTCCTTCCTTCCTTCCTTCCTTCCTTCCTTCCTTCCTTCTTCCATTATTTGGAACAAAAGCATGAGTAATCATTCTATCAAAGAGTTATATGTGAAATCTAATCAGTGCCATTTGGTCATTGATTACATTATATCCAAGTAGTGTTTTTGTTATATCCTTCTTGGCCATGAAAGGCAGGCCATTCTCCTTTATGTTTAAAGTCATTAATAGCAAATGGTACGAACTTCTGTCTGAAAGTGTCCAGTTTCAATCCATCTCAATTCATGGATGTCTAAGATGGCATAAATGGAGTATACATTAACAATTTTCACCAATTTGAGCTTTACCATGTTAGTGCTTCTTACATTCCAAATTTCTGCTGTAATTCTATCTTGACAGCTTCATATTTTCTTTTCCTACATGGCAACATCAGTGACTAGATGTCCCAGAGGCTTTAATCTAGTTGCATTATAAACACATTAGTACCCTGAGAGAGACTCAGCCCCTCCCCAGTAACATGTTGAGTGCTATATGAGCTAGGGGAACCCATCATCCAGAACTATATTCTCTACCTCATCTATGTGGGGTTTTTTTCAGAATAGAGAAGTGGTTTATCATTGCTTTCTCTATGCAACATGAAATGATGCCTTTGGTGTTGCTACTAAAGTTATCATCTGCCTGCAGCTGCTGCCCAATATAGATGTCTGCTTGCTTTAACTGGATGCCTTGCTATGATTATATACTTTTGGTATACACTCTGGGTGTTCTTCATTCATCTCTTCCCAGAAACTCCCCCCCACTTCCACAATAAAGCATCATGCCGGGATATGAGTGTATATGAGTTTATATTTCAATCAGAAGATTTGAAATGGTGGCATTAAAAGACAGCTAACCATAAGGCCACTCTGAACCCTCAGGAAAGTAAATCCCACTGTCTAAATTGAGACAGGCAACTTTTTGCCAGTGAATGGGTGGTATGATGGTGCTGAGTATCACTGTGATGTTTACAAGTTTTTTTCTCCTCATGGTTTTTTTTCTTTGTTGATGAAGCTACATTATGCTTTTTCTTCTTGGATTTTTTTTTAGAGATCACGCTTCCATTTTTATGGAGCTACAAACTGCTGCCTACTTATGTTTTCAAATGAAGTTGGGAGATGGGATGGAAAAGATACAGCACTGCCATGATATTACAAAAATGTAGTTTCATACCAGGAAATCAATCTTATCTAAATCTGTTTTGCTGAAGTTTCAAATAAATGTTTTTTTTAAGTTTATGATATTCCTAGAATCTTTGTCTCTTTACTGCAAGTGGGCCTTCCATTTCCATACGTTATATTTTTGTGCCCATATTTAAAACATGGAATGTGAAAAATGGTATAATGGCATGTTGGAATGTAGTGGTATAAGGATATGACCTTGGGAGACAGAGGGAAGAACCATAGCCAGAGTAACAGTTGGATAAAAGGCAGCTTAGTAGTCCACACTTAGGAATGTGGGCATGGCAAATGTTTCAGAAGGTACCCTCTCTAGTTTCTTCAGCTGTAAAGGCAGATGAGAAACATATTTTCAGACCTGCAAGATTCTGTTAATGTAACCTTACAATAAAATAGAATTTGTTCATCTGGCTCTGCACATAGACTATCTTAAAAGGCTGAGACAACAATGATGAGGGTAGCTGTATTGTAAATTGGTATAATCTTTGAGATTTAGGATCTGAAATCTTTTTAAACTAGATTTTTAGACCTGTCCTTCCTATGTGGTGTAAATAACTTCATTGCCCTTGGGCTTGCTTTAAGAGTTTCCTTTTGAAATTTAATCTGGTCCTATGGAAATACTACCAGCAGTCTGTGTTTGGTTTTTCCAAATGCCAAATCCATACAAAGTGTTTTCCACTTCTTTGACTGAAAACTAATTGCATATCTGAGTATTGAAATCTTGTTTCTTTTTACTAACCAATAAGCAAATTCTGTTCATGTCTACATGCCTCATTTAGTATTTCAACTTGAATTCTTGAGATTTGTCTACATTAGTTGAAAATAAATATTTCCTATTGTAAATAAGTAAAAGTTACTCCTTTTTAACCAGACTTTATTAATGTAGAGCCTTCCAAAAATATTGATTTTCTTATTTTATAATCTTTTAGCTAACATGACCTAAATATGTTGTACTATTTAGCTGTTTTTTGTTTTCTTCCTGCAAATGTACCAAACTAGGTGCCATCATCAATGCTTTGACAAAAAGGACTGGAAGTTGCTGGCTTTTTATGGGTGACAGCTTTCCCCCCACCTGTCTTGATTTAGCAGTACAAACAAATAGACACCAATTGGCAGCAGTCTGAAGACATGATGAACATTCTTTAATTTCCCAACAGATCGATAAATTTAATCATGAACACAACTGGGAAATTGTAACCATTTTTGATCAAGCTTATTCCAAGCATGTAAGAAAATTCCTAGAAGCCCGTCATTCTGATGGATCAGTCGTTAACAGATGTATAGAATAAAACATGATCTGCAAACATTGCAAAAGAAACAAAGACCCAAGGAGGAAGCAAAGAGCCTGGGAACATCCTCCCTTATCTCATATCCAGCAATCATCATACAGATAAGAAAGCACCAACACAACAGGCATAAACAATCTATGATGAAATATTACAGCCAATTAAACCAGCTAGATGATCAATCAGAAGCAGGTACACAAGCTACAACAACCCTAATCAAGGCAGATAGGACAAGCTGCCATATATAGAAAGCCAGCAAACTCCATCCCCACATGTCAAAGCCTAGTTTGGTAATGAAATATTTGCGAAAAGAAAACCAAGCTCAGAGAATATCAAGATACCTTCATACTATCTTCCACTGTTGCTACATATATACTGTACATATATATAGTACATACATACATACATACATACATACATATGTACATACATTAACAAGCATGCTGATTTTAGGAACAGAGCAATGTATTTATAAAGGTGGAATGAAATTTGGTCCCAAGCTTCAAGCACAGCTTTTACCTCCTCACTGCTTCCTTTTTGTATACATGACCGGGGTTATTCTCTTAGATTTTGCTATCATAACAAACTTCAGCTCTTTCCTTCGACATTCAATGTTTTTCTTCCCATAAATTAGCCAATCCAGCAGTAAAAGTTTACCACCAAGCCCCTAATTATAGTAGTGAATGGAATTCTTTATGTGAGAGCAAGACCTCAACTGAATTTTACCACAAAGAACTATGTAAATATACTGCTCCAGACGCTCCAGATCATCTGATCCAAGTGGCCAAATATGTTATTCTGAATCTGTCTTTGAAAAGCACTGAAACTATAGTCATTTAGGAAGGTTTTCAGGTTCAGGTATGCTAGGATCAAAACTTAATTCCAACCTTTTGAGGATTGAAATACTTAGAAATGATTGAATTGTGAAAAAACAACCATGAATATTGGGTGTGATTACTTGTCTGTTTAATAACATGAATAATGGGTTTTGCAAGCCATTGGTGCCTTTTCAGCTCTTTGTCCAGCCCCTCAATGGCATCTATAATGCATTTATCAAAAACTGCAATTAAGAGTGCTAACTACCATAAGTTAAGTTCTGTGGGACAGAGGTAGATTACTAGACAAACACTGCTGCAGTTTGGTTCAAGATCATAGCGCTTCTATTCCATCAGGTTTCTTGTGCAGAGATGAGAGAAGGTTACTAAATTCAGAACAACTCTTCTCATCTTCATGGCAAAAAAACTGAATGTGTCCAGTTAATGCATGGCCTGTAACTGACAAAAGCTCTACATATTTGTGTTTGCATTGGACTTAAAATCCTATACTAGCAATGGGAAATTTGAAGTTGCTCCAAATGCTTCAGATGTTAAGGTCTGTTCTGAGTAATGATAGATAGGACTGAGTCTCAAGACCACACTCCAAGATGGGCCAATGACTCCTCAGAAAGTGGTAGACCAGAAGGGCAAAGAGCCAACATCAAAACAAAACAGATTCTTCTCACTTTACAAAACATGTTATACTTAAGTTATGGTAGACATAGAAATTGCTATAAAGGCACAATTTATTTTTGTGTTTTTCTGAAGTTTGGGGATATGGACACCCACACACATGTGTCCCATGATCTGATATACTAGGACTGAAAATGATAGATTATTATATATTTTATTAAATGATTAACTGTAATGGCTGTAATGAACAAAATCTCTGGGGCTACCTAATAACTGAAATATCTAGTGTGGTTCCATCCACAGCTCTCATTTAGATTTTTTTTAAATGAAATGTCATATACAGTTTCTTATATTCTCTAAGTTGCTATTATATGCTATAGCTTAAAAACTATTAATATTTATTTCTTTTTCATCTTCATGAGAAATGTGATTTCTAATATTTTATCAAAATTTCAATAATTTGTCAATGCCAAATGATCAGATCTATTGAAATACTAATTATACCTTCATGATGTAAGTTCAATTTATATAGTTCAATCATTCTCTGTTGTGCATCAGCTTAGCTGAATTTTCCAGTATCACATTTGATATAAGGAGGTATTTGCCTTATTCCATATTTGAAATAAAACTATGTTTTTTCTTTATGATACATACTCCTTCAATACATTGTTAAACCAGATACTAAATTTGCTTTTCGTGTTATTTTTGTATTGGGATTTTATCCATGTAAGCCACCTGGACTAACTGAGGTGAGTTGGATGGCCATATAAATTTTCTTAAATAAATAAAATAATTTCTCCTTGTTATGAAAGTTGCTAACAGTTTGTTTAATAGATGACTTTTTAAAAAGTCAAAGTTAAAATGCCAGTGCATGTTGTTTGTCTGAAATTAATTTTTGAAAAAAAAACAACCCTAGAGGAATTATCTCGTTATATTAATGGAGATCAACCTCATTTTCTTAAGTATTTTGCAGTTGCCATTTTCTAGCCACTTTGGTATTTCATCTGTTTAATTATAGAAAGGGTACTGATTTAGCAAACAATGATCAAAAGTAAGGTTATAGATTGGTGATGGACTGAGACAAGTTGATGGCCATAAGCAGAGTCAAAGGCAATTAACCTCATCTGTCCAGAAATCCCCAAGCAGTACTGTATCCTATTCTGATCTACATATTGCTTTTATAAGGGAGAGGGAGGGATCTGAAGACTACACACAAGCTACAACTGAATAGTTTATGAAGGGGGAGAGGAACAGAACATGACAGTCAGAGAAAGTATGTCACATATTTTGACCAAAGTGGATTTCATTCACAGCCATCAAGGTTAAAAAATCTGATTGACTAACATATCTGTTTTAAAACTTCCATTTCACTCTTCATAGCAGTGTTTTCTTGTGTATTTTTTTGTGCATTGCTTTTATATGCACTGTTTATTTATTTTAAAAATGTAAATGACCACCAAACTCACATAGTGATCCTAGGCAGTTCACAACAGTCATTTTTCTTATTTCAGTCACTGGAATGTTAATTCTAAATATCAAACTATAACTTTCTGTTAACATTATTGTTTTGCCTTACAAAATGTATCTGTCTAAATGTTCCCATTCCTTCCTCCATTTTAAATAAATTAGCTATTCTTTTTATACAAATACATATACCCACAACAGTTATATGCTTGTTTCATTTGGGCAGGGCAGATTCAGAGACAAATTTGTTCACTGCATTACATGTAGACTTTTTCTCATAAATTTATTCCCTGTTGTAAGCAATGGAAAGAACTAGTTTATTTTTGGGGGGACTAAGAGGACTTGGGTGTTCCTTATTCCATTCATGACATTTTCTGATCTTACTACAAGGACCATAAGACTATAATCTTGGAAATTCTAAATATGTATTATTTAGATAATATGTATGCTTCTACTTGCTGTTAGCTCTAACCTCTGCACAAATGTTATATTGTTGCTATATAGGGGTCAATGGGCAGAAGGCAAATTCTGATAACAGGAATAAAAATCTGTGGTCAAAATAGTAACAATTTGTAATATTAAAACAACTCAATCCAGTTTTTTAAACTGAAATTTTAAAAGGCTTAGAAGTGCCCATTATGAAAAAACTCACTTTTAACACATAATCTCATCATCATAATCACCAGCACTTTCATATTTCTTACTTCAATCAAATATCCTAACCTTCCACAGTACCAACAGAATTTAAGATTTTTGAAAAGTAGACCCCAATTCCTATATATCAGCAAATATTTCTTAATAAATTCATGTATTTTTAGCAGATTTATTTTTTTTATTTTTAATTTTTAATTACATTTATATGCCGCCCTTCTCCGAAGACTCAGGGCGGCTTACAATTTTTGGAGCACAACCCAATGCGGTCAGCAATAGCCTTCATTCCATTGTATATGCCTGCTTATTACTAAGCGGCAGATGAATTTATAACTAATAATGAGTAAAAGGGAGGTTACAGTTAACTTTTAGTAAATGTACCCATATATAGCACTTGGTTTAGCTTTAGTTTCCTTCAACTGGGCATTTATATCTTGCATTGATCAATTTTCATTCCAGCTCATTAAATATTGCTGATGCATGAGATCAAGAGAAAACAAACTGTCTACAGAGGGCTAAAGAATAGCTGCTACCAAACTGACTGCTTTAAAATAATGGCATTTATGATAGAACCTTTATGCAGAGCAACTCTCTATCCCTTATGTCAGGGATGTCAAACTTGATTTCATTAAGGGCTGCATCAGGGTTGTGTTTGACCTTGGGGGAGCGAGGTGGGTGTGGCCAGCATGATGTCACTTGTGTCAGGGGGCAACTGTAGTGGTCTGAGTGCTCTGCCAGCAAAAACAGGCTCCCGAGATCTATTTTTGGTTGTGACGGCCTCCTGCAACCCTCTGCCAGCGAAAAAGGAGCTTGGGGAGGCCATAACCCTAACCCTAACCCTAACCCTAACCCATACACAGCCCTCGTGAGCTCCGTTTTTGCTGGCAGAGGCACCGCAGGCTGGTCCTTCGCTGTGTCCTGGGCAGCCCCGCGGGCCAGATCTAAGCACCCTGCAGGCCAGATCTGGCCCCTGTGCCTTGAGTTTGACATCTCAGCCTTATGCTAGATCAAAACCAGCATATAACCTGATATGAATTCGTACATGTAGTATCCATATTGCTGTTGTATTGTTTTTGTTAAAATGGGCTGTAACTCATTTTAGATAGTGTCAGACCCAGTCTCCATTCAATGTATGTATGTGATTGCAAAAAGAAATATTCTTTTGTTATTAGTACACCATTTCCACTTAATAAGAAATTTCAGGGATACAGAACTTACCCCATGCTTAGTGTCTTGATAAAGAGGTACTTCAAATTTATGGTTTTTCTGTCCATTGATATTAGTCTACCAGCAGGTTTGTAACACTGTCTCTTCCTGTTTTCCATCAGATACCTAAGGAAGCATACTACGCCAAATACAACTTTTTGAGACCCAGTTTCAATGCAAACAAACTTCCTGGACTGGGCCACATCTAGATCTCACTCTCCATTGAGGTGTTTATTTTAATTAAAATAAAACACCAACTGAAATTAAAAAGAAAACAACTGAAAGAAAACAGGACTTCGTGAAAAATAAAAATAACATTATGCGTAGAGATTTTTAAAAAGGAAAGTGCCTCTTTAATTAAGTTATAAAAGGGTGCAAGAGGATACCCAGAGAGGAGACTTTGCTTTGAGAGAAAAGAACAAATTGTAAAAAGGTTGGAATGGAAAATAAAGGTTTAGGGGAGAAAAACCAGAAGTTGTAATAAGAAGTACCACATAAGTATACAAGCTAGAAACATTCATTCATTCATTCATTCATTCATTCATTCATTCATTCATTCATTTATTTATTTATTTATTTATTTATTTATTTATTTATTTATTTATGAGACTTATATGCTGCCCTATCTCCCGAAGGACTCAGGGTGGCTTACAAAATAAAACAATCCAATACAAATATACAAATATTAAAAAACAATTAAACCAAAGGTCTCATAAATATGCCAATTAAAATACATTTAAAACCCTCTCCCCCATCAGTCTGGGTAGGCTAGTTGGAACAGCCAGGTTTTTAGGTCATGGCGGAAGGAGCGGAGGTCAGGGGCCACCCGGAGGTCCAGGGGAAGCTGGTTCCATAGGGTGGGTGCTCCCACCGAGAAGGCCCTACTCCTGGGAACCGCCAACCGACATTGCCTGGTCGACGGCACCTGGAGAAGGCCCTGTCGATGGGAGCGCACGGGATGCCGGGAAGTTGTTATCGGCAGCAGGGTCTCCTGCATATATCCTGGTGCAATGCCATGAAGGGCTTCATAGGTCAACACCAGCACCTTGAATCTCACCTGGAGGGCAATCGGTAACCAGTGCAGCTCACGCAGGAGGGTAATATGGGAGTATCGGGATCCTCCCATCACAACCCGCGCCGCTGCATTCTGGACCAGTTGAAGCCTCCGAGTGGTCCTCAAGGGCAGCCCCATGTAAAGAGTATTGCAGTAGTCCAGACGGGAGACAATGAGTGCATGAGTCACACAGGGCATCTCGGTCCAGATAGGGATGCAACTGGCTCACCAGGCGAACCTGGGCAAATGCCCCCCTGGCCACGGCTCCCACCTGCTCCTTCAAACTGAGCTGTGTATCCAGAAGGACACCCAAGTTGCACGCCCTATCTATGGGGGGTAACACTTCTCCTCCCATAGCCAAAGATGGAATCTCCTGGACAATTCGAGATGCTGGTATATACAGCCACTCAGTCTTAGCCGGGTTGAGCCAGAGCCTGTTCCTCCCCATCCAGACCTGCACACCTCCAGACACCGGGACATCACGTTGAGGGCGTCACTGGGTTGGTTAGGGGTGGAGATGAAAAGCTGGGTATCATCAGCATACTGATGATACCTCACCCCAAAACCATGGATGATCTCACCCAGCGGCTTCATGTAGATGTTGAACAAGAGGGGTGAGAGGATCGACCTCTGGGGCATCCCACAAAGGAGGTGCCTTGGGGCCGATCTCTGCCCCCCTGCCAACACTACATGCATACGGCCCGAGAGGTAGGAGAACCACCATAAAACGGTGAACCACCATAGGCCCGCTGAGAGATCTAACAGGACCAGGACAGAGGAATAACCTCTGTCCCGCACCCTCCAGAGATCATCCACCAGCGTGACCAATGCCGTCTCCGTGCTGTATCCGGGCTTGAAGCCCGATTGATACAGGTCTAGAAAGTCAGTTTCCTCCAGGAACAGTGGGAGCTGTCAGGCCACCACGCTCTCAACAACCTTCGCAATAAAGTGAAGGTTGGAGACCGGACGAAAGTTGTTCAAATTGCCCAGGTCCAGGGCAGGCCTCTTGAGGAGGGGCCTCACCACCGCCTTTTTCAAGGCGGCAGGGAAGAAACCCTCACTCAAAGAGGCATTGATTACTGCCTGGAGCCAGCGTCGTGTAACCTCCCGGGTGGCATAGTCCAGCCAGGAGGGACACGGGTCCAATAAACACATGGCAGCACTCAGCCTCCCCATGATCCTGTCCACCTCATTTGGAGTCACAGGATCGAACTCCTCTCAGATGGTATCTCTAAGACCAATCGTTGTACTCCCGTCAGACTCTGTCCAGTCGGAGTCCAAGCCTGTCCAGATCTGAGCGATCTTGTCCATCAGATGTTGACTAAACTCCTTGGCACATCCCTGCAGAGGATCTTCCCCCTCCCTCTGGTTAAGAAGGGAGGGAGACCCCCTGCCAGGCTCTTGGGGCCAATGAGAGCGGAGAAGTATACACGCTTCACCACTCTTCATTGCAGCAAGATAAGACCTAAAATAAGATCTTAACTGCGCTCGGTCAGATTCGGACCTGCTGGATCTCCAACAGCTCTCTAGGCCTCTCTTCCATCGCTTCATTTCCCAAAGCCCCACGGAAAACCAGGGAGCTAATCGGGATCTGCAGTGGGTCAGAGGCTGCAAAGGGACAACTCGGTCTAGTGCCCTGGCGGCAGCTGTTGGCTAAGGAGGCCGGAATTGACCCAAGCGCCGTCTGGAACCCTTCCGGGTCCATTAGGCACCTGGGGCGGAACCATCTCATTGGTTCCGCCTCCCAGTGATGAGGGGTGGCATATTGGAAGGCCAGAAAATGATCCGTCCATGACAGGGGTTGTATAATTGGGGATCCCCCCCAGATCATTTCCCCACTGTCTCGAGACGAAAACAAGGTCAAGCATTCTTTTGCTGCATCAAAAGTTAATTTTTCCTATTTTATTTATTTATTTATTGGATTTCTAAGCCGCCCCATCTCCCAAAGGACTCGGGGCGGCGTACAGTCATAAAAATAATACAATATACAATTAAAAAGAAATTACATAAGAAACCCAATTAAGAGCTAAAAGCAATAAAACAATCAATTAAAACTCCCATCCCCACCCTCAGCCCAGGTCAGCGAGTTGGAACAGCCAGGTTTTTGATGGTATATCTAGCAAAAGCAGAGAGTCTAGACCTGAACAAATCATAAATTAAATCTCAATATTCCTCTCAAAAAGCACTGTGATGAAAAGTCCATGATCAAATGATCCATGTTTAGAAAATAGATGTATCAACCACTCAACTTCTGTTTTCCTTCTTATATGTCCACCTGACAGATTTCAAGGAAGAGTGAAAACAATGTAAACACTTTCTCCTTATCAGTATTTGTATATGCCAGAGCACTCATAATGCTTTGGTGAAGTATAGATTCAGAACTGAGCAATCAAAAAAATCCTCCCTATTATGGCTTAGCCACAAAAGCTTTCAAAATTAACTCAGTTCATTCTGGGACTCAGGATGCAGCAGAATCTTAATGCACATCCATTTTATTTTCCATTTTAATGTGCAAATACATCAGAAGACATTCAATGATCTAAAGCCATGGGATTCAACTCTTAATTATTCTGTTCCAAAGGGCAATACAGGTGAAACTCAAAAAATTAGAATATCATGCAAAAGTTCATATATTTCAGTAATGCAACTTAAAAGGTGAAACTAATATATGAGATAGACTCATTACATGCAAAGCAAGATAGTTCAAGCCGTGATTTGTCATAATTGTGATGATTACAGCTCATGAAAACCCCAAATCCACAATCTCAGAAAATTAGAATATTACATGCAATCAATAAAACAAGGATTGTACATAGAACAATATCGGACCTCTGAAAAGTATAAGCAAGCATATGTACTCAGTACTTGGTTGGGGCCCCTTTTGCAGCAATTACTGTCTCAATGTGGCGTGGCATGGAAGCTATCAGCCTGTGGCACTGCTAAGGTTTTATGGAAGACCAGGATGCTGCAATAGCGGCCTTCAGCTCTTCTGCATTGTTCAGTCTCATGTCTCTCATCTTTCTTTCATAGCAATGCCTGGCCAATCAAGCACAATAATCCCATGGTCATTGAACCAGGTTTTGGTGCTTTTGGCAGTGTGGGCAGGTGCCAAATGAAGTCAGCATCCCCATAAAGCTTGTCTGTGGAAGGAAGCATGAAGTGCTCCAAAATCTCCTGGTAGACAGCTGCGTTGACCCTGGCCTTAATGAAGCACTATGGACCAACACCAGCAGATGACATGGCTCCCCAAATCAACATAGACTGTGGAAACTTCACACTGGACTTCAAGCATCTTGCAGTGTGTGCCTCTCCATTCTTCCTCCAGACTCTGGGTCCTTGGTTTCCAAATGAGATGCAAAAGATGCTCTCATCAGAAAAGAGGACTTTGGACCACTGAGCAGGTCTGTTTTTCTTTAGCCCAAGTAAGATGCTTCTAACGTTTGTTGTTCAGGAGCGGCTTGACAAGAGGAATACGACATTTGAAGCCCATGTCCAGGATCCGTCTGTGTGTGGTGGCTCTTGATGCACTGACTCCAGCCTCAGTCCATTCCTTGTGAAAGTCCCCAACACTTTTGAATGGCCTTTTCCTGACAATACTCTCCAGGCTGCAGTCATCCCTGCTGCTTCTGCACCTTTTTCTTCCACACTTTTCCCTTCCACATAACTTTCTATTAATGTGCTTTGATACAGCACTTTGGGAACATCCAACTTCTTTTGCAATTACCTTTTGAGGCTTTCCCTCCTTATGGAGGGTGTCAGTGATGGTTTTCTGCACAACTGTCAGGTCAGCAGTCTTTCCCATGATTGTGATTCCTACTGAACCAGACTGAGAGACCATTTAAAGACTCAGGAACCCTTTGCAGCTTAATTAGCTGATTAGAGTGGGACACTTTGAGCCTAGAATATTGCACCTTTTCACAATATTCTAATTTTCTGAGATATTGGATTTGTGGTTTTCATGAGTTGTAAGCCATAATCATCACAATTATGACAAATCACAGCTTGAACTATCTTGCTTTGCATGTAATGAGTCTATCTCATATTAGTTTCATCTTTTAAGTTGCATTACTGAAATAAATGAACTTTTGCACGATATTCTAATTTTTTGAGTTTCACCTGTATATGAATGGAAGTTGCTAAAACAAAGACTTTCTATTGATATTCTAGACTTATCTAGAGACTATCTAGAATTAATGTAATAATATTTGAATATGGAGAGCTTTATCACCTAATAGTATTCAGATTTTTTGCAACCCAGATCTGGTAGCTCCAATTTCTGCTACAAAGCTGATCAGTGGCTTTGTAATACTGTATGTGCAAAGTAAATGCAGTTCCTTCTGCTACCATTAAAGAAAAGAAGTACTGAGCTATATATTTCAGTGTTAAGGTAGAATTTGAAAGCCTTGCCTAATAGTGAGATGGTGTAGATGTTTGTTTTTCTATCTTCCTCATTCAGAACATTAGATCTTTCAGATCAGTATGACTTTCATCAAGAAAGCTAGTGGAATGTGGAATCAATGATCCCAAACAGTGGGCAATGTGAAGAAAGCCTAAGCAAGCTTTAGAAAATTGGTCAAACAGGATAGTTTCTACATATCAAATCCATTTCTTCTTCGTAGGTTCAATAATAACCCTGTGACATTGTCAGCATTTTTATACCATTAATGCAATAACAACAAATATAGCCCCAAGGCAAAATAATTTAAGTGCCAGTCTTATTCAGATAGAGGAAATCAATAACCTTCAGATATAATGTGGAAGGTTAAGGAAATATTGAATAAGATTATTGTTATATTAAACAAAGTGTAAAAAGCTACAACTTGTTTAAGAGAGAAACTTATTCAGCTTGTTTTGTAAAAGCTACATGCTAGATTGTATTATTGTATTATATTTATCACTATATCTACTAACATCTGTATATTTAATAATTATTACAAAAATTATGAATAAATTCTCAAGGAGGAAAGGTTCAGTATATCACAATATACAGTATCACTTTCAATAATTGTCTCAAATTATGTGAAATTACCATATGTTTTTCTGCTATTTTAACAGGAAAGTTTAGATATCATGTTCAACTAAACTATGAGCAAGGAAATGCAGCTCTTCATAGATCGTTGATACAAGAGGAATACAAGAAAAAGTTTATACTAAATCATGTAAATAATTAGCTATGCTGTGCTGAACAGTCCAATGTCACATGGTAGATTTCTTAGGCAAAAATATTGTGAGAGATTTTGGGGAGGTAGAAATAGAAATCCAAGGGAAATTAGACATTAACAATCTTAACACAGAAGTAAACTTTATTGGGATTTTATAAATGACAGCTCAGATCAGGTGGCAGGAACTCTTGAGAGAAGCATTTTCTGATTATCTGAAAAAATTCCAGGTAAATGAACTCACCATAAATGAAGCTGGCGAAATTCTTTTCTGAGACTATCATTAAAGGTAGCTTGCTGAAGTCTTTGTCATTCTTGCTTTCTTGATCTTGCCAAGCTAAGTAGGGGCTGAGTCATAGTCCAGTCTGAATAGTTTAAGATACATAAAGTTCTACTGTAATAAAGTATTATTGAGACAACGCAAAATTCATAGATTCTAGACAATCAGCCATGGTTTGGAATTAACCCAGAAAATGCAAGGTTGGGCAATTATGAGTTGTCCAGCACTTTGCTTTTTTGAAATAATTTTGTTCATCCTGGAAACTCCTATCCTATGCACTTGCAGTGTAAGCATAACTGCCATAGATCATAACTGCAAAAATGGGTCCTCCAGGAATAATAGCTTCTCCCCAACTAGATCACATGTCTTTTTCAAACCACCTCACACTCATTCACCTCTTACGCCCTTTGGACTTCCACATGGACAGACTGAGCAGTCAAGTCTGTATCAACAGTACTAGAATCTTAAATTCAGTGTCAGGAGTTGTGAGGTTCTAAGAGGGCATGGCTTCTTAGAATGAAGACCTATTTGAGAAGATTCTGATAGTATTGCCTATTTTATTGGCACAGTTTTTTATTGATATGATTTTCAAGCAAGAATTTTTCCTGCTGGGGGATGAACATAAAACCTCTTGCATTTAAAGTATGTGTTTTGTCACTCAGCTAACATCTTTTGCATGATAGACATGTATTATACAACATTTGTTGCACTCATATTTTTAGAAAAATACACAGAAATACATAGACTTCTATTCACACAAACTGAACATTTGAATTTGGCAGATTCTCCTCCCTACAGTAGTTCCCCTAACCTTAGGTACTCTCTAAAACAAGAGAGGGCCGAAAGAGTTAGATAAGATGAACTGGCACAAAGAGATTTTGGATCACAAAATGACTACTTTTAGCTGGAACATAGCCATTATTGGATTTTGTGTGTGTATCTCTTTTGCAAGTTGTGAGATAGCAAACATTTTGCTCCGACTCTAATTGGATAATTATTTGCCTCTTTTATCACAACAGGCACCCAATGACAACTAGATGCTTAATCCTAATTAATATCTAATCTTCCTTTGTTAGTGTTTAAGCTAAGCAACTCTGGGGATAGAGGAAGTAAAAGAGAATACAAAACTTTCCATTTGCCCAATGGAAAGCAACCTATTTGTGGATTAAATTCTGGAGACCCTCCTTGCCATTTGGGCTCACCTGGCAGATTAAGGAAGAATTGCTTGATGTTGTGACAATTCAGAGTCAATTATTTGATAAACTTTCTTGAAGTTTATTATGTCCTGGCATCTCCCCTTGGTGTTCTCATTCTTTAGCATCTGTCCTGAAAATCCTAAATTAAATTTGACATGCAAATTAGCAGCTAAATTGATAAAGCATGTTTCAATAAAAAGAAGAATGGCATGAGTAAGACCCGTTGAATCAGCAGTCATATGGCCATGGTCATATGGTCATTGGCTGCCGGTTGCCCTCCGGATGAGATTCAAGGAATTAGTCATCATATATAAAGTCATACATGGCTTGGATCCGGGGTACTTGCAGGAGTGTCTCCTGCCAGCGTCAATCTCCAACCACCCTGTACGCTCCCACAGGCAGGGCCTCCTGGAGGTGCCATTGGCCAGACATTGTCAGCTGGCGGTGCCCAGGGGTAGGGCCTTCTCTGTGGGAGCACCCACCCTGTAGAATCAACTCACCTTGGAGCTGCGGCTGGCCCCTGACCTCTGTTCCTTTTGCTGCGACCTAAAGACTTGATTGTTTCAACAGGCCAGCCTGGACTGAATGGGGTGGGGTGGGGTTTTATCGATTTTAGTTTTTAATTGGATTTTAATTTTTATTGGGCTAATTTGACTAGTTTAATTGTATTTTAATATTGTATTCTCATTTTTTATTGTAAGCCACCCTGAATCCCCCAGGAGAGAGGGCGGCCTATAAGTCCAATAAAATAAATAAATAAGTAAGTAAGTAAGTAAGTAAATAAATAAATAAATAAATAAATATAGAACCTGAAGTGTGCTCTTCACCTGTGAAATAATAGCATTTGGTGGTTTCTACTTTGATAAACTACAGAATATTCCATAAAAAATATTTACTGGTGATACTATATGATAGATAACTAAACTCACAGTGCCCATTAGAATCTAAATATTTCACTAATTATATAAAGATACAACAGCATCTGAAAGGTTAAATGTCATAAAAATTATTTCCCAAAAAAGAAAATCAACTCTAGAATTAACAATGATTTATTACTGTTGGTTACTGATAAAAAAAATTGCCAAGAGGCAGGAATAATTAGCTCAAATACAATTATTTTATTACCACTGACAGCTCAGTTATTAGATATATTTGAAATTATTAATTCTGCATATAATGAGAAAGAGAAATACACTGAATACATAGGATTATTAGCTCATATTCAGCCAAGAACGCAGTATAAAGGAATACTATATATTTATCAGCAGGTTTGAATAGCTATGTTTGACTATTTTAATCAAGTGAGGTTTTTTTTTTAAAAAAAAAAGATCCTTAATTTTTCTACACTTTGAACTTTTTAAATGACATGCTTGGAGATAGGATTTTTATAATTCATATTATCAAATTTGTTATTTTTTTCAAGCTTTATGTCAAGGAAAAAAATGAACTGATGGAATGCAATCCTCAAATCCATAAATTTCAATGAATTAACAGAACTTATGTGCAATTTTGTGCATTTTATTTTTTTCAAAATGAAATAAACATGAATCATTTTTCTCTGTGATAGATTTAGAGACAGATTCTATGCATATATACCCATGATGGTGAACCTATGGCACACATGGCATTGGATCAGGGTATGTGCAGGAGACCCTGCTGCCAATAACAGTCTCCCGACGTCCTGTGTGCTCCCACTCCAGGTGTCATCGACCAGGCAATGTCGGCTGGCAGTTCCCAGGAGTAGGGCCTTCTCGGTGGGAGCACCCACCCTATGGAACCAGCTCCCCCTAGAGCTCCGAATGGCCCTTGACCTCCACTCCTTCTGCCATGGCCTAAAGACATGGCTGTTTCAACTAGCCTACCCAGACTGATGGGGGGAGGGCTTTAGCATAGTTTTAATTGGAATGTTTATGAGACCTTGGGTTTAAATGTTTTTTAATATTTGTATATTTGTATTACTGTTTTTACTTTGTAAGCCACCTTGAGTCCTTAGGGAGATAGGGCAGCATATAAGTCTCATAAATAAAATAAATAATAAATAAATAGGTGGCACGCAGAGCCATTTGTGCAGGCACATGAGCCTCAGCCAAACTTACCTGCACTGCGCATGCGCGTGCCTCCCAGCTGATTTTCATTCCATTTGAGGCCTTTTTCAGTGTCCCAGAGGCTTGAGGGAAGCCCCTGCAGCTTTTGGAGGCTGAAAAACAGGCCCGTTTCATCACTTCCTCTATTTCCGGAAATATTGAAAGTGATGAAATGGCCCATTTTTTGGCCTCCAAAGGTTGCAGAGGCTTCCCTTGAGCCTTGGGAGGCCGAAAAAGGCCTCAAATGGGCCGAAAATCAGCTGGGAGGTGCGTACATGTGCAGTGCAGATAAGGGTGAGGTGTTGTGCATGCATGCTCAGGGGAGGCGGGATGTATTGCATTGTGGGTGCCGGCATGTGCACACGCTTTTGGCACACCACAATAAAAAGGTTTGCCATCACTGATATACACTGTTGGCTGTAGTTGGCAACACTTCTAAACATGTCAGTTTAAAACAGTAGTGGCAATATAGCATCCAGTGTTTATGAATGGCTTATACATGCTGGCTTATTTATTTATTTCTTTATCATCTTTGCACTTGTTTTTATTTTGTGCAGTCCCCTTATTACCTTTTTTATACCAGTAATGACTCATTCAGTTTTGACTCATGCAATCCTTCCATTGGGTGGGCAAAAATACTTTGCAAAAATTGGGTATCATATCTGTAGTGATACAATTGTCAGTAATACCATCACTCTACCTTCTCAGAAAGATATTACAAACAGAATATGGGATCAGTTTGGAGAGGTTTATTACCCACAAACTTTATAAAGATATTAGCTGCAAAAAAAAACCCTCTCCTAACTTTCCATATAGTCAAAAGAACTTGGAAGTGAATATACAATAGGAAGTAAATAGTTCCAGGCTGAATGTACCCATTTCATTATTGCTCTGCTTTCAGAAAATGAATAACTGCATTTCACTTTAAACTGCAGTTGCAGTTAAAGAAGAAACAGGATGCTCACATTATGGTAGTAAAACCAAGCTGTGGATAAACAAGGACCACCAATGGTGCTCCTGGCTTTTTCAGTAAACAGGAGCACTCGGGGACTAATGCAAAACTCAGATGCTGCAGGTATCCTGGGAAAGACAAGTTTTTTTAAAAAAAGGAAAACAGTTAATTAAAAATTCTTCAGAATGAAACTGAATTTGCATTAAATGATTTTAATGGTTTGATTCTAATGCGCTTATATGGTTGCTGTCACTATTTGCACTCTTTAAAAATATGCCATTAAAAAGATACCAGTAACTGTATGGGCATGAGTTAGAAATACCAGGTATTTATTTAAATTACATAGGAATGACTTAATGGAAAAGATTAACTGGTTTTTAAAAATTAACAGAAATCCCATTCTGGATGAGCAGAGAAAGCAGCTAAATTCAGGACCCCGGTCAGCTCAGCATAGAGAAGCCAAGAGAGGCTGGCTGCATGTAAAGATAAATCCATTCAGCATATTAAGTAGCTGCATGAATCTTTAAGTTTAGGCCTTTAATTCTCTTGCAGAAGTTAAGAGCCCATAATCATCTATAGATGTCTTCTAAGGGCAATTATTGCAAATTAAAGAGCCATGCCTTGTTCTTCAGACATGTATCTAGCAGGCACAGAGTTTTCTACTTGCTATGGTTGAGACCACATATTTGAAGGGAAGTGGTCATCTTGCACCACAGACAGATTTAAAGAGTTGTCTAGGAAGACAGAAATGGAGTGTGTACAAATCCCTCATATGGAAATGTTTGATAAAGCAAATGTTTCTGGAGTTTTCTCCAGGTATAATTCCTTCCCTAATCTTTCTCATTATATCTGTCTTCAGGGACTAAGTCTAAGTCTATGACATCTTCACCATTTTATTCATTTCAGTTTCAAAAAGCTGCACTGGTTTCCTTCAGATTAATAAGCTTTCCATCCCACTTTCCTCATTCAGTAAGAAAACTTAAGATAAAGATGAGAAATACTAATAAATGCACCAGATATTTCTGTCCAATGTGACTTTAAGCATTGGTTGAACTTATACTGTATTGCATACTGTATATTGCAATATACAGAACAGTCTTATGCTTTTTTCATAGAGGCTTTGATATGCACAGATAGAACATACTCAGCTGCCAACTGCCCTGTACGAGCGCACAGACAGGGGCTCCTCGGGATGCCGTCTGTGACCCAGTGTCGTTTGGCTGTGCCCTGGGGGAGGGCCTATTCTGTGGCGGCTCCTGCGTTATGGAATCAATTACCCCTGGGGCTCCGTTTGGCCTCTGACCTTAGCACCTTCCACCACGATTTGAAAACCTGGCTATTTGGACAGGCCGGGCTGTGCTGACCTCTTGTGGGGGGGTTATATTTTAAATTTTTAAGGGTTTTTAGATGAATTGGCTTGTATTATTTAATAGTGTTTTAGTTAATTAATTTATTGTTCTGTTTTTAGTTGTGAGCCGCTCCGAGTCCTTTTTGGAGAGGGGGCAGCATACAAGTCAAATGAAAGAAAGAAAGAAAGAAAGAAAGAAAGAAAGAAAGAAAGAAAGAAAGAAAGAGCTGCAAATGATTAAATCAGCACACCCATAGACAAGAGGCAAAAAGAATACCTCAAGGAAGTTTTCCAAATCATGTGAAAGGAAGAGAACCAGATCTCTAGTTCTACTTTCAGTATTAAAAGTACTGAATTTGTTGTTGAGAACTTATTGTGCTTCTTGGGTCCATCACTGCATTGATATCCAGTGTGGCACTGGTGTTAAAGTGATGGGCAAAGACTGGGGAAACCTTGATTCACGTCCAATTTCAGTTATGAAAGCTTTGATTTGGTTGTTGTAAGAAAAAAAACTGAGGTGGGAATGTAATCTTGATGCGTTTAGATCTTGGAGGAATATACAGGATAATAAGAATAGGAATACCAAAGGAGGTTCTAATTTAAATTTTTCATAGCATCATTAATTGGTGCTACATTTGGGCTGACTCAGACTCAGACTCAGGTGCCTGGCATTTAAAATAATGCTGATGCCATTACCTACTATGTACTTCCATTCTAGGAAACTTTCCAACATACCAGCACAGAAGAGAACCTAATGGGGATAGCTAAAGTCTCTATTGGATTCAGCCGTGGAAGGAAAAATAATGCTTGCCTATAGTCTTTCTGAACAGCTGTCAAATACAAGAAACACATTCTTATTTATTGTTCACCTTTACCTAAGATTGCTTGTGTGAGGTTTTTTTTTAAGTGGATACATGCTAAAACATTAAAAATTGTCCTGGAAAAAATATATTTGTCTCCTTGGAACAAATCATTTGTCATAGATTTTTTTCCAGATATTTTTAGTTCCTGGTAGTCTTCTATCGCTGATTGATTTTCTTTACATTAGAAATGTACGCCTTGTTGCTGTGAAAGAATCTGCCAGCAGACATAAAAGATAAAAGCAACAATAAGTAGTAAAGGACACATCAGGGAGGCCTCTATTCACTGGTTAATGGTGGTTAGGAAGTTAAAACAAATTTCTAAAGCAAAGTTGGTGTTGTGGATGGATATTGACATTTCGGCATTTAAGCTTTCTTCCTTTTCTTCTACCTTTGTTGTTTTAAGTGCTGCATATTCACTTGAGAATGACTTCAGAAAGGCACTTGATGCATATTAAATATAAACATTTTATTTATATTAACCTGCAATATGTTTATTCATGTAAACATGTTAAAAATGTTGTCTGCCTGCAAACAATATTCCCCCAGCCATGGGTTTAACAATTTCTGTGGTATCGCCCAATCTGAACACTAAGAAAATTAATCTACTTCTCTTACAGGACACACAGGAAGATTAGTTTTGTCTGTTGGTTTCTGAAGAAAAATAAGTTAGATGCTGTTGCACAGAAATGGGCATATAACCAGGGGTGAGATTCAAATTTCTTAACAACTGGTTCTGTGGGTGTGGTCTAATTTGTGGGTGTGGCTTGGTGGTCATGTGACTGGATGGGCATGGCTTGGTGGTCATGTGACTAGCTGGGTGTGGCTTGTATGTAAATATTATAAATGTTTTATGTAAATATTTAATTTTTTATTTAAAAAAAGAGCAACTTTTACCCAAAATCAGGCAAAGCAGGCAGGCAGATTGAGTTGTTCACAGAAACACAGATTCACTCAGCGATCTACCTTTCTGCAATCTGCTGCCTGAGTCTGCACTGAAAAAATAGAAGCTTCAGTCCTAAGGAAGGTTCAGCTCTGCTTTTAGATTAGCTAGAAAGCAAGAAATCCAATGATTTCCTGCTTTCTAGCTAATCTAAATCTCCCGTAGAACAACTGATGGTCAGGAAAAAAAAGAAGCAAAAATAGCAACTTAGCGGGCAAGTTTGATGGCACACATGCCAGGTAAGGAGTGAGTGGGCGGGGAGGGGCCAGCCAGTGGCGCAGTTTGCCAGTTCTCCAAACTGGGCAGAATCATAACAACCGGTTCTATAGAACTGGACCAACCAGGTAGAATCCCACCCCTGCAAATAACAGTAATGAGTTCAAACTGAAAACCTGAATAATTGATAAATGCAGCAATACATTTAAACAAAGAAAGCTTAGTATAGTTTAAATATGTTTGGCAAAAAATGGTTCTTATCTTTGATAAGATATTTGTCCATGTTTTCTTAAAATAATTTCCACTGGGTCAAATGGCGTTTACTCTCAGACTAAATTGGAACTGCTGCCTTGTTGCTTAATCTTATGTAGGTCCATTCATAATCAAGTGTGTCTCTGAGTTTCAAAACTTCATACTGTTCTCTTGGGTTTTACATGTCATTTGAGCACTGAAGTACAGTCCTCCATTTATGACCACAGTTGAAACCATAGTTTCTCTTGCTAAGCAAGGCAGTTGTTAAAGTGGTTGTGCGCAATTTTATTACTTTCCCTCCCTTACAATTGTTAAGCAAATTACTTCAGGTATTAAGTGAATCATGCAGTTGTTAAGCGTAACTGGTTTTCCTTATAGATTTTGTCACAAATTGGCTGGAAAGGTCCCAAATGGTGATCATGTGACCTTGGGATGCTGAAATTGTCATAAATACATGCTGGTTGTCTAGCACCTGAATTTTGACCCTGTGACCATGGGGATGCTGTGAGGATTGTAAGTGCAAAGACCTGTCATAATTCACTTTTTTCAGTGCCACTGGAAAGCATCATTAAAGTAATGGTTGCACTGTAAGTCAAGGATTACCTGTAAAAACACTATTTAGATCAGGGGTCTCCAACATTGGCCCCTTTAAGGCCTGTGGACTTCAACTCCCAGAATTCCTCAGCCAGCTTTGCTAATTTGCTGGCTGAGGAATTCTGGGAGTTGAAGCCCACAGGTCTTAAAGGGGCCATGGTTGGAGACCCCTGATTTAGATTACACACACCCAAATGTATCAGCTCTATTCCAGGTAAAAAGCTGAAGTTATACTAGAATGATTTTCTCCCAAGAGAGTTAGGGTAGATCTGAAAACAGTCTGAAATTCTTTTTTGATTGCAGGTTGATTCATTTTCTTTAGAAGGAGTCATAATGAATTCCACACATCCATTCATTATATAGCAATTTACAAAGAAGAGGAAGAGGGGTTTGAGCAAGTCCTCTATTGCTTGACATTGGCCAAACCCATTAGGCCTCACAGGGTCTCGGGAAGAAGCCATCCAATCTGCATACATCAACTCCATCAACCAATCAAGAAGTAACAACACAGCCAACTCTGGAGCTTAAAAGGGAAAAACAGCCACGATCACGCACTTCTCCCAGAAGAACGAAGCTGAAGACACCAGCCTGAAGATGACGGATGAGATTTCGTCGAAACGTTGCCAAGATATTCTCAATCTTACACGGGACAAGACCCGAATACACCAAGACCTACATACCTTTACCCTTGAAAATCTACGAAAACAAATATCCTACCTCTACGGGGAGGAAACCTTCCAGCTGACCCGGATCTATGAGAAACTCGAAGTGCGAAGAGCCACCATCTTGTGTGACCTCACATTCCTACCAATTGCGAGACAAAACGTGATCCCCACATGCTTCCAACTCAAATTCCACACTAAAACCTCAGCCACTGAAAGGATCCTGAAAAGAACTGAATTAGCTCTAATCAGAAACGAACTCCACAGGAAAAGATTCCTACTAGACCAAACCAACAGGGACCTACTCACCCTCCACCTCAAACTCAGTAACAAAATCCACCCAGCACTCTGGGACAAATCCAAACAACTAGCCCTCTGGAGAGCCAAACAGAAACCTTTCACAAGACAGACACACACACCAACAAACTCCACAGACTAGAGAAACGCCAGAAGCCCAACCCCCCACCACAACAATGCATGAAACAAACAGTACACAACATATCAGACAGAACCCTCACCATGCAGAAACCAATGTCCTTTCCAAAGGATTCAACTTTGCTGTCGCCCCCAAACGCATCCCACTGAAAACATCATATGTGGAGTTGAAGCTAGCCTAACCAAAATTAACCCAGACACAGCCAATAAAATCAGACTTGAAGTCACCAACGTCCTCTGCTCCAGCAGTCCACCCAGAAGCAACTTACACAGAGAAGAACAAAAAGCACTCAGCAACTTGAGGAAAGACCACAACATAATCATCCTCCCAGCAGACAAAGGCAATGCCACAGTCGTGATGAACACATCTGACTACCAATCCAAACTATCCAACCTACTCCAAGACCCGCCTACAAACCTCTAAACACAGACCCCACCACCTATCTGGAGAAAACCACCAAATCCAAAATAAAAGCCTCGCCATCAGTGAAGAGATCCAACAAAGAATCATCCCCACAGAAAAATCATCTAGATGCCCTAAGCTCTATGGCCTCCCCAAGATACACAAAGAAGGAACACCACTCAGACCCATAGTCAGCTCCATAGGCTCACCTCTACAGAACCTTGCCAAATTTCTCACCAAACAACTCCAGCCCTACACAGAATCCATCACCTCACACGTACAAAACTCTTTCCACTTCATAGAAACAATAAAGAAACAAAACCTACAACCCAGCGACCTACTTATGAGCTTCGATGTCATATCTCTCTTCAGCCAAGTACCTATTAAAGAAGCCTTGACAGCTATCCAAAACAAATACAACCCCCCTAAGCACATCCTAGATCTGACCAACCATTGCCTTTCCAACACGTACTTCATCCACAATGGACAAAGATATAAACAGATAGAAGGAGCACCTATGGGATCATCCCTCTCACCCGTCATCGCTAACCTATACATGGAACATTTTGAAACCAATGCTCTAGACAAATCCGAATACAAACCCAAACTTTGGCTTAGATATGTAGATGACACTTTCGTAATTTGGCCACATGGGAAAGAAAAACTGGACAACTTCCTCACACATCTCAACAACCTACACCCCAAAATACAATTTACCATGGAAAGAGAAACCAACAACCAACTTCCGTTCCTGGACGTCCTAATTTACAAAAAAACCCAATGGCTCCCTAGGACACACCATCTACCAGAAAAAGACACACACTAACCGCTACTTAAATGCACAATCCCATCACCACCCTGCACAGATCAACTCCGTAGCCAAGACCCTCATCTCCAGAACCAAACGCCTAGCTGACAAAGACCACTTGAGAACAGAATTACACACCCTCACTAACGTATTAATGTCCAATGGATTCCAAAGAAGCACAATCACCAACCTAATCCGAAGGGAGACTCCCCCCAAAAACCAAGACACAGAACAGGACAATGGCATCGCCCTCCTCCCTTACATCAAAGGCACCACAGATAAAATCAGCAAAATTCTCCACAAACACAATATCAGGACAGCCTTTGGCACTGACCAAAAAATAGCCAACATCTTAAGAAACCCCAAAGACAAGATCCAGCTAGAAAACCAAGGAGTTTATAAAATACCGTGCAAAATTTGCCCAGCCACATACCAACAGGAGAATAAATGCACGCATCGCAGAACACAAGGACGCAGTCAGAAAAGAAGAAAAAACTTCCTCCCTTTTCCAGCACCTTAAAGCCACAGGACATGAAATTGATTTTGAGGGATCCAAACTTATCTCCAATACTGAACACTTCAACAAGAGAATAATTAGGGAAGCCATCGAAATAGAGAAACACCCCCATAACATGAATAAACGGGATGATACTTCCCACCTACCAGACATCTGGAAACTAGCCCTAATCAACAAACAAGTCCCAGCCACGAAAACCAACACCGGACCCAAAATAATACATGATGCCACCACCAATCTCCTTCACCAGACTCAAACCCAAGCCCACGCCACAGATGAAAGGCAACCACCATCCAGAAACCAGACCATGGCTGCAACACCAGCTGCTACACCCCTCCAACCCCAAACTAAGCAAACTGACACACGCTATAAACACATAGCCAGACCTCAAACTCGGAGCCAAACCAAGGCCCAGAATGTCACATCACAGCCTTCCACCCAGGATACTACATCACAGAACTCAGGAGATTACAACATAAAACATCAGGAGGTTGCAACACAGACAACGACCCAGGAGACTACAGCACCACACCCAGGATGTCACAACAATAAAACTCAGAGGGTCATCGCACAGCCCATTACCCAGGTCGTTACAACACAAAAGGCTGAGAGACACACAGCCAGCACCTCAGCCACACGGGGTCTCGGGAAGAAGCCATCCAATCTGCATACATCAACTCCATCAACCAATCAAGAAGTAACAACACAGCCAACTCTGGAGCTTAAAAGTGAAAAACAGCCACGATCACGCACTTCTCCCAGAAGAACGAAGCTGAAGACACCAGCCTGAAGATGACGGATGAGATTTCGTCGAAACGTTGCCAAGGTATTCTCAATCTTACACGGGACAAGACCCGAATACACCAAGACCTACACACACACACACACACACACACACACACATATGTGTATATATATATATATATATATATGTAGGTCTTGGTGTATTCGGGTCTTGTCCCGTGTACGATTGAGAATGACGGATGAGACAAGACCCGAATACACCAAGACCTACATACCTTTACCCGTGAAAATCTACGAAAACATATATATATATATATATATATATATATATATATATATATATATATTGCAAACTTCCTAAATATTGGTGAGTGGGAGTCAAGTGGGCAAACACATCTCTTTAGAGCAGGGCTGTCAAACTCGCGGCCTGAAGAAAACCAGTAAAGAAGCAGGTCAACAATAAACTCCGCACTTCATTCCATATCCTTCATAAGAACAAGCCATAAACAGAATGCCTCACTCTAGGATATCTAAAAAATATCAGCAGCACCCTCCAGTTAGTAAACCCTCTGTGTCAATAAAATATCTGAGTAAAATCCCAGACAACTGGATAGTAGCATAACTCAAAATGGAGGCTACTCAATGGCAGATTAAGGCTCACTGGTGCCCTAAGCGCTGACAAATTTTGGTGCCCCCCCTCCTTTGTACATACTGTATAAACAAAGCCAAGCTTAGGCTACATAAAAGTTTTTGTGATGCCCCCTTTGGGCCTGGTGCCCTAAGCATGTGCTTAGTCTGCTTAATGGCTAATACACCACTGAGGCTACTACCTGGATTTATTTAGGAACTTAGTTGCACAAAGACTTGGAGCAGATGTTGTTTGCTCAGCTTCTTCCTCCCAATGGGAGCTGACAAAAATATCTTAACAGCCTGGTTTTATAAACATTGTTTTATATTGTAACTATTGTAACTAACATTTTAAATCCGACTTATCAAGCAGTACCTTACTATAATTGCTCCAGTGTGACAAGGGAATGAAGAATTGGCTTTTTTGATGAATTCATATATTCCATTTACCAAATAGTAACTTCCCATAGTTTTTAGGCAACGACTTGACAATTTTTTTACAATGCCCTTTCATTATAATAAGGAATGCCACCTGCTGAACACAAGCAAAAAAATCCATGCTACTGGAAACGTTGTGAACTACCACTAATTGGAAAGATAAAATAATTGTTAGTTTGTTCATTTATTAAACTGCTCAATAACCAAAGTGAACTGGCTGGTATATTTAAAACACATTAAATATAGAATTTACATAAAAACATCTGCAATCAAATCAAAGAATATGCAAAATACATTTAAAATCTTCTGTGACTGCTCTATTTTCTCCTTCCCTCTAGTTACACTGCGTCCAACATCCATCTGCAAATGTGTAAGGCTGTCTGACAGAGAGGTTGCCACTTGTGTGCTTATTCTTACCTTCCTCAGTAAACCCATCAATAATTGTTCCCACTGAAGGTGGTTTTTCTGCCTATATGTACTGTTAAACAATTTTTCCAGAAAAATTATGTCATAATGAAGTCATTATACTTAAACTTAGCCAATTGCTCTTTGCTCCCGTTCTTGATTATTTCTGGGATTCTGTAGCTAATTTGCTGGAGTAAATAGGATCCAACCATGAGATGTTCTTTTTTTAATTATTATTAATTATTTTTATTTTTACTTAATAATAATATAAACTAGACATTTTTATAACAACAAACTATCCATGAGATGTTCTTGATTTGATATACTTCAATAATTTTAATTTATTGGACCTAGAGTAATGTAGCCTACCACGGTTCACAGATACAGCTCAACCAACTCTCTAATACAAGATTTTATTTACTTCTAAAATTGTGTGCATATCGTTCCTTCTCTCCAGGTTTCTTCATCTTTTTTTCAGCAAAGGATGAAATGGATCTTTATAACACTTTACAAAATGGAGTGCTCTCATCCACTTAGTCTGTCCAGAAACATTTACCATGCTTGCATAGCTGTACCAGAACACAAATAGTTGGAAGTTGGATTGCAGTCAACCATCTCTTTAGGTGAACTTTATGCACTAGTTGTTCTGCATTACTTCTGATTAGTCTGGCCAGTTTTACAAAGATATGGAGAAATCTATTTTTATAAACTTCATCAAGTGTGATTTAAAACCTAGTTTCAGTGCTTCAACCTGCATCTAAATCCCAGATAAAAATCTATGCAATCATCCTGTCATTATCACCAGTTTTCATCTACTTCCATTCCCTGCCTCTCCCCCTCCAATTAATCTGCACAGCAGCCCCGAAGGGAGGGGCAGAGCATGCTCCATCTGCTAACTTTGGTCATAGCAGGCAGATAGAAAAGATAGAAACAGGAAAGAGGAAAAGTTGTAAGGAGAAAAGATTCCAAGAATTAGTAATGGATCCCTGCAGGGATTTGAGTCCTGACAGGTGCTGATGAAGCGAGTCTCTATCAACACTCTATTCCTGATTTTTTTTAAAGTCACAATTCCAGCCACAATTAATAAGAATGTATGCATAATAACGACTGCAAATTTTCTTGGAATATTTGCACATTGAAATAAGAGGGGAGACTTTTAACCTTTCCAAAGTATTATATTCCACTAAAATTGCTCTCAGTATTTTTTTTTCTCTGAGGAGAAAGATACATGAGTATCACATTCATAGCTGAGTCCTACATAGCTTTTAGCAAGTTCACCAATCATTCTTTTCTTAAGTGTTCCTTTGTTCAATACAGTCATTTCAGTACAATTCACTTTATAAGTCTTGCAATACAATTTCCTTTTTCTGCATTTTTATCTTTCAACATTTTCAGAATTAAAATTGTGCTTTTGCTTTTCCATTTTCTTCAATAGCCTTAAAAAATTAGCCAGAAAAATAGATTACTCTGTAGAGACATAGATCGCCTCCAACATTTTGTGCCCAGAGTTCTTGTAACAATAATCAAAGTGTGATCTCACAGCATGCTTACTTATGATTACATTAATCATGTATACTCAGTTAAAGCAAATTCTTAATTTTGAGTCATACACTGAACCATATAGAAACTGCAAAGGTTGTTGCTGACAAATTTTCATTTCCATGTGCCATGTAAATATAATTAAGAGATCTGTAACAATTCATACAAAAATATACATTCATGCTTAGATATATACATAACACAATATTTTCTTTGGAAAAAGAAGTGTTATGCAAAGCACAGAAAAGGAATGAAAAAGTAAGCAAAGAAAATTAAAGACTGTGATAAGAAAAAATATTCCCATTCCTATAGACATCTATTGCTTCATTTTTGGAGTTACTCAATAAATCATGGAACTTCCCTGGATCAGCAAAAAGAGGGAGATTTCTCATTATAATCCTGACTAAGGGTGGTACTACTTTTACATTCCAAGAAGTGACCATAATCTTGTCAGAACAGGCCATCATAGGAAAATGTTAAGTACCATCTGAAAACTAAATGGGTATATTAGATGCCTACGATGGATCAATGAAATGTATTCCTCCTCCCTGTAAAGTTAGTGGAACCAGCCAACTCTATTGCAATCAGAGAATGTTCTGATCATGACAAACAACACATATTAATTCACCCTAGCCTCAGTTCATGTTGTGTCAATGACAAAAACCAGAATGAATATATGAGCCTCCACAAGCAAAGCCAAGGTGCCTGAGATAAGTCCAGTGGTGGGCTGCTGCTGGTTCAGTCAGGTTCTAGCAAATCGGTAATTCTGACAATCAGCTGGCCCCACCCACCTACCCACCCCCGTCCTATCTCGTCCTATATTTCCATCTTTTTCAGCTCAGCTGATTTGCACAGCATAGTGGATTTCGCGCACCTCAGCTGCTTTACTTACCGGGGCTGCCCTGTAGAGGTTCAAATTCATGTTTTTTGAATGCTGTGTGTGCTCACAGAAGCGGTTGCTAAACCAGTTACAACCCACCACTGGATAAGTCCATAATGTCCATAAACTCCCAAGTTGCCTCTGATTCTCTCCTGGTAAATTGAAATCCTACAGAACCATCAGAATGGGGAACTGCATTGCCAGCCCAAAACTGAGATCAAGCAGTTCAGGAAGGGATGTCACTATGCATAATGAAACTTCCAATCTGGTTACCTATTAAAATAAATCAATTTCCACACTGTCTCTTCTGTCCTGAATTCATCATTAATGTCAAATCCAATGTCCTAATGAGCACTTTTTTTCTTTTTGAGGAAAAGAGAAGAACATTCTCTTCTTCCTCATGTACTTAAGCCTCACTAATACAATACCATTTGCAATCTCATTCATAGGTGGTGAAGGTAGAGCAAAGTATTATGAATTTAAATATCCAGAAGTTAAGACAATGTAGTCCAGGCAATATAACCTCTAGAATTATTATTTTTTGGGGTGGTCTCTGATGAGTGACACAAAATTGGCTCCTTGCATAACAATGAGGAGCATTTAAAGTGGAAAAATGAGTGTAGTACCTTTTACAAGTAGTTCTTAGCAACTACCTGAGGCAACAATTATTGACAGTTACAATGGTGATGAAAAAGTAACTTTGCAACCAGTGCCAGTATTTCTAGCTTTCACAGGTTTTTAAGGAAAGGAAAGCTAAAGTAAGATATTATGCACACTCATGGTCACATGTTTTTTCACTTAGGTTCACTTAATCACCACATTGCAAGTCCCAATTGTAGTTGCTAAATAATGCCGACTTGTATATATGTATTTGATGTACTTATTTAGTTCTTAAAATTCCTGAAACAGAATCTCCCAAAATGGAATCATTCTAGATGTCATGCAAACCCTGGTGCAGTCCTTGAGTGACAGAAATGCATTTTGGATTTTACCCAACATCCAAGAACCAATGCATTGCCTCAAAAAAAAACCCCACAGGCAAGCTAGAGAGAAAACAGCAAGGTAGCCTGTTTTGTTTCATTTTTTTTCTTTCAGCCCTTTTCTTACTTCCTGTAAGGAATTTTGCATGTAGCATTTCATTACCTGGCAGCAACTGCATCCGTTTTGGCTTTCATCCTTTTCCAAATACTGCTAGCTCTAATACAAAGGGCAAGTACTGCAATGCTTAACGCACACTTGGCAGCAAACTATATGAGCTATATGAGTTCAAAAAATGAGAAGGAAAAAAATTTCGTCTGGCTAGTAGCTGTCTGGAATTCAAAGTGAGTGAGGCAATATGTCCTCTAGAGCAGGAGTCAATGTCAAAACCAAATTTAAAGCTGATGATTGATTGAAATTATTTCTTTTTTTTTAAAGTTTATTTACAATTATAAAAAAACACAACATACAGACTTACAATCACAAATAACATAAATACATCACAATTTTTCCCACTTTTTTTTTTAGTTGCAGATCGAGTATGCATTTTCCCATATAGTGTTACAGTCGTACATAGTCATAAATATTTTTTCAGATGAAATTCACTTGGTTTGGGCTATTTTGGAGCTTTTTCCTATCTCTTTTTCCAGATTGTTACATAACCTGTTATCTCCTGTTTTCTATAAATTCTTCTATCTACAATGGTACCTTATTTCCCAATATTCCCTTTCCCTCTGTTTTTATGTTCTACCCAATTATACCATATTTCCCATGCCTTATAATAATCCGAGTCTTCTTTTCCATTCAGTTTAAGTGTTAATCTCTCCAATTCTACACATTCATATGTTTTCTTTATTACCACTTGTATAGATGGGGCTATAGATTCTTTCCATTTCTGAGCTAAGACAATTCGAGCCACTGTTAGTAAATGTGTTATCAGGTATTTGTCCTCTGGGGGAAGGTTTTTTTTATCATTCCAAGTAGGAACAGTTCTGGTTTCCACTCCAACTCACACTTCATCACATCCTCAATCCAATTTTTAATTCCCATCCAGTATTTTCTTATTTTGGGGCATGTCCACCACATATGATAGTAAGTGCCAATTTTATTCTGGCACTTCCAACAGTTTGGGTTTGCCTGTGGAAATATTTTTGCTAGTCTAGCAGGGGCCAAATGCCACCTATACATCATTTTATACTGGTTTTCTTTATATGCCACCGACTTTGTATATGTTAAATTTTCCTCCCAAATGTCTTCCCAGTCATTCAAATCCAGATTGTATCCTATATTTTTTTCCCAAGCTAACATTGGTCCTTTTACTAATTGTCCTGTTCTTTCTTGTTCTAGTAGTAGATTATATAGTTTAGATATTAGTTTTTCTTCCGGTCCCAAAAGTAATTTATCCAAATTTGTATTTTTTGTTCCTATTCCATATTCCTTTATGTCTTTATTATATCTCGTTTTGACTTGTAAATAAACCCAACTATCTATTGATATTCCTTGTGTTTCCAAATCCTGTTTTGTTTTTAGTTTTCCCTCTGTATCCAATATCTGATAATATTTAAGTTTTTTATTTAAATCCAATGTATTGGGATGAAAGGTTGCCTCCATTGTTGAGAGCCATCTCGGTATTTTTGTATAGTTTTTCTTCCTTATTTCTGCCCAGTTTTTAATCAATGAATTGCGTATTATATGTTTCATTGCGTATTTTTGTTTTTTATCAGTCGGGTTCCATAAAAGTGCGTGCCATCCCGTTTGTAAATCATGTCCCTCTAGTGTCAATATTCTTTTATTTTCTAATCTCACCCATTCCTTTATCCATACCAAAATCGCGGCTTTATAATAAATTTCCCAATCCGGGAGTCCTAATCCACCTCTACTTTTGTCATCTTGTAAATATTTTTTCTTTATTCTTGCCCTTTTTCCCATCCAAATAAATTTCATTGTCATCCTATCCAAATCTGTAAAGAACTTTTTGTTTGTTAATATTGGAATTGTCTGGAATAAATACAATTCTTCCTAAAAGGGATATTTGCATTTTACTCCAAATTTCCAAGTCCTTTTTAATTTGTTCTAAAATTTTTATATAATTATCTTCCCATAGCATTGTTGTTTTGGCCCTTATCCAGATTCCTAAATATTTTATTTTATTTGCTATTTGTAATCCCATAGTTTCTTCCAGTTCTTTTTGTTTAGAATTTGTTATATTTTTGACTAGCAATTTGGTTTTCCCCTTATTTACTTTTAATCCTGCTAATTCCCCAAATTTGTTTATCTCATTCAATAATATAGGACCCGTCTCTAATGGTTCCTCTATCATAAATACCATATCATCTGCGAATGCTTGTGTCTTGTACTCTTGGTTCTTGATTTTCATTCCTTTTATGTTCCCATTTCCCCTAATTCTAATTAACAGTGTTTCTAGTACTGTGATAAACAACAATGGTGACAAAGGGCAGCCTTGTCTAACCCCTTTCTCTATTTTGAACATTTTGGTGGTTTCTCCATTTACCAGTATATTTGCCTTTTGGCTGTCATATACTGCATTAATCATTCTTTCAAAATTATGTCCCAAATTCATTTTATTAATTTGCAGTTTCATAAAATCCCAGTTCAGATTATCAAATGCTTTCTGCGTCTAGGAAAATCAATGCCATTTGTTACCCGGTGGTTTTCGTAATATTCTAGTATGTTTATTATTGTACTTATATTGTGCCTAATCTGTCTTTTCGGCAGGAATCCATTTTGATCTGTATTATTTTTTCCACTAATAATTCCTTTTAATCTTTGTGCCATAATTGTCATAAATATTTTATAATCTGTATTTAAAAGTGATATTGGTCTATAATTTTTAATTTGATTGGTATTTGTCTCTTCTTTGGGTATAAGTGTTATGTATGCCTCCCTCCACGTGTTAGGGATTTTTGCTTTAACCAATACCTCATTACAAACTTCTAGAAGAGTATTATTTAAAATGTCTCCTATCTTTTTATAAAATTCACTTGGATATCCATCTGGACCTGGTGTTTTATTGTTTTTTTGTTTCTGAATCGCCTCTCTTAATTCCTCTATCGTTATTTCTTTATTTAGTATCTCTCTTTCTTCATCAGCAAGTTCCTGTATGTATCCTTCTTTTAGGTATTGTTCTATTTTAGTCAATTCTACTTTTTCTTGTTTATATAAATCCTCAAAGTAATCTCTTGCAATTTCTTTCTTTTTTTCCAAATCAGCTTCAAGTTCCCCATTTTTATTTTCTAAGCATTGTATCGTTCTTTTCTGCTCCTCTTTTCTCAATTTGTATGCTAACCACCTCCCCGGTTTGTTTGCGTATTCAAAATAGTTTTGTTTTGTGTATTGTAGCTTTCTAAGCAGTTCCTCTTGTTCAAGTATATTGAGTTCATGTTTTATTTGTATTAATTCATCTCTAATTTGTTCATTATCTGGGTTTCTTTTTTGTTTATTCTCTAATATTCCGATTTCTTTTATTAATTCATCTTGCTTCTTCCATCTTTCCTTATTTCTATTTGATAGGTATGCAATTGATATTCCCCTAATGTAGGCTTTAATCGTGTCCCATATATTCTGTAATGATGTATCCTCTTTTTTATTAAAGTTATAAAAATTTATTAATTCCTCTCTTACTTTTTGCAGATATTTTTCTTCCTTTAAAACCTGTATATTTAATGACCATCTTTGTCCTTTCCTTCCCCCTTCTTTCCAAATTAATGACATTGGATTGTGATCAGCCCATATATTTGTTAAGATTTTTGTGTCCTGAATTTCCTTATTTAGTTCGCTATTTATCCAGATCATATCTATCCTGGACCATGATTTGTGTGGGTTGGAGTAGAAGGTATACTGTGTAATTCCTGGATTTCTTTTTCTCCATACATCTTCCAATCCTACTGTGTTTCCCCGAAAATAAGACCTACCCCAAAAGTAAGACCTAGCACTATTTTCTAAACCTGCCCTAATATAAGACCTACCCCGAAAATAAGACCTAGTACTCCAGTTCCACTTTTCCGTGCACCCGTGAAACACCCCCCCTACACACTCACACCCACTATTTGGCACCATAAATATATAAGACCTACCCCAAAAATAAGACCTAGTGTGTTTTTGGGAGCCAAAAAAATATAAGACAGTGTCTTATTTTCGGGGAAACACGGTAGCTCCTCTGACATTTCAAAAAATATTTTTGGCAGTGTATTTCGTTTTTGATACTGTTTGTGTCCATATTTATAATCTTGCTTATTATCAGTTATTGCATTGTAATCCCCCATTAGACAAATCCTTGAGTTACCATTCTCTATCAGCTTTTCATATAGATTTTTATAAAATTCTTTTTGGTTTTTATTTGGTGCATAAATTCCTACAAATAGAGTCTTCCTATTGTGTATTTCCACTTCCACCATTAGTATTCTTCCGGCTGTATCATTGTATATCAATTTTGCTGTAATATCCTCTTTTACATATAGTACCACCCCTCTCTTTTTTTCCCCTGTTAGGGCCATGAATGCTTTTCCCAATTTCCTATTCTCTAGATATCTTTTATCCTGTTCTTTTATATGGACCTCTTGAAGGCATACTATATCCCATTTTTGTCTTTCCAATCTGCAAATATTTTTTTTTACTTGGGCTATTTAATCCATTGATATTTATCAATATTAATTTTATTCCCCTTCCCATTTGGTCTTTCCTTTCCTAGCTTTTATTATGTTTTACCTGTTGTTTGGCTCCTGGTTTTCACCCCTATCTCTTCCCCCTTTCTTCCTTCATCAACCGTTGATTCCCTGTCCCCCTCCTTCCCCTCCTTTCTCTCTTCTCCTCTAGTAATAACTTGTAGGTCCTCACGGCTCGTATTTCGTGAATCTTCCCTGCTGCTTAATTCCTCCTCTGATCCTCCTATTTGCTCAAAAAATCTTTGGGCCTTGGCTAGATTATCAATTTTGGTTCTTTTACCTTCCCATGTTACCAAGACTCCTTCTGGATCATTCCATCTAAATAATATGTTTTTCCTGTTTAGATGGTTTGTGAGGAATCTGTATTCCTTTCTTTGTTCTCTCACCCTTCTTGGTATTTGTTTCAATACTATAATTTGTCTGCCATTGTAGTTTATGGTCTCCTCCCTTGTCAGTCTGTAAATTATTTCCCTAACTCTTTTCCTCGCGAATCTGACATGGACCTCTCGTGGGAGTCCATGCCTTCTTGCATAGCTTGTGAAAACTCTATATGATTCGTCAATTTCCTGCATCATCTGGTCTCTCTCCTTTCGCAGTATGGTTGCTAACATTTCTGCCACTATAAGAGTCAAATTTTCCCCCCTTTCCTCCTGTATATTTTGAAACCTTAAATAATACGAAGCTCTATCCATTTCTAGATAGGTTAAGGTCTCGTTTGTTTCCTTGTATTGATCTTTTATTTTTTGCTCAATGACTTCTACTTTTTTCCCTGTTTGATCTGTTTGTTTGGTGATTGTTACAATCTTCTCTTCATTTATCCTTGTCATTTCCTGTAGCTGTCCTATTTTCCCCTCTAAGCTTTTAATTTCATTCTTCATCTCTCCCAATTCACTTTTTAGTTCTGATCTCATTAATTCTCTTTCTCTCTTACTTTCTACATGGTTGTTCATCATTGTTTCCTGCATTGATAACATCATATTTTGTATTGTCTGTAGTGTATTCTGTAGTGTTTGGGAGGAGGCTTGTGTATTGGATTTCTCGGGGCCCAACATCCCTTCTATTGTTCTTTGGGAGGAGGTCGCAGTAGGAGTAGAAGGGGTTGCAGTTATCGCTCCTTTTTTTCCTATTTTAGTAATAGTAGTGGTTGACAATGTCATTTCCTTTATTATCCTTTGTTGTTCCTTGAGAATTTTATTTATATTTCCCCACGTCGCGTTTCTAATTATCATTTACCAGGGGCCCCTCCTTTCCAATAATTCCACTCAATTAACTCTCACCAAGGGGAAGAAAGGGGAGAATATCTATTTTCTTATTTTATCTTATATTAATATTAGAGCCTAATACCTTTCTTAATAATCTTGGGGGAGGGAGGGACAGTGGTTACAATCTCATTACATTCCTTAGTTACAATTCGTTATTACTCTAACAAAGGGTGTATAAAAAGAAGAAAAAAGAACGAAGTATAGATTGCAGGTAAATTATAAATTTCCCCCAAAAAGGAAGAGATTAAATAGAATGAAAAGGTATATGTGTGTATGTATATATATATATATATATATATATATATATATAAATAAAATATTTCAATCAAGTCTTAATAAACTATATGAATTAATTGCTTACTATATATCACAACTTATATATCATCCAGTAATCTACTTCTTTCTATTTCCACTCAATATTATCTTCAATATACTAGAAATATCAAATCAATTACGTATCTTAAATATTGAATAGTAAATATCTTAATTATTAACTATTAACTATTAATATTTCAGATATTAACATTTATTAATATACAATGATCCTATAAACTTCCCTTCATATATCTATCTGTCTCTATTAAATCTCTATTTGTTTCTATTTACTTAATAGTTTAGATCGAGTTTCTCCAAGCTAAATAATATAAAGTACAATTGAATAGTATACGTGTAAAGCTATATCAGGATCCACTTCCGTTCTTTAAGTCACTGTTGTTCGTACCGCTTTTCTCAATGTCAAAGTTATTATACTGTCAAAGACCGCAAGTTTGCACCGTCACGATGGTGGGGTTCTTCTTTATACTCTTCTCACCGACAGTCTTCCTCCCCCTTTCTATCTTTCCTTCCCAAAGTACTTTTCCTCTTCTCCTTTGATAAACAACAATGTTCTCCAAGTGTTAATTAAGCTAATTAGGTTTTTATAACTTTCCTTTTCTGTAGCTGTCTATTCACTCGCTTGTCTATCCGTATTCCGGGGGCTCATCAATTTGCACTGTCACTGTATTGAGCACCCTTGTCGCTCCGTCCAATCTTTGCCTCTAAATTTCTTCGCAAGTCCTCACGTTTTCCGCTTGCAAATTTTTCTTTTTCCTCCTCTTCACTGGCAAAGGTCTTCCTCGCTGTTCTGTCGTTCGGTCGCTCTTCTGGTCTAGGTCTTCTCCGCTGCTTCCTCCGTCACGATGGCCGCCTCCGCAGGTACTCTGTCACTGCCCGGCGTATTATAGTTCTTTCATCTGCTACTCACTCAGTTCTCCTTCCAGTCTCGACCGTTTTCCTTCCAGTTAAATAAACGCCTCTTTTCACCAGGTACTTTCTCTTTCTCCACACAGGACTTTCCCTTTTCTTATTCTTTGGAAGGGACTGCCTCCTTCTCTTCTGCTTTGGTTTCTCTTGGAGTAATCGCTAGGATGGTGCCGCTTTTTTTTCCGCTTTCGCCCCGATCCTTTTGGCAGTCTCCCCCAATGGTCTCTCCAGCCTTTTGTAGTCCCTCACCAAGCTTCTTTTGTACTCCTCTGGTCTGCAACTTTCTCTTTCAGCTTCCTTCTATTACCGCCCGTCTTGCCAGCTCTGGCTGGCTTCTTCCGTTCAGAACTTCGGGAACTCTTCTTCACCTTTGGGATCGCACTTCCCAAACCGGCTCCAAGTTTTTCTCCTCGCTAGGGTGTTCAAAACGTGAACTCACCCTGCCACGAACGGCCGTTCTTGAGCGGAAAACCCGAGGTGGGAGAAGCACAAGTATTTCTCCCTACCTCGCCATACCGAGGCGTCACCGGAAGTTGATTGAAATTATTTCTATACATTTTTACTGAGTAGTAAATATTCAGGAAGTCTATACTAAATTATACCAGAATAAAGCAGAGTAACAGTAGTAACAGTAGATTAAGGTAAGGTTCCCCTTGCACGTATGTGCTAATTGTTTCTGACTCTAGGGAGTGGTGCTCATCTCCATTTCAAAGCTGAAGAGCCAGTGCTGCCCAAAGAAGTCTCCGTAGTCATGTGGCCAGCATGACTAAACAGTGAAGGCGCACAGAACCTGGTTACCAAAGTGGTCCCTATTTTTTTACTTGCATTTTTACATGCTTTTGAACTACTAGGTTGGCAGAAGCTGGGACAAGTAGTGGGAGCTCACTCTGTTTCATGGTGCTAGGGATTTGAACTGTTGAACTGGCAACTTTCTGATCAACAAGCTCAGCATCTTAGTCACTGAGCCATCGGGTCCATAACAGTAGAGTAAAAACAAGAGTAAAAAAAGAAAACAAAGTAAGACGTTCTTTCTGATGGAGTTTTCTGCTAAGTGGCTAATAGAAGGTGGCAAAATATCTGAAGCACATCAAGATACTGATGATTCACTTCTTGTTGTAATGTCAAAGTTTCGAAGAGCTCTTATTAAGGACCACAATATGGGCTACACTTAAATTAAATTGGGTAGAAAACATGCTTGTGACAGCTCATGAGGGTTTCCTTTAAATATATCAGTTACCCTTATAATCAATCTTACAGGCTTTCATTGTCCTTTTTTTTTTGCAAAAATGCTTGAGAATGCATAATCCGTACCAGATGTTTCTAACCCAGTGTCTGATGCATTGCAAAAAAAATTATAGCAATTAAAAACTAACACTTTTCTATTTCTAAAGAAATAACACATTAGTTACTAAAATTGCACAAGGTATCAGCTTTTCATTTTAAAAACATATTATCAAACTTGTATTTTATGCTATTAATTGATTGACAGGGAAAGAAACTAGGTCTGTTAAGTCAAATCACACAAGTAAAAACATTCAGTCCATTTATTATTATTGTAATATATTAAAGGAAATACACACTGAATGTGCATTGTTTTGCTTATGATTTTGTATCATGGACACAAAATAACAATCCTTTAGGCATTGTATTCTATTATGTTATAATGCAATACTTAATTTATTGAGGAGTTTATATTACTTATGTCCCTCAGACAATCCTTTTTATTCCTTTAAACTTCTACAGCTCCTGGAGATTTGGGGCTGTCCACTGAATAATAGAGATAGAATTCCCCACAAAATTTGAGTGGAAAACTGTAAGAAATAGATGTACTAAGCTTTGGACATGCTTAACAAGCCCGTTAATGCTGAAAATAAGCCCCCATACTACCCCACATCAAACAACTGAAAATTCAATTCTGAATTGTACGGAAATCACTATAAAAGTGACACCTGATGTTATCAACAAGAACAATTTGAAATCAGTATTTTGGGATTCAAAACCAAAGGGAATACAGAGGAGAAAAAGAGTTCTTGCAACAGAGAGGAAAAGTTCACTGTCTACATGTCAAGATCAGCTTATCCAGATTGCTTTTGATGCTGACCGCAGTATCAGGTCTCTGCTAGTAGGATCAGTCCTCTTGTAAGGTCAGAGTTACTGAGTTAACCAAAGAGATTGAATTATCACCATGAGTTATCTTTTGCTTCTGTTACTTTTTTTTTGTTTTTTTGCAGGATTTATCTCAGGTTAATCATTTCTAACCCAGAATAGTTCAGTCAATCGGTGTTAATGATATATTAAGGATTATACTTAAACAACCTCCTCTATGCTTTTATTTACACCACCTAGAGCAGGGGTATCAAACTCATGTCATCACAGCATCGTCATGTGATATATCATGACATTTTTCCTCTTTGCTAAATTGGGCATGGGCAGAGCCAGCTCGTGATGCATCCGGCCTGTGGGCCACGAGTTTGACAGCCCTGGCTTAGAGCAAAATTTGTAGTTAGGAAGCAATCCAAGCATAGTTACCTCTAGGTGCTACAGTCAAGTCACCAAGCTATTGTGGGTGTACAAACCTAGATAATGTTTCAATCGGTTAATAGAACTGAAGAGAGCCAGATCTACCTCAATCACTTGTTCAGTTTCCTTTTGTTGCAAACCAGCATTAAAAATTAATGCTGCATTTCAGTGTTTTCCAGTTTGAGAATAATAAGAATTGCTGATCAAGAACAGCCTCCAATAATTTGGACCCATATAATTGTTGAGGGCTCACCTGCAATAAGGTTTCAATTGTAGACATCTACAATTGAATCTGGAAAGATTTCATTTTGATCATTTTGATGCTGTAAAACTTGTTGCAAAATGTTTTGATAATCGCAGCTGGTTTCATATATTTCCTGCTCCTCCCCTTCACTTCATCACAGGTGATGAAGACAATATAATACTACATCCCTTAACATTGCAGAATCTTTCATTACAGAGTGAATGTCATGCAATTTTTTATGATGACATTTGTCATTTTCACGGAATTTTGTGTGATTTTTGGAAGATGGCCCACAGAGCTATGCAGATTTGTGACAGAATACTTCAAGAAACAAGGGACGGGGAAAGTGTTTCTCTGTAACGCATTCATGAAGCAAAGCAACCTCTTCTAAAATTGAAGTGACATGATCTCTCACTGTAGTCAGCCAATCTTCCACCAGTTTGCAATAACTGGAGGAAATCTCAATGGATAACCTTTTCAACTTGACAAGGTGAATCAGCAAGAAGTGCCTGTCAAGGAAAATCAGCTGCCTCACACAGGCTAAAATCCAAACTTCCAGCTAGCTGAAGCTGGAAATGAGTCTAAGAATGTATCCAGAGAAGTTGCTGGAGCACTCTATGTTGACAGGAGATTCACAATTATTTGAACTGCTTTCTCCATTGCTGTCCTTCAGTTATATTTTCTTTCCTTCACAGTATCCTTTATTCAGAGAGTTGTGCTCATTTGTTGACCAGAAAGGAATCAGAATAACTTCAGATGCATTTTAAAATAAATTGAGATAATTGGGAGACAGAATGTGCGATTGTAAATATGCCAAGCTCAGAAGAGGCAAATCTTTCCATTGAAGCACCTTGTTGAATGAGATGCACATTATAATATTTACTTACAATATTTTATTATAGTTATATGTTAATTAGTACATTATAATATTTTTAAATTACTATTTTTTGTATGCAACATTTCCAAATATACGGTTGTTATTAGTTAATTTTTGAATAGAAATGACAGATTAAGTCAGATTTCCTTTACTGTTTTCTGTTCAGATTGCAATTAAATCCATTTTGATACATTGTTTCATTTGACTTTCACTTTTATAGCTTTAAGCAGGGGTGGAATTCTACCGGTTCGGACCGGTTCTATAGAACCGGTTGTTATGATTCTGCGCAGTTCAGAGAACTGGCAAATCATGCCCCTGGCTGGCCCCACCCCTTTCCACCCATCCCTCCCCTCTCCGCCCAGTCAGTCTTTATCGCGCATGTGCAACATCACATGCATGCCCGACATCGCTGACTGCATTCTGCCCCGCCCAGTCTTAAGGTATTTCTTTTTTTCCCCTCTTGACAATCAGCTGTTCCAATGATCAGCTGTGCCGGGATCTCCCTCGCTGTCTTACTGCTTCGCCCAGGAGGCTTCCCTGAGGCCCAGGAGGTAAAAAGGGGCACACACTCCATTTTTGAACAGTATTGTATGCATTTATTTATTACATTTTAAAATAAAGTAAAAGCAAGAACAAAAGGAGGGAAATGGAAAAAAATAAAATATACAGTTATGACTTCCATCGTTCTTTCTATTAAGTAGCTGCACCTGCCTTTTTTTCTACTTACTTTGAAATTCCTGTCCCTTCCCCTTTAACACTTTTTATTCTCCAAATCCATAATCATCATTTCAGTTTTTTTTCTTTTAACAAACAGTCCATATAAGTATTTATTGTTTTTCTCCCCTGACCAAACTGACCAGCTTTGGACCACAAGCTCAGCCAATTTTATACTCCAATATTTTACTGTAACATGGAATATTTTGTATGAAATATTTTGTATGTAAAAGCATCTGTGTTTTTCTTATTCAGGATGTTTTCATCTTTTTTTTCCAGTTTAACATTAAATATGAGCTCGGGGGGGAAGCATTTTTTCTAAATAGCAAAGCATAGGCTCCTTTGATAATCTATCAAGTAATTATTTATTACAATAATGCAATCATTTATATTTTGAACCCATTGTACCTGAGATATGCTGTCTAAAGTTGCAATTCCTTTTTTTAACACCCAGTAAAAAGTTAGATATCTGTGAAGAATTTTGTCTCAACACATGTACAAATACATTAAAACAATATGCATTTCTAACAAATGTATATCATAATAAGCCACATAGCAGTTTGAAATGAATATGCTTTTGTTTTGTGATGACAATTGCACTGTAAGATTCAGAAGAATAACAATTTGAATGGATATTGTCCTGAGACAAATGGTTGAAGCCTGGGTATTACTTAGCTTTTGACACATCAAGTATAGTGTGTCTGTGTTTATCTAAGTTAGGCAATAACTGGTTCCAGTGATAATGATCATAATACACAGATCCTGCAAAGCAAGTATACTGTTTCACCTCCCAAAGTACACACCTACTGAATTTTCTCATTCATGACAAAAGAAGGGCCTTCTGAGCTTAGAGATATAAGATGTGTTGATTTCAGGGTTTCCTTCCCCTGTCTGATTATCAAAGTACTTAAAATCACAAACTTTGTGACTTTCCAAGTCCATCAGTATCATATCCCATCAATAAATATTATCAACAAATCCTGGGGACTTACTTCAGATCAAAATGTCCAGAAAGGAAATCATCCATCTTGGAGGATTAAGGCAGGAGATTTAGGAAAGTTATTTAGACACCACCTCATCAAGGCTGCAGCTGATAATGTATACACCATTCAAAACTCTTTTGTCAGATTGGAATTAATTCTATGTCTGCTTCCCTTGATGCTACCTCCTTTTTCAGTGACGTGTGTACAAGGAAGTGCACATGCCAGCCAGCCAGAGTATGTTTACTTAGAAGTTCTCATGCTGATTCTTGCTCCTAGATCGGGGTGTCAACTTGTAGCTCGTGGACCAGATGCGTCACGTGCTGGCCATGCTCACCCCTGGTTTAGCGAAGGTGGAAAAAGTTGTGATATGTCACATGGTGATATGACGCCACGAGTTTGACACCCCTGTCCTAGATAGATTTAGGTGATCCTATCAGCCAAATGCAATAGAATTACAAAAGGGGAGGGGCTTTGTACAGTTGTGACCTCACACTATGGATGACCCTGAAAGATTTTGACCTCACACTATGGATGCCTGAAAGATGCGCTAATTATCCAGAGCAGCTCACACTGACAGTATGGTGATCAGTAAGTTTTAATATCCCTTCTATTCTCTCACAATTTTTCCTCTCAATATGTATGAAAAAGTGGAGATGTATTTACAAATATTAGCTATTAGGTTTGTGTTTAATGGTGGCTTGCACCTTGCATGCTGTATATTCCTGAGGTGTGCCCACACACTGTAATGGCATGCACATTTCTTCTAAATCTACAGTGATTCAAAGCACCATATTTGCAGATGAAAACATTGTGGTTTTTAAAATGCATGCTGTTAACAAATAAAGGAGATTCATTTTTTATGTCTCTCAATAAGTGATCTGCGTTTATTAACGTTTATCGTAACTTGTAAATTCTGCTTTGAAAAAGATACATTTAACAGCTTGTATGCTAGAAACATTCTTTGAGCTCTGTCTTTGATGGTAAAAAAACGAATCCTTAGCAATATTCTGCTATACATTTAATGGGGATGTTGTCCATTATAAACCATTAGAAAGAGGCCACTGGCTGAATTATTGCAGTGAACAAGCCAAGAAATTTGACTCACGATGCTGCCGGAAAAATGCTTAGGCAGCATCATTACTCTTAAGGACTACAAACATACTGCGCTACAAAGTCATCATGTGAGCTATCTTAACAAGGTAATCAATTATTTTCTTTCACACCTAATACATTTACAAAACAAATTATTCCCTCTAACCCCACACCACTTTTAAGTGCTTTAAATGAACATTTCTTGCAAGGTTTTTCCCTTTCTTGCTTCTAATGCAAATTTTACAAACACATCAAGAGTGCGGTTTGAGAAAAATGTTGTAAATTCAGTACACAGTTTATTAACTTTGCTTTATGAATGAGTATCATCTTAATGTCATCTTGCTTCCTTCCTTCCCATCCACAGTATTTTCTGGGATGCTACAGATCCTCTTCATGAGCTATTTTACTTGTTACCTTATGGGAGGAGAAGGAGGCTTCGCAGTATTGGAATCATGACATCAGATTGACAGAATTTTGTTCCATATAGTATCAACCTTTTTTTGGTTGTTTTTATTGATTATGAGCCACCTAGAGTCTCCTCTAAGCGAGATGGGCAACATATAAGTTTAATCAATAAATAATATAACAGCTGATTTTTTAAATGATGCTACAAGAGTTATGAAGGTTATAGCAAATGAAAATGCGATGATTAGTGAAAATGTGATATGTCTGGACTTTCTCATTTTAAACCAGTTTAGATTCTTGTAATGCAAAAAATTTACAATGCAGCAGCCTTATTTTTTTTAAAAAGGCTATCTTTGATTAGAAAACACAACAAAAAGGTCAGGTAAATCTACCAAGATTTGTAAATAGAGCCAGAAAGACAGACATTTTAGACATTTTTGTAAGGGAAGGCAAAGGCAGAGGCAAGGCAACTGTATGTAATGAGGAGTGACTCTGGCAAGAAGACAATGTTTTGACTCAAAGTTTATGTCTTTTCTCTCCATCCTAGCTGGCTGTCATTGTGCCACTAGTATAAAGAAGAAACTGCAGCTCAGGATAGACAAGGAGGGGTTTAAAAAAAAACTTTCCTAATTTAAATGAATTTGCATTTCAAGTCAGGGGAAGATAAATTACATCCTAGATTACTGACGGAGTAGCGGAGGTGATCACAGAACTGATAACTGCAATCATGGAAAACTCTCAAAGAATGACAAAATCTCAGAATACTGGAGGAGAACAAATCTTTTTTTTTCAAAAAAAAAGGAAAGAACTTAGACTTGGGAAATGACAGACTTACCAATTTGATATTTATACTGAGCAAAATGCTTGAGAAAATTATTAAACATAATATTTGTAAGCACTTAGATAGAATATAGTAATTAATGAGAACCTGAACATGTTTACCACAAAAGAGTTATGTCAGACTATAAATATCTCCTTTTTAAAAAAAATAAAATTACTAATTTAATAGATTGGTGAAATGCTGCGGATATAATGTATCTTGACAAAGCATTTGACAAAGTATTTCATGATAGCGTAATTAATAAAATGGTAAAACATGAGCTAGATAGAACAGGTGGATTCATAATTGGATGCATTACATCCATAAATGGCTCTACGTAGGAATGGAGTGCAGTATTAAGTAGAGTACCTCAGTGTTTTATTCTAGGCTACATGCTGATCAGTGAAATGTTCTTTCAAGACAGTGACTGATGTTTCAGAATTTACAACATATGTCTTTGAAGACATATTCCACAGATCAAAGAAACCAAGATGGTGGCTACAATACTATGCACAAAGCTTTTAATGCTTTGCACGTGCAATGCATATTTGGAAAAGAGCAAGGCTTTGACCATGTGGTTGCAGCAACCAACTTGGTTTTTTTGCCTAATGGTCCCCATCCCCTAATGGTCCAAGCTCCAAATAGAGAGCAAATTGGGATGGGATCCTATCACAGCAGTATGTTGGCAAGATTCGGAAAAAGAGTCTAAATTCAGAACTGCTGGTATACCCATGATAGGAATATGGAAGGCAATGGTGGTTTGCTACCCTAGTAAAAGGGAAGATTTTAAAGGTTTTTGGAAGTAGTATTTGTTTCTACTACCTTCTTTCACCTGACTTTTCTTCAAGCTGTCTCTAAGATTTTACAACAAAACAAGGGACAAATGTTTGCATGCAGAAAAACACAAATAATGGTGTGGGAAGCCACCCCCCCCCTTAATAGAAGAATGAAATATTTTGAGAAATATTTAAAAAGGCGGGATAAAATATTTCCCTTAAAAGAGAAATAAAAATCTTAGAGCAGAAACTCAGATCCCCACCTCCCTGCCTCCAGCAGATATTTTGTGCCCATTAAGAAAGACTGTGCCATCCTATCTACAAAACAAAAGATCTTCAGCTCCAGGATGATGGGATTAAGAAATGACCCTTCAGGACATAATAGGATTAACCGAGTACCATTTAGCTAGCAGAGCTTACTACATTACGCAAACTCCTAAGGCAGGGGTGTCCAAACCTTTTGCAAAGATGGCCAGATTTGGTGAGGTGAAAATGTGTGGGGGCCGACCATTCAGCCTGATGTTCTTTGAACCATTAACATTAATGTGTGGTGAAGGGAAAAACGCCAACCGGCAGGGATGAGTGACAGGCTGAGCCGATGGGGAGAAGAGGATACGGGCTGCTTGAAATTTGAAAACAGGCCACAATTGGCCCCCGGGTCAGACTTTGGACATGCCTGTCCTAAGGACATTGCACCACCATCCAAACTTTAACCAAACTTAGCTCAGACAACCTATACAGCCAGCTATGACCCCTATATAACTCCTACAACAGCCAATAGAATACTTGTTCTTGCACAGGAACAGGAAGCTCAAACACAGAGCCCAGAGGGGGCATAAAAGCCACCCACTCTCAACTCCATGTGGTCAGCTGCCCAGAATTCACATGGTTCTGCTTCATCATTAAACCATTTTTCTAATCATCGTCCATGTTTCCAGTGTCTTTCTCCCAGCTTGGAACTGAACCAGATGGATATTTCTTCCAACAATGGGTTAGAGGATGCATTACTATACTTGGTCACCAAGGCCAGACCATTCCAGCAGTGATCTCACTTTTTGCTAAAGTTCAAGTGATACGCTGGCATTCGTTTTACAGAACATATTTATTCAAGAACAAACACAGATACTATAGCTTTATTAACAACAGCTTACATTTTGAACTAATGTATTGTCTTATGATAGCTATGGATTTTCTGTGTTCTTTGGTACAATATGGCATGTCTTCCTTGTGCCATGCCTTCCTTGACTCAAAAAGCCAAACCACAGTGCATTCTTCATTTGAGCCATTAAAACATTGCCTTAGCAGTCTTACATGTTACTTGCAATGCAGAGCTTTAATGGAAAACAGTACCTGAATGAGAATGCATTACTAACCTGGCGCCTTACTAACTACAACTCCTATTCTGCTTACATGGTATGCCTGAGTGCCATTACTGTGGACTCTGGTACATAGGTGAAAAGAAGAAAAAGGAGCCTGGTGCAGACATTTTCTAGTCTCTAATGTCTATTCTCCATTGTGCTGCTACTGAAATTAGCCTTCTTTTTTAATATGTAACAAAAGATCTTTTATGCTTTCAATTCAAGAGCAGCAAATCTGTCTATGTAATGTGGGGGGAGGGGCAGGGGAATCCCACCACCCTGTCGGTTGCTTTAGCTTTTTGTAAGTGCTTGCTGAGCTTTCGAATGAAAGGGAGCAGTCACTATAGAAACTGACACATCACATGGCATTCAGTCTGCCTCTTAGATGTGAATTACCTTTTTAATGAGACTTTAGTTTTCTCCTTTCTATCCACAAGCCTTTCCTGCTAAAAATTCATCTTTAGCCATCTACCCGACTCTATATGTTATTTATCAAGCTTGTTCAAACAGAACACAAAGCTTATCTAGCCAGACAGAAAAATACCATTGCTGCCTTTTAAAATTCCCCTTTGGAGTTGTGAAATGGTATGTATCCAATCACATTAATTTATTTGAGCTGCAGAGAAGCAATGTTATTGTCCTTTGACTCTGCATAAATAGGGAATGATGAATAAGATTGTGTAAGCCCTTAATACCCAACTGACAAAAAAAAAAAAGATTGGGACCTTCCTAAACTGTTCTGAAAGTTGTATATTGGAATCATTTGCTGGAATGGATCACATTGTTTACATGCGGTTAAAACAAAATTTTGGAATTATAGTGCAATGACCCATGCAATACTACTATACTACTATACTATACTACTATAGTTTCTATGCTGTAAGATTTTGAAAACAGGCCATTGTGTGTAGGATTTTTGATTGACATCCAGAATGTTTGATAGTGAAATCTAGAACTAAAAATAGCAAAAAAAAAAGAATAAGAAAATGTACCCATATATTTAAAACAAGCACATAAAGAAACCCAAATAATGATGCTGTTAATATCTGCATATCATGATCTGGCCTAAACCTCTTGAGCTTTAATTATATAGTCCTGAATAGGTAGGATATTTCAGAGGCTTGATTCGTTCTTTCATCATATGTGCATAATATAAAATAGAGAAAATATTGAAAGTTAGAGGTGCAGTTTACAAAGAGGCTTTTATTTCTGCTAAAGATGATGGACATGCCAAGGAAATGGCTTTATGCATTATATTTACAATACATAAAGAGAAAAATCTTGGGAATTGAGTCCAAATGATGAAGATTATTATTATTTAAATAGATAACATGGCTTTCATTTATTTTATTTTATTTTACCATACTTCTGACAATAGAATTGAATAGTTCCATCTGAAGAAAATGTCAGTAAGTCTGCACTATATACCTCTTTACAAAGTTTCTGATCTTTTTACACCCTCAAATGATTTTAAAACAGAACTGCCTCTGGCAGTTTGATTTTCCTGATCATCTCTTTTGTGTCAATGTGTATGTTGCTCACATTCACCTCCCACAGCAGCATTCCCCATGATTTTATGCTGCATTTGTAAGCAAGAAAGGAATGTCGGGACATACTAATGAATGGAATTTTCCCAGAGTGAAAGAAAATGCTGAATGCTACAAGGATAATGGTGAAAAACAATCCAATCTTTCCCTGGCCTGTTTTATTCTTTCCTGAAATGTGAAACACACAACTGTGTTCTGAGGCCACAGCTATGGGCTGCAATTTGGATAATCCAAGTCCTGCCAACATTTTGTTTTATGCCTCATAGATTTCAGCAACATGATATTAATGGATAGAAAATAGCTAGCAGATAGTTCTAAATAACCATTTCACCGAAGACCAACCATCTAATTGCCACAGGATTCCAACCTCATCTATATAGAAGATATTATCATGGTGGAAAGTTTATTGGTGTAACTAATTTATGTAAAGCAATAACTCACCTCTGGTATATTGATCTGTCAGAACAGTTTATTTATTTAGCACATATTTCTGTAATGTGAAAGTGATTTGGAAAGATGACATTTAGATTTGTTCTGAGACAGGGAAACCTAAAGTAATTTCAAAGGGGCAGTATTTCAGTTCCTTCTGTAAAACTGAATTAAATGTCTAGCATTAATTATACAGGGGGGAAAAATAAGGCACCAGATAAGCAAAAACAACATAAGTTTAGCAGATTTTCAACAAGTAGAAGAGCTGTCAACCAGCTAAAAAAAACACCAGAAACATCACACTTTGGTTGCTTTTGATTTAATATGTTGAAATTTATAAAGCAATGTTTAAGGCTTACTACTATGGTTGAATCTAGTAAGAGATTGTGAATTCTAATCTTTAGGCACGCGTTCTAAACTTTAGACATGAAAGCCAGGTGGGTGACCATGGGCCAGTCTCTCTCTCTCTCTCTCTCAGCTCAACACATCTCACAGGCTATTGTTGTGGGGATTTTGTAGGAGGGGGATGCCACCTTGAGTTATTTGTAAAAATAATAAAAGTAGGATATGCATAAATCAATCAATAAAGTAATAGATTAAAATAAACCATGGTTTAGTGTAATGTGTTAACCCAGCCTACATCAGCCTTTCAACCTGGTGCTTTCCTGAAGGTTACAGATCCACAACAACCAACCAGCATCTTCTCTGATGAAGAAGAACATGGAAAGAAAACCATAGCCATAACCCTAATATAGCTGTATTAGATAATGTCTGATGTGCTTTATAACCCAACTGTATTTGTCTCATTTAAGAGAATTTCCTAATGTTGCACATCTTTCTTCTTAAAAGGCAAATGCCATTTAAGGATGTACTTACCATATGAAATATATTTATATTCTGGTAAATATTCTAGTCAAATTAGCTTCACAAAATTGTCCAAAGAACCTAAACATTATGTAGCAAAGCTGCTTAAGTCATGGATTAAGTAAACATGCTTTTAAATTTTATGGAATTTGTTATAAGAATGTTAACTGGAATACTTGAAGTGATATTAAAACTGGATTTCTATTCCAGCCAGTATAAATTTAGATGGGTTCATTAAAAAAGCTAACAAGTAGTTTCATCATCACTTATGAAAACTCCAACAGAGGGCCTATAAAAATACCCTGAGGTTTCATATACCAATGAAATGAACTTTTTAAGCAATTTGTCTTTGTGTCAGCAATCATGCCAAATGCAGAAGTACAAATTTCAAATAAGAGTTGTCATAAAACTGTATTAAAGTTGCACTACCAGTGTTGATTATTTGAATTCAGCAGAAGAATGTATTAAAGGACATGCTTCTAAATATAAGTATAGTGTTGAAAAAATATTGAATAATGAATTTGCAGAACATCTCATTAAAAAAACTTGTTCACAATGTAGCTGTCTCGGCTATAGAATATGGGCTTTGCACATCTATATAACAAACATTCTTTGTATCTGAAGCAAAAGCTTTTTAAATGTATAAAGTTTAGAAAAAGGTTTCATTGCTATTTAAGTGCCTGTGGAGATTCTCAATCATCTTTAGGTCATAGCTGTCTCAAAGGTGTTTTTTCCAAAAGCAAATTGACTGGGTTTTTTTCCTTGAGGAAAGAAAAGAAAATGTTTCACTTCTCATTCAAGAAGCTTTATTGCTTGTGGAGGGCAATAGAAAGATACGTACTATCAGTCTAGTTGCCTTTGAGGTTGTTGTCTAAGCTACATTTTGAAGAGAAGGATGCACAAGACAGAAGGGAGTTATTTTCATGATTATTAGATTCATAATCTAGTAATAGACCATATGAGAAATGATCTCAAGAATACCATGCAAGACCCTTCCTCTTATCTATCTCCTGTCATTTGTCCCAATGATCAACATAGGTACCAAGGGCTCATGCAACATCCAACACCGCTTCTCATCCTTTCAGGCAACAAATTCATATCTCCCAACTTCTTTCAAAGAAACTAGGAACAATTTCAGGACAACACCTTGGTCAGCACATGAGATGCCCAATGATAAATCCTTGTTAATTCTATTCACTACTCAGCTGGCAATTTTTGGATATTCCCCTGCCCTCCTCAATCTCTGGCTCCTTTTCTCTTGCTCATAAATGAATTCCTGCTTGCAAGAATCCTAAGTCTCCTTCTGAAACTGAAGCAGCTTGTGATTGTGGCCTCGGATCCTGATTTTTGTTTACATATTTTTTTTAATCAGCAGCAGGCCTTGTTATCTTATCGAAGTAAGCCACACTCTGTTTCTAATCCTTTGAGTGGACAGATTTTATCTTTCTTTAGCTCTTGCTTGCATGACCTGTACATAAGCCCTATTAATCTCTGTATCTTTGATTCTTTCATATCCCTCTGTCATTTTGCCATTCCAAAATAATCCCATTATGTTTCTATTATTGGTCAGTTCTCTTTTGTCTTATATTGTGTGAATGAGTCTTCCTGCATTATACAGACCGATCTGAGATAACATTTTTGTAGTTTGACTACTGCATATAATACATATATTGTATATAAACATACACATTTTGAGACATATTTTTCTTTAAAGAAAAAAAAGTTGCACAAGTAGCACAGGAAACATCATTCTCTAAAGAGGTTAACTTTCCAAATAGGTGGGGGATTATAAAAAGATGAAATACATAGACAGCTGGCATTGATAAAAGTTTCCTATGTAGAAATAAATGAATGAAATAAATGAAAAGACAGAAGGGTTGTTCCTAGGACAAAATATGCTTGGTGGTCCAGCTGTGAATAAAGGTTTTGTCCCTGTGCCTTTTCCTTCGTCCTCTTATCCCACCTGTGTATGTTGGTGGCGCAGAATCCATAGTTTGGCCTGCTAGAAGCAGCATCAATTGCGTAGTGTTAATTTCCCCCCATAAGGTCACTTTTTTATTGGAGGTGGGTTAGGTACTTAAGAATCAGTATTTAATATCAGGAATAAGAGTCCATTTGGGAATTGCATCTTCCAAGCTGGGTAAACAGCCTGCCTTGTGTGGGGAGGGGAGTGACGAGACTGGTTAGCTGGTTGCACATGTGATCAAGGGTTGAAATTACAATCCTTAGCCCTGTTTTCTGTTTGGTTTCTGTCATCTTCTTTGCTGGTCACTCAATTATATATAATACATAATGATATACTAATATAATATCAATAATGATAATATAATACATTATAATATAGTACATTATAATACAAAATATGATCTGATATGAAATTAGGAATAGAGTAGAGTAGGGGAGGAGAGGGTAGAATAGAATAGAATAGAATAGAATACAATACAATTGAATAGAATAGAAGTGAAGTAGGGGTAAGGTAGGGTAAGGTAGGATAGGGTACAGTAGGGTACATTGGGGCAGGGCAGGACAGAGCAGGACAGGACAGGACAGGACGGGACAGAGAGGCTGGTCACACAGTGAGCCAGATGTTTTGATTGGAATTAACATTTTTGTGAGGCATGTGAAAGGAACAATATGAAATAGGAGTGAGCTGCTGACTTGTGCAAAAGTTCCATCACCACTGAAGTATCCATTTTTTGTTTCTTCATTTTGTTTGTTTTTTGACACACAAGCGTGATCCTCTGGAAGGGTGGTGATCGTATAGCGAAACAAAAAAATCTAGGTGAGTACCCAGTGGGACAAAAGAAGAGTAAGCTAGGAAATTTGAGAGTTGCTGCACTTTGCAGAAAGTGAATTTTGGTTGCTTTTCCTGCCAGTAAAAAATGAAATGTAGGAGAGGATATATCAATTGCTACCTGGATAAATCTGTCCCATATTAAATCTGTAATGAAAGCTGTGCAGCCTGGTCTCCTGATTGATGCAAAGTAAATTAGGTGGAGGAAGCAGAGTGGCTTAGGAGAACATACTTCATTGCCAACTCAAGTATGAGAGAAATGTACATTTTGTTTATTTATTTTATTTATTGATTTGATTTGTCAATCGCTTACAAAATAATAGGTATAAGTATAAACATGAGTAAGAATACAGAAAATAGGTACGATTAAATGGGGACAATAGGACAGGGACGGGAGGCACAATGGTGCACTTATGCACGTCCCTTACAGACCTGTTAGGAATGGGGTGAGGTCAATAGTGGATAGTTTGAGGTTAAAGGAGTAGGGGTTTGAGGATGTAACTACAGAGTCAGGTAGTGCATTCCAGGCATTGACCACTCTGTTGCTGAAGTCGTACTTTCTGCAATCAAGTTTGGAGCGGTTAATATTGAGTTTGTATCTGTTGTGTGCTCTTGTATTGTTGTGGTTGAAGCTGAAGTAGTCATTGACTGGTGGGACATTGCAGCAGATAATTTTGTGTACTACGCTTAAGTCCAACCATAGGCGGCGTAGCTCAAGGTTGTCCAAGCCCAAAATTTCAAGTCTGGTGATATAGGGTATTCTGTTGAGAGCAGAGGAGTGTAGCACTCTTCTCGTGAAATACTTCTGGACTCGCTCAATTGTATTAATGTCCGATATACAGTGCGGATTCCAGACAGATGAACTGTATTCAAGTATTGGTCTAGTAAAGGTTTGTATGCCCTAGTTAGCAATTCAATATTTCCAGAGGAGAAGCTTCATAAGATTAGATTTGTTAGATGCTGTTACAGTGAGCTCTGGTGCTTAGGTCATTAGATATGAGTACTCCTAGGTCCTTGACAGAGTGAGGGTCATCAATGAGGTTATATCCGCCTAGTTTGTATTTGTGTAATGACCTTTTTACCAATGTGTAGGACAGAGCATTTGTTGGTTGAGATTTGGAGTTGCCAATTGTTTGACCATTCAGACACATAATCAAGGTCACTTTGAAGAGCAGTAACATTGTCGGTGGTGTTGAATAGTTTTACATCATCCACAAAGAGGACGCAGTTGCTTATAAGGTGAAGGTCATTTATATAGAGCAAAGGTCATTTATATAGAGTATAAAGAGTGTGGGTCCTAGAACGCTGCCTTGGGGGACACAGCTGTTAACTGGATCAGGGTTTGATATAGCACTCCCTATTTTTACTATTACATTAATGTAAACATATGATTATATCCTTGGAGGACTACAGGCAGTTTTGAAGCTATGAGTTAGCCATGGCTTCTTGTGATTTAGGACATATGTGGCTAAAATGCAGACAAGGAAATAAACATAGTTATGCATACATGAAATGGATACATATAAGAAAAAAACAATAGGACAGGGACGGTAGGCACATTGGTGCGCTTATGCATGCCCCCTACAGACCTCTTAGGAAAAGGGTGAGGTCAATAGTAGACAGTCTAAGGTTAAAGTTTTTGGGGTTTGGGGAAGAAACCACAGAGTCAGGTAACGTATTCCAGACATTGACCACTCTGTTGCTGAAGTCGTATTTCCTGCAATCAAATTTGGTGCAGTTAACCTTGGGTTTGTATCTATTGTGTGCTCTTGTATTGTTATGGTTGAAGCTGAAGTATTCATTGACAGGTAGGACATTGCAATGTATGATTTTATATACTATACTTTACTTAGATCGGACCAAAGGCGGCGTAGTTCTAGTTTTTCTAGGTCTAGAATTTCAAGTCTGGTGGCATAAGGTATTCTGCAATGAGTAGAGGAGTGGAGATCTCTTCTTGTGAAATATTTCTGGACTTTCTCAAATGTGTTAATATCAGATACGTAATGTGGGTTCCAGACTGATGAGCTGTATTCAAGTATTGGTCTAGCAAATGTTTTGTATGCTCTAGTTAGTAGTGTGATATTACCAGAGAAAAAGCTATGTAGGATTAGGTTAACAACTCTTAATGCCTTTTTGGCTATGTAGTTACAGTGGGCTTCAGCACTTAGATCATTAGAGATGAGTACACCAAGGTCCTTGATGGAGTTTGGATCATCAACAAGGTCTTGACTATTCAGCTTGTATTTTATTTTCTGATATTTTTGCCAATATGTAAGACAGAGCATTTATTTGTTGAGATTTGAAGTTGCCATTTGTTTGACCATTCTGATACATAGTCGAAGTCTTTTTGAAGGGTAGCAGTATTGTCGGTGTTGTTGAATAGCTTAACATCATCAGCAAAGAGAACGCAGTTGCTCTTAATATGATCACCGAGGTCATTTATGTAGAGTATGAAGAGAGTTGGTCCTAGAACATTGCCTTGGGGGACACCACTGTTGACAGGTACCGAATTTGATAGGACGCTCCCAATTTTGACCATTTGTTGTCTGTTTGACAGGAATGCTTCTATTCAGTTATGCAGGTGTCCAGAAATACCATAAGATTTTAATTTTAGAAGTAGTTTGTCATGTACCACTGAATCAAAGGCTCTATGTAGATTGCATCTATTACTTTGCCCTGATCGAGTTGTGTAGTCCATATGTTTTTGCAGTGTAAGAATTGCAGATTACAGGGTAGTTTTTTTCTGAAACCAAATTGTTTATTAGAGAGTAGGTTGTTTGTCTGTAAGTGGAGGATAATGGATTGGTTAATAATTGATTCCATGACTTGATACAGCATAAATAAATTGGTCTGTAATTTTCATCTAGGCTAGGGTCTCCCTTTTTTACAAATAAAAACAGAAAAGAACTTGATGATGTTAAGATAAGAGACGTGGCAAAATGAAATTGACATAAATACTCATTCCTAATTGATACTCAGTTACAGATACTTCCACAATGTATGTAGGTTGTCTGCTTTGCATCAAATGTATTTAATGAAAATGAGGGCTGAGGAGTGAAATCTTAATAGCTTCTTCTACTGAAGTATGTCTTTTCTCCAGCTGAATTCCAGTTTTCTTATCCATAGAGAAATACATTATCTCTGATCCCAGTACTAAAATGCAATAAACCAAGTAAACAAATGAATGCTCCCACCTTTCATGAAATTCAGAATCTTTGCAACTATCTTTACTTTAATTGGCTAATGGTAGCTCTGGCACAATTAGTATACAATTTTATGCAGAGTAAAGTACAAAGGATATAGAAAGAGCATCACCGTGGCAATATATAATGGGTTCAGCTGTCAAGATATTATAACATTAATAAAACTCAACAACTAATAACTGTGGCTTGAATCCAGGGATGTTTTGAACAGGCAGAAAGCATTTCCATTTGTGCAACATAATACCACTGAATTTGCCCACTTTCCATATTCTGGTGCACTGCATATCCTCTGTTGTCATTACATCTATTCTAGGGAACTTTGAAGGGAAGCACAATGATTGTAATTGAAGGGAAGGAGTCAATAAAAGTCCCTTTACATTGTTATTTCCACAATTTGAATAATTGTTGCACTATAGACTTCCGGGTTAACGGGCGGCGGTTTGCGATCGTCTGCGACCGCAGCCCAGTTCTTGCGTTGGAGAGCTCCGATCCTTACGGCTCGGGGCTGAAGCTGCCTCGAAGGGGCGGCAGAGAAAGGGAAAGCTGCCAGCCAGAGTGAGGGGAGCTGCATGTCCCCCCTTTTGGGTCTGGTCTTTTCCCTCCGAAGACAACAAGAAGCGGTGGTCAATATGGCCACCTCGAAGAGAAGGTCTCAACTGGACTAAGATCAGTGCAGGAGGAAAGAAAGAAGTTGTCAGCAGAGGAACTGGGAGTATCGGATCGTAAGATCAACAAAGGCACCCCAGGATTAAGATAAAGATGAGTTTTTAAAAAAAGAAGAAGAAGCGGTGCAGTGTCAAGTGAAGGAAAAAATAATAAGTAAAATATCTTTGACAGCTATAAGGGGCTTCGAACCAGGAAAGGAAGAAGCTAGCATAAGAACTTAAGTTTGGGGCTCGAAAAATCCTGAATATTAAAATAAAAGGAAAGGGAGAAGATTTCGTGTAACAGAAAGTGCCACTTTGTGGATAAAATTGAATTTAAAGAAGAAGGAAAATATCTTGTTCCTTTGTGAACTGGAGTTGTTACAATTTTAAAGAGACACTGAAACAAAAAAGCAAGATCCATAGAAGGTGAAAGTTTGAATTAAAATAAAAGACAGACTGCTGGATTAGTTGGTGATATTGATATAGACTCTGGACTTGGGCTAAGATCTTAGAAAATTTAAAGAAGAAGAAATAAGGAAAATAAAACTTTGGTGGCCATCCAAGGAATTAAAATGGAATTTAAAAGTATGAAAGAACTGCTACAGGAAGTGACTGAACTAATTTGGCTCATTGCAGAAGACATGGGCATGGAAATGGCGAACAAAGAACAAGAAGAAGGAATCTTGGAAAGGGAGGAGCCAGCACAAGGGAAAGCCATTTTAAAGAGACAATTAACACAAAGATTAATACAAATAAAAGGGAAAGGAAGGGTGGTTAAAAAATGAAACCTAAGAAAGTAATTAAAAGGGGAACATTTATGAAATTAGGCATGCTAGAAAGGTCCAGAAGAAAAGAGCAGAAAGGCAAAGAGAGAGGGGGATTCAAATTGGATGGAGAAGGATATAGCAGGATAAAAGGAGAGGGAACAAGAAACAAGAGCAGAAGAAGAGAAATACGGAATTATATAATGAAGAAAGAAACTTGTTTACATAGAGATAATGGTTAATGTATTAGAAGGGGTTCTGCATGGAGAAGAGGGGTAATAAGAATATATTGTAATCATAAAAATGTAAAACAATAGAGAGGGTTACTGACAATTTTTATTAGATGAAGGTTACACTTTTACTTTTATTTATAAAAGAAAGGTAAATGTTGATTAGATAAATTGAATTAACTGAAATGATTTTTGAAGATGTTTAAAACCAGATTTGTCAGTAACCAAGGTTAGTTATTTTTACTATTATTTTGGAACTATAAACAAATTTTAGGGGATATGTGTTGCAGAACCCGATTGAAAAGAGATATAATGTTATGTAGCTTTTCTTTTCTCTTTTTCTTTTATTCTATCTTTTGCTTTAAAGGGAATGATTATTACTATGTTAATATGTTTGCCACTGAGGTGTCACTTTCAAAGTAGTAAAGGGGGGCAAGTCTAGGTTTTCTTTTTATTCTTTTTTGTGTTAAAGCTTGTATTGATTTAGAATTATGGAGAGAATATGTGATGAAAGGGCAAATCTGACAGATAAAAGAAATATGTAAATGATAAAAGAGTATTAACAATGTGAAGATAGTTAAAGGATAGATATGGACAAACTTTATTTTCTATATGATGGGCAAACATATTGTTATTTTTAAGATATATAAATGTTTAAAAAATATTTACAACTAATTTGAAATGAAATGGGGGGTTATACAGATTGAGATTAAGATTTGAGACTAGGATTAATTTGTTTGGTCCTTTGTTTGCCAAAAAATGGAATGGAAGTAAAAATGGGATAAAATAGGAAGTTAAATGTCAAAAATGAATATAGAACTATTGTCATTTCTGCATGTAAAAGTGATGACCCGGGAATATGCTGTCTACTGAAAAGAGCCTTATTTGAACCATTAAAAATTGAATAAAACTTGTTTAAAAATAATAATAATTGTTGCACTATAGTTGAGTATTATGATTCAGTAATAAAGTTCACACAATATCATGTATAACTGGATCAGAGATTTAACCAGGTACATTATTTCTATATGATGAGTTTGGCTTATTTTAACCTTAATCTCTCACACTCTCTCTTTCACTCTCTCCCCCTCCCCCCCTCTCTGTATGTATGCAAATTCAGGAAATGGTATATCCCAGTAACAAGGTTAAGAATGTTGTGAATGTTGTAGAAATTGAGCCAAAGAAAGAAATAGAGGTAATGTTGTAAGCCCCGTTAAATGGTAGGTTGGACAATGGAATCTTGTACAATATCAAATATCAAGATGTGAGGATAGTAGAAACCAAGTGTTATGTAAAGGAAGGAAAATTTTGTATTTTTAATAATAATAATAATAATAATAATAATAATAATAATAATAATTTATTTGACTTGTATGCCACCCTTCTCCCTAAGGACTCAGGGCGGCTAACAATAAAACAGCACATATTTACATATAGTTTACCTAAAAACAAATTAAACTTAAACAAGTCGAGATAAACAATAAAACATTAAAACCTTACAAATTAAAACAGTTAAAACCCCCCACCCGGGTCATTCCAGGCCAGCCTGTTGAAACAACCAGGTCTTCAGGTCCCGGCGGAAGGAGCGGAGATCAGGGGCCAAACAGAGATCCATGGGAAGCTGGTTCCAAAGGGTGGGCGCTCCCACGGTCCATATGTTAGCCTTTTAAAAGGCTAACATATTACAAGAGGGAGTACATTTTCTGTTACCCTGGAAAGGCAGGATTAGAAATCAAATTGAACTTCCCTTGAATAGGGAAGTAGATACAGATAAGATATTAGGAGGAATTTCCTAACAATAAAAACTGTTAGTGGAATAGTTTGCTTCAGCATTCTTCTTCATGGAGACTTTATAGGCTGCGTAGCCATCTTTTTAGCAGCTTCTGCACAAAACAGGGGATTGGAGTAAGTCAACTCTATAAAATTGAAAGTGGAGTGGTTGCGTTTCTACTCCCTATGCTCTGCTTATCACAAATTCTGAGAAGCAGGTATATTCTCTTTTTCTTCAAGGAAAATCCAGAGCCATGATATTTCAAATACAAGGTTTTGAAGAAGATACTTGGCCTCAAAAACATCTGCCACAGTAATGAGAAAAAAATCCTACTAAATCTGAACAGAAATAAACTTGAACATATGCACAAATAAAATCTATTTTATAGGAGGTGACCAAAGCACTTTCACACAATATGTTTATGTAGCTTCTGGGCCATCCCTGTGTTCCACACTGTCATCTGAAGTACTTTACTTCATGGTCAGCTGATGCAAAATGCAAGTACTCTGAAGTCAGTTGTAAGTGGATATCCTGGTACCCTGCAGATTTTGTGGGCTGGCATTTTTGATTGGCTCTTGCCTTAATCCTCCTCCTGAACTCCAGTTGTCCTGTCAGAGCTTTTAAAGGAAATCCTGCCTTGAATGCTGCAGAGTCCGCTCTTAGTAACCCAGACAAAGGAAAGGGGTGAAATTCTGTTAGTGTTCCCCTGCCTCTTCTGTGGGAGAGAAGCCATATGCAAAGTGGCTTGTTTGTTTGTTAATTTATTTGATTTTTCATGGAATAGGACAAAGGGAGGTTTGTTGTTGTTTTTTGGCAGTTCAAGGAATGATTTTCACTCTCTGTTCTCAGCATTTCTGACTCAGCAGAAGAAGATTGCAAGTCACGTTGTTTTTGAAAGACTGGGGAGAGGAAATTATGGTGAAAGGGAAATACCCTCTTGTTCAAAGCAATATCTTTTGTTTCAGAAGTAGGCAACACAGATAAAAACTAATATTCAGACAATGTCATTTTCTATTTATAAAAATCATAGCAACCAGTGGGGAAAACATTGCACTACAATGTTTAAGATCAAGTTATGAAATTGTAACCCATTGATGGACCTAATACACTGTGCTCAAAGAATTTTTTAAAAACCAAGCAAACCCCAGTAAATTGCTTTCTTATTAAAATATGGTTTAGAACAGTGGCCACCAACCAGTGGGGCGGGGACCACTGGTGGTCTGTGAGAAAATTTTGGTGGTCTGCAAAGAAATGTCACCCCCAAAGCACCTCCCCAAAGCAATTAATCCAGGCTGCGCAGGAACACAAGGCTGAGCTGCCCATATGGCCCGTGGGAACACAAGGCTTGCATTGCTTGCATTGCGAACAACACGAGGTAGTGAGGGGAGGGGGCAAAAGGCAGAGGGGGGAACTTGCCCCATGTGCCCCACATGCCTGGCCTGGCCACCAGGCTGTTTCTTTCTGCTTCTTTCTTCTTCTGCTTTGGCTGCACGCGAAAGTTTTTCTTTCTCTCCCCCAAACTCTGCCAGAAATGAATCTTTGGGACCCTGCAAGGCATTCTGCTCCAAGAGGCTGCACTGCCGCAACAAGACTCACAAAGACTCATTTCTGGCGGAGTTTGGGGAAAAGAAAGAAAGACTTCTGCTGCTTCTGCTGCTTTCCTTGCATGAAGCCAAAAGTCTCTCTCTCCCCCCCTCAAGAACGGAGCTGGAGACGGTATCCTGTTATCCCAAATAAAGAATGATTGATCAGTAGGAAACTGGGGTGGGGAATTTTCCTGCAGACTTTTTGGGGGATTTTCCCAGGGTCTCTGGTCCACAGGATTTAAAATTATGAGTTTGGTAGTCCCTGAGGTCCAAAAGGTTGGCGACCCCTGATTTAGAATCTTAAATGGAATGACATAAATGTTAACAAAAAGGTTGCAGGAAACAGGATTATGGGATAAACATTAGGGAATGAAGAGAACAGCCATCAATCTGAGAGAGTTAGTTAGGGATTGCCACATGCCTAAATTGAATTCTGTCTGTTTGTTCCTGATCCAAGCACTCTTATCAACTGTTCAGGAACCTCTAGGAAAACTGATAACGTGCATCAAACATATTTACTCTTATCAGCACTTGTATATTTACAATGCTAGAATAAGGCTAGAATAAGGTGATGGATCTTTCTTTATTAAAATGTTCAAGATCCATCACCTATTTTATTGAGAAAACTTAATAAAAATAAATTTCTGATAGGTCTCACAGAACATTAGGGTATATACTGCAAATCAGAGGTAGACAATCTAGTATCCTCTGGTTGTATTTGACTGCAGTTTCTCCAGGTTCTGGTTATCATGGCCAATAGTCAGATATTATGCAAACCATTGTTTAAAGCACATTGATGATACCAAGTTTTCTACTTCTGGTATAAAATTTCCATACATGTTTATATATGATTTCTTCTATTGAATAATAACTCTAACATGCTTCTCCATTCCCTCCCTGTGAAAGTCTATAAAGTCACTGAAGAAATAGCAGAGATTAATTTATAAAAATTATATAAGATTTCCAGTATGTACAGCAACCTCTTAATAAAAATAGTGTGCAATTCTAAATTTATTTCTACTATATTAATTGTGTGGAGCTCTGATATGTAAATGAAAAGAATTATAAAATCATTTTTTGCAAAGCAATACTATCAATAGAGCAGGAAAAAAAATCTAAAACCCTTATCTGGTTCCCTTTTACAATATTAGAGAGCAGATTATTGTCTTATTTGTTTCTTTTTTTTTTTTAACAAATTTTATTCAATTTTTAACAATTTTTTAAAACAGCTCTTTTCAGTAGACAGCATGTTCCCGGGTCGTCACTTTTACATGCAAATATGACAGTAGGTCTATATCCATTTTAAGCATTTAACTTCACTTCTATTCCATTTTAACAGACAAAGGGTCAAAGAAGTTAATCCTAATCTCAAATCTTAATCTCAATCTATATAACCCCCAGTTCATTTCAAGTTAATTGCAAACATATATATATATTTTAAAAACATCATTTATAAATCTTACAAATAACAATATATTTGCCCATCCTATTAAAGATAAAGTTCATCCATATCTATCCTTTAATTATCTTCACATTGTTAATACTCTTTTATCATTTACAGAATTCTTTTGTCCGTCAGATTTGCCCTTTCATCACATATTCTCTCCATAATTCTAAATCCATACAGATTTTGACACTAAAAGAATGAGAAAAAAACCTAGACTTGCCCCCTTTTACTACTTTGAAAGTGACACCTCAGTGGTTAATATAGTAGCATAATCATAATCATTCCCTTTAAAACGAAAGATAGAGTAAAAAGAAAAAGAAAAAATAGAAAAGAAAAGCTACCTTACAATATATCTCTAATCGATCGGGTTCTGCAACACATATCCCCCTAAGGTTTATTTATGGTTCCAAGATAATAAAAATAACTAATCTTGGTTATTGACAAATCTCATTTTTAGACATTTTCTAAAATCATTTCAATTAATTCAATTTATCCAATCATCATTTACCTTTCTTTTGTAAATAAGAAATAAAATGTGACCTTTACAGTAAAGATTATCAGTAACCCCTATTGTTTTACACTTTTATAATTACAATATATTCTTATTACCATTTCTTCATGCAGAACCCCCTTTTTAATACATTAGCCATTATCTCTATGCAAACAAGTTTCTTTCTTCATTATGTAATTCCATGTCTCTCTATCTTTTGTTCTTGTTTCTTGTTCCTTCTCCTCTCTTTTATCCTATCCCCTTCTCTATCCAGTTTAAATCCTCTCTCTCTTTACCTTTCTGCTCTCTATCCTTCTGGACCTTTCTAACATGTCTAATTTCATAAATGTTCCCCTTTTAATTACCTTCTTAAGTTTCATTTTTGACCATCCTCCTTTCCTTTTATTTGTATTAATCTTTGTGTTAGTTGTCTTCTTAAATGGCTTTCTTGTGCTGGCTCCCTTCTCCTCCCTTTATCCTGCTCCCCCTTCTCTATCCAGTTTGAATCCCTCTCTCTCTTTACCTTTCTGTTCCTTTCCTTCTGAACCTTTCTAACATGCTTAATTACATAAATGTTCCCCTTTTAGATACTTTCTTAGGTTCCGTTTTTTAGCCACCCTTCCTTTCCCTTTTATTTGTATTAATCTTTGTATTAATTGTCTTTTTAAGATGGCTTTCTCTTGTGCTGGCTCCTCCTTTCCAAGGTTCCTTCTTCTTCTTTGTTCATATTTCAAGCCCATGTTTTCTGCAATGAGCCAAGTTAGTTCAGTCACTTCCTGTAACAGTTCTTTCATGCTTTTAAACTCCATTTTTAATTCTTTGGATGGCCACCAGAATTTTTATTTTCCTTATTTCTCCTTCTTTAAATTTTCTATAATCCTAACCCAGGTCCAGAGTCTATATCAATATCACCAATTAGTCCGGTAGTCCGTCTTTGTGTATTCAAGCTTTCACTTTCTATGAGTCTTGCTTTTTTATTTCAGCGTCTCTTTAAAATGTAACAACTCCAATCCACAAAGGAACAAGATAGTTTCTTTCTTCTTTAACTTCCAATTTTTCTCCACAAAGTGGCACTTTCTGCACAGAGTCTTAACCCTTTCCTTTTATTTTGATATTCAAAATTTTCAAGCCCCAAACTTAAGTTCTTACGCTGGCTTCTTCCTTTCCGGTTCAAGTCCCCATAGCTGTCAAAAACATTTTACTTATTTTTTCCTTCACTTGGAACTGCGCCGCTTCTGTTTCTTTTCTTTTTTTTAACTCATCTTTATCTTAATCCTGGGGTGCCTTGATCTTACCATCCGATACTCCCGGTTCCTCTGCTGTCGACTTCTCTCTTTCCTCCTGCACCAATCTTAATCCCGTTGAGACCTTCTCTTGAGGTGGCCATTTTGACCACCACTTCTTGACGTCTTTGGAGGGAAAAGACCAGACCCAAAAGGGGGGAGATGCGGCTCCCCTCACTCTGGCTGGCAGATTTCCCTTTCTCCGCCACCCCTAGGAGGCAGCTTCAGCCCCGAACCTTGCAGGATCGGGGCTCTCCGACGCAAGAGCCAGGCTGCGGTCGTGGACGATCACAAACCGCCGCCCGTTCTCGAGAAGGCTCAACCCGGAACATCTTATTTGTTTCTATTTCTCTCATATTCACTGGAACCAAAGGGGAATTACATATGTATATTAGTGATGTTTGAGATACGTTAATTGATCTATGGATACCATCTTGTCCATCCTATTTCTGTTTCCACTGTATTTAATGTCAAGTTTTGAGGATATTTATGTTAGAGCTAAAAGAGGCAGCATATCTCTATTACTTAAGGCTGTCACTCTTTTTCGTCAAAAAGAAAGAACTGATCAAATCTATGGCCCTGGAATGTACTCTAAGTAACAACAGAATTGTAACCTTAGTTTGTGGGTTTCTAGCAAAGTTTACAAAATATGAATTCTTTGAATCATCACCAAATATCTACTGTATTTCATGGTCACATTCAAGGACAATAAATAATGCACAAATGTATTTTTGGAAGTCCTAATCTTACTATTTGTTTTTCTGTCAGGAACTCTACTTTAAGCAGGAAATTATAAATAAGTAAGCTTGTGATATAGCTCACTTTACATCTGTTCAATATATGACTGAAGATAAAATAATCTTGCTCATGAACTCTCTCTTTGTAGCAACTAGAAAAATTTTCCATTACTTCTTGTATCTTTGCCAGAGAATAAATCTATTAATGAGGGAAAGTCAGAATATTTGCAAAATATATTTTAATCGTTATTAATAAATAACAATTGTTGTTTAATTGTTACTAATCGACTGTTGTTTAGTCATCAGTCTTGTGAAAATAACTGAGCAGAAATCTAAACGCTGCCTCACCAAAACATTTTTTTACTTAAAATCATCTGTCCTGTACAAATATACAGTAATAAATGAGTTCCTGTAATTAAAACCTGTGAATTAAGTGAAGCCACAAGCTTGCTGGGTTTTGTTCTATATTTATAAAAACATAAGCCAAGTGTGACTTAAGGCTTTCTACAATGTGGCATAAAGCCATTTCTTCTATTAATGTTAGGTATATGCTGTGGACAGAGTATTGGGAATAATCCAACATAAAAAATGCATTTTTGATCTTAAGCAACATCTGCATTGCAGGTGAGCTTCTCTTTGATAGAATAGAGTGGCTTAAACTATATACATTTTTCACAATAGAATTAAAGATGGTTGCTTCTTCCTTTTTAGAACGGATCCCTTAGAAACTGAGTGATCACAAAAGAGTCATGCATCACTCAGAAAAAAAGTTACATAAGGAAAACAAATTTAGAAATAATTCTATTCAATTTCCACATTACACTTATTTTAGTGTAGGGGTGGATAATATGATGAAGGATGTGCATGTCTAATCAGTCTGGGGTACAAAAGCTCATAGTCAAAGAAAATTCTATTCTTCTGAGTAATTCTTTATTTTTAAATGGATAAAGAGGCATTTTATACAGAGCATGTGGCTATTCTATTCTTTTCAGATTCAGGCAAAATCTATTCATGGGAATTTAAGTTTTGTGTGTGTGTGAACGTGTGTGTGTGTGTGTGTGTGTGTGTGTATGTATGTATGTATATAGAATAAGGACTACAGTAGTAGCAAAACACCATTCATCCATATTATTGATAGGTTCTTATTGCAGCTATAGGCCAATCAAAGTTTGTGCATCTAATTTTGGGTTGCTGAGAGTTGGAATGGGTGTGATGATCATTCGCTGATTTCTGGATTTGAGTAGTTTGCTTTGATTCTTTTTTCTTTGTGGCTCATTGTTGAGTGATATAAGGACTGGAAAAAAGAAAAGTGATTTAGGTAAGGCTCTAAAATTGTTTCTGTTAAACTGTTCAATCCAGATATAGAATAAAATAGAATAAAATAGAATAGAATAGAATACTTTATTGGCCAAGTGTGATTGGACACACAAGGAATTTGTCTTGGTGTAAATACTCTCAGTATACATAAACGATATAAATGATAAATCATGATCATAGTCATCATAAATACATTTTATCATGAATAAGATACTACACTTACTAAGCGCCTTGGTGGTGCAGGCTGCTAAATGCCTAGCACTTAAGTTCCAGCTGCCTGCAATTATTGTAGGCTTGAATCCCACCAGGCCCAAGGTTGACTCAGCCTTCCATCCTCTCGGGGTAGGTAAATTGAGGACCCAAGATTGTTGGGGGCAATAAGCTGACTTTGTAAAAATGCCGCTTAGTAATAAGCAGGCATATACAATGGAATGAAGGCTATTGCTGAGCTCATTGGGTTGTATCCCAAAAATTGTAAGCCGCCCTGAGTTTTCGGAGAAGGGCGGCATATAAATCTAATTTTTTAAAAAAAACTACACTGTGGTAGTCATAGGATACTAAATAAGCTATCTAAATAATATAAATAAGCAATCTAAATAGCAATTACAGCATATGTTCTAGAAGTAGGATAAATATGAAGTATTGGAAAAGAAAAGGTAGACTAAGGTTCTAATTAACCATGAATCACAGCTCATTGGCTGATTTTGGGCTAGTCATTCTCTCCCTATCTCACAGGCTTGTGGTTGTGGGGAAAAACAACAGGAAGGAATGTTTGTAGATTACCTTGAGCTCCTGAATGAAAGGTGGCATATACATCTCATAAACAGAGAAAAAAATAGCCAACAAATTAGGAAATATGTTAATATGCACTAAAAGCAGACATAGGCACAGGTGAAGTAGTAAATGAATTATTCAACTAGTAAAACCATAAAAAAGAGAATATACTTTTAGTAGTATATGAACTGATTCAAGGATTTCCATTTGATTAGATATAAATTGCTGCATTTATTTGGAAAGCAAAATTGATCTGGTTTAAGTAAGTGCATCCATCTCAGTTAAATTGTCTAAATCAAACCCATTCAATTTTAACTGAGGCAGATGCACCTCAACAACTATTTGAATCAGATTGGAGATTTCAGATTCAGGCAGTAGATTCAATTTCATATTTTGAGCAAATTTCCTTCAACTTAAATATTTATGCTGAATATTCAAATAGTCCTTCCTTCCTTCCTTCCTTCCTTCCTTCCTTCCTTCCTTCCTTCCTTCCTTCCTTCCTTCCTTCCTTAGTTTACACCCGGCTTTCTTTTATCTCTCTCAAGCCTACTTTCAAATCTGACATTTGACGAAAACTTTTTCAATATCATTTAATACAGAAGCCAGGTTGCAACTCCTTACAACACCCATTGGATTGTGTTGCCTCAGCACAATATCTTCTGCTTTTCTATATGTTTGAATTTTGAGGTTCAGTGAAATCTGGTACAAGATGCATCACTGATACTGACATTGTTCCATTAACCTTATTGCTTATATCCCACTGTAATCTTGCTCAAGTTAATGCTTTCTAGATTTAGTGGGCATAAAGCTGACACAACGTCTTACCAAAGAGTATGTTGTCTTGAAATTATGGACTTTGTAGTCCCAGCACATATAAATATCATTTCCAAGAAGGGTATTCTGTAACTCCTTGTAAAAAAGAAGAAAGCTTCTTTTATATATTTAAAAATGGTGATTTTCTGGAATCATAATTGAGCTTTGCACTTGGTACTGCAAATATGAGATGATGATGAATGAGATAGCATCATAGTTGAACAGCAATAAATAAACAAAACAGGTTCATGGCCTGTGATATTTACAATCTAAACTAAATAAGGTTTTTTCTTAATATGTTTAATCAAATCCTATGCAAGGAATAGGTCATTTTATTCCTATCTTCATTCATTTTTAGACTTCCTGTACTTCTATATTCCTTCCTACATTTACTCTTTTGCATACTTCCAGAATGTAATTGAAACATCTCATTCAAATAAGGGTATGTATATTAGAAGATGTTAAGAATATTGGTCAAGTTACAAGGAATATGAAATTACTCATGTAGAAAAATTATAAAGAAAAATCACACAAGGTTTCAGATTTTTATAGAAATAAAATGTTCTGCAATAATGATCTATGATAAACAGAAATATTTTTAAAGGTTCTTTTTAACAGAAAAACTTTACAAGATCCTATAACTCTATTATAGATACAAAATCAAATGAAGTAGGGCATGTTTAAGAATATACTGTAGGAAACGGCAACAATTATTTTAGGAATTGTAGGAATTGTTGATTGGGAAGAGTTACAAAGAATGACATTGATTGGCAAGACAACAACCACCTCTGTTAGTCTCTCACCTTTTGCACAATGCTAGTCATTTGTCAAGTAGTCATTGAGGAAAAATAGAAGCAATTACTCAGGGTGCTGAGCTATATGGTATGGAATATTGCAGCTTTGTGTTTCTAACAATAAGAGCAAAGGACATTTTTTCTGAATCTCCTAAGGGCTTAAATTAAGGTAAGTTATCAAACAGGGTTTTTAAAATTAAATTAATAAATTAGCAGGCTATTTCATACAATGCAAAATAGATGCCACAATTCAGATCTTGTGGAATTTGGTGGCCAGTCATAGATAATAAGAGTTATTATCTAATATTATAAAATTCCAAAGAACCACAGGAGGTTCCTAGTTCTTATGATCACTGCTCAGAGTCACAATGACAGCTATATAAATCACTATAAGAAATAAACAAAAATGAATTTTGGCAGCTCTAATATGGTAGCCCTAATGCAATCAGAATATATGAAAGAGATAAATGATCTAACTTTTCCCGAAAACAAAAAGAAAGTCCACTTTTTTTCATATTGCCATTGTAGTTCAGTTGATAAAATCATTAAAACTTGAGTTTAGTTTCCCCCCCCCATTAGATAAGTGTTATACCACATTAATCAGCTATCATTTTTCCATTGCTAACATAGAAATAACAAAGGTTTACAAAGCTCAGTTAATGAGGAACATTTCAAATTAATGATTTTTTATTGATTATGTACTATCAAGTCAGTTTTTATCAACTACATAGATAGATCCAAGCGGATCTGTTCCCAGTCTTTGGATTTTTCAATTGTATTCTCATTACCACTGTAATTGAGACCATTGACATTGCTGCTGGTTCTTCTCTACTTAAATTTCCTTCTATCTTCCATCTTTCCAAACACTCTCTCGAGATAACTAGGTCATTACATAATATGTCTACAATATGATAATTTGAGCTGGTTATTCATTCTCAACTAAAAGATCCGAATTGATTTCAAATTACTATTAAGCTATAAGTCCTGTATACATACCACAATGAGTCTGTTCAAGAAAAACAAACTATATCAAAACCAAGCAAATCGCACTATGGTTTCATGTAGTATATTAATTTATCAATGAAAAAGATTTTGTTTTTCCAAAGTATACTAAGATAAATACTTTGATCTTAGAAGCTTGTCATTAACATGCCTTGATTAGAATCCAAAATGAGATATGTTGGCACTTTTCTTCAAGCAATTTAGTATAGTTTTGTTCCATGCCTGGGATGTAGAGGTTTTTCAGACCAATGATTTATAGCATCAACTGTCTATTGCTGTGGCAATAAATCACTGGTGCTGGCAGGTTTGATATTGCTAGGTTGATGGGTAGATGAATTGTTAGGTTGGAAGACCTTGTAATAGGCAGTAATACTTGTCAGATTTAACAAGAATGGGAGTTGGGAGGATGATGAAAGTTTCTTAAGTAGTCTGTAACTATTCATCCTGTAATTCCTCAGCAATTGGCTAAAAGGCACTAACCATGGTTTGAGGCCAGATACAATTCTCATAGTTCTTTTGTTCCTGTTGAGATTGAAAGCTACAAAATGTTCTTTGATTACCTGCAGCCCAGGCACTGTATAATGGAAATCACCCTAATAATTTTGTTGGTTGGGATCACATATTCTGCTAAAGTATTATTTGTTGAATAAACCATTGTGTTTGAGTTTACATACTGTATAACATTACATTACAAACCATCATTTATATCACTTAATGGCTGTGTTTATACATAATACAAAACTAATAGCAAGCAAGCCACATGAAGTCTCAGCAAACAACTTGGGAAGACCAATATTTATATAGTAAATGAATTACATGTTATTAATTCGTATGGACAGCAGTAATGTTCGGGGAATATTAAAGCATGAGTCCTATTTCCTTGTATGATACAAGGGGCTGTTTACAGGAAATGGATCTATAACCACCAAGCAAAATGGTGGAAATGGATCTATAACCACCAAGCAAAATTATTTGAAGAACAAGAGGGACTCATCTGGTAGAAGCAATACTCTTGACCATTCACCAAGCATATGAAAATTGCCTACAACCAATATAATCATTACTATTTTTCTTCTTTAAAACAGGTCAATATTTTGCCAATATTCAGCTCTTCTCCTAAATAGATAACTTAGGCCAACCACTTACAATCTGGTGTTAGCTAAGAGTTTCAGGACTCTGTAGTGAAAATATCTGCAGGGCGACAAATCAGAGAAAGTTGACTTGGTAATAAAAATGAAAACTGAAAAGTTGGGAGTGAATTGTTAAACTTGCTCTTTTCAGAACAATTATGTATATATCATTTTTATTCAAGTACGTTTAGCCTTAGCAAAAAAGAAAATACCTGAAAAAATGAATAGCTAAATTCTTCCCAGTTATAGCAACTAGGAGCATGTGATAAACAGAAATATATGACCTACTTGCCCTTGTTTTGTGCTCTCGAGGTCAGCCATTTTGAATTTTGACATCACTGCCAAAAAATATCCACAAACTTAATCAGGGAATCAGATACATTCCACCGTGACCACTTGCCAAAACAGAATTAAACTTTTCTAAATGATTGTTTGAGAATGCTACTCTGATCTGTTCATCTTTAATTCAGACAGTATTCTGGCCTGACAATAATGAGTAACATTTTGGGACCAATAAAGAAATTGTCTGTATGACCAAATATGACAAAGCTCTGGAAAAAACTTAGAAACCATGTGTTGATCATGCAACTGTAGAACCAGCCTTCCTATAAGGCTGTGATGGTGAACCTATGGCACGCGTGCTGGAAGTAGCATGCAGAGCTATCTCTCCAGGCACACCAGCCATTGCCCATTGCTCTTACAGGTTCTGGCACAGGCATGCATGCTGGCCAGCTATTCCCTGGTGTGCATATGGAAGCAACAGAAACCAGAAGAGCAGCTCCCTGGCATGCATGCCTGGCATGCATGCCAAGGAGCTGCTCTTCCATTTTCCGGCACTCCCCCATGCGTGCACCAGGGAGCTGCTCTTCCGGTTTTCGGTGCTCCCACCCACGCACGCATGCGCTCCTATTTCAGCACTTGGTGCTGAAAAGATTTGCCAACCTTGCTATAAGGCAAAATTATTAAGTAAAGCTTCTCTTTCAGGTGGCAGACATTATAGCAGATCGAACCATGGATGTTCATGGCATCCCCTTCCTAGATTGTGGTTGAACTTCTGTATGTATGCTTATTTATTAGTTTTATAAGCACCAAATCAAAATATTTTAAGACAGTGGTCACCAACCGGTGGCAGCAGCCCACTGGTGGCCCGTGAGAAAATTTTGGTGGACCACAGCACACCCATGTCTACAACAGGAGTGATACCAGCAGTGGATGGACTGATGCACACGGGGAGGGAGGGTAGTGTGCGGGAGATCATGACATCAGAGCCCTTCCTGGGTGTTCCCTGGCCTGTGAGGGGATGGGGGTGGGGAGAAAGGGAGAAAGAGAGAGGGGGAGGGAGGGAGGGAGGGAGGGAGGGAAAGAGAGATGAGAGATCCCGGTGTTTTGTTTTCTGTGGGAAATGGGTCCAAATGACTCTTTGAGTATTTAAGGTTGCAGAAACAGGCAGCCAAGCTAAGTGCCTGAAGGACCCCATCCCGTTAGTGGGAGTCTAAACGCTTCAGCAAGCGGCATGCTGGATTCATATTCGTGGTCTGTGGGTTTTAAAATTATGAGTTTGGTGGTCCCTGAGGTCCAAAAGATTTGCAACCCCTGTTCTAAGAGGCATACAAAATTAAAACCAAATAAAAATACAGTACAATATATAATCACATCACAAATACAAACATTGGGGAGAAAATGCAAATGCCAAGCCACCATCAGTCAGGATCAGAAGCTGATCTGACCTTTGGTCTATTAAAAAAAAGCCAAGTTTTTAGGCCTTTTTAAAAAAAAACAGCAAGGTCAGGTCCAAATGAACCTTTGCAGGGAGATGGGGTTGGCAACAGAGAAGGGGTGGTTCTGTGATTCCAACAGATGACTCTGCTTAATTGATGGGACATGGAGCTTGCACACCTTGTGTGGTTTTATAGCAGGCCAAAGATAATCAGAGGATGGCAATCTGTAAATAAGAGGCGATGCTATACAATCCTTCAACCCAGCAAGTAAAACATCTTGAGCTGCTCTTGATCAGCATTCTTCTGTTCTATGAGCCTTTGTTCTTTGATATTTGAGAAATATATTTTTTATTGTACTCAGGATGTTACTTGGGACTACAATGAGAGTGGGAAAATGTCCTTAATGACAATCTCACATGAAATATGAAATCCTACTTTTTTTTCATCCCACATTCACATAATCTGTGAAGCGCCTTGGTGGCTCAGGCTGTTAAATGCCTGCATTTAAGTTCCAGCTGCCTACAATTACTGTAGGCTCGAATCCCACCAGGCTCAAGGTTGACTCAGCCTTCCATCCTCTCGGGGTAGGTAAATTGAGGACCCAAGATTGTTGGGGGCAATAAGCTGACTTTGTAAAAATGCCGCTTAGTAATAAGCAGGCATATACAATGGAATGAAGGCTATTGCTGAGCACACTAAGCCAGGTCTTATTTGACAACTACTTAAATATGGGTAAGTTTGGAACATGACCTATGAATATAATCCCTTTCTTCTATCACACATTCATGGACTATGTGACAGGAAAGAGAAAAATAGAATTTGATATTTCAGAAGGGAATTGACTACAACAGTAACATTAAACTAGCTATTCTCTGGTTAAGGCTGTATGTTAATTTCCCAGAAGATCTTATTTAGTGGCCTGTGGTATTTTGCTCCAGTATTGTGGAAAACGGGGAGAAGAATATCATCATTATCTTGATAAAAATAACTTCTAATAATAAATCCATTTGTAGAGAAAAATAGGCAGATTTGTTTCACATTATCTGAACATTTTCCACATTAATTTTATTCATGCTACTATATAGAGAACTTATTGCAACTATTATGTATGGTTGAATTGTCATAAATTCAAGTTGAAATGGCTTTTTATTAATATTCATATTTAAAAGCATTATATATGTTACTTCCTTTTTTCAGAGTTTCCTAGATTTTAAAAGTAGTCATTCTTAAAGGAGGCAGAAACAATGGCAAGTGATTTGGGTGATCAATCATCCATGCCATAAAGTATTGGATTAAAATCAGACATCCCAGACATCCATGGTTTAACTGAAATATGAATGGAACTCTGACAAATTATTTAACTAAAGTTCACATCAAGAATTTTGATGACCAAGAATAAGACTTTTATCTTCCTGTTCCAGACCACCAGCAAGACTCTAAATTATACATTTTGTTAAGTCTGTAGTTTGCTCTGTCTGATGCAAATCAGGGCATAACTTATATTTGTCTTTTAGAGTTGCAAACAAAAGGTTATTTCTAGATCCAAAATTCACTAGTCACTTTCTCTCCTACTTGACCAAAAACTACAAAAACATAAATATTGATTACTAAATTAACCCAATAGGGTAGTTTACAATGCAAATCCAGAACATAGTTTAGGGAGTAAAGGTTATCCTTTATCATCTATATTATTCAACCTAGCTACAGAAATGCTGGCAATAGCACTTAGAGCCAGTAATCAGATTAACAGGATAAAAATGGGAGCTAAGATACACCTTTTAAATCTATGATACAGTCTTGACGCTCTCAAATGCTTGCTATTCATCTAGCTATATTAAGAAGGAGTTAGAGAAATTTGCAAAGGTTTCATGGTTACAAGTTAATTTGTATAAACAATATTTAATCATTTCCCCAAAATCTCAAAACTCAAAAGGAAGTATCCTCAGTTTTAGGGATTCCAATAGTATATCAATCTTTAAAATAGTTAGGAATCACTACTACTAACTGCCCAAATAGGCTGCATTCCAATAATGCAAGCCACAATAAAACTAAGCTTAAAACTAAGCTTAGCATGTTGTCTATGGATAACTCCAGCCTTCAGCTGTTTCAGTTTAAGTGTGTTGAGCAAATGTAGGCAGAATGTGGTAAGGGTTAACTTATTTTTAAAGTCTTGCCTGCTATTTTCACAGCTCGGAGGTGTTGTATCTCCCTGCTGATATGAGATCTATTATTATGGCATGTCATTCCATCAATTTTATAATCATGTGCACTTCACATGACCTACTTTTGGTATGTCTTGCCAAACCACATCTAGATGTATTTTGTAGAGTAATATTTCACTGTCACCTAAAGGACAGTGAAATATTTCTTTCTCTCCTAATTTATCAATAAGACCCATTCCTTTAAAAAGAATACACCAACAATATTACTACAGAAAAAATATTCTCAGTAAATAAAAATTCACTACATTCAGCACATTTCAATGTCTCTAAAACTTAACAATTGTTCTTTATTCTACTATTTCATGCTGAAATGAACATGTGTTCAGTTCACACGTTGAATTCTGAATATGAGATTTTTTGTGTGTGGAATAGAGCAAAACTATAATATCTCTAGTCTAGATGATAAAGCATAGCTCTCTAGGACATTGCTCCTGAAAAACACAGTGGAAGAGTTACAATTTAATAGCCCTGTGTAAATCATGTCTAACTTGATTCACATTGCAGACTTGAGATCAGGAGATGTTATGATTTGAGTCAATTTTGAAGTTGAAAATGCAAACTAATTCAATTGAAAATCTTCAGGATTTACATGACAAAGATTTATCCACAGGATATAATATGAAACATCAAAACCAAAGCATCCTTCAAAGCTTTACACAGCTCTAGGTTGCTGAAAATGTTAAGTTTGCATGAAGAGTCAGACGCGAGGAGTTCCAGCAAAGACTTTATTAGTGACTACAGCTCGAATGGACCCATCCTGGCTTGGCTACGGCTGCTTCTTATAGCCTGCAGCCGTAGCTGCCAGCCAATGGGAGTGCAGGGTTTCTTCCCGCACTATTTAAACCAATACCATTTGACATTTTACAAGAACAGTTCAAATAAACCAATAACATTCAAACCTACATACATAACACCCCTCCCCACTAGGTTCAGTCCATACCAAACCCCAACCTATCTAATGTATTCCTTTAAATAAGTGGGGCTCTTACGTGTACGTTGAGACCTTCGTGGTTCAGAAGCTTTAATGTTCTCACCCAGTGAGAGGGGAAATGTGTCTGCTGACATTTCCCTGTTGGGACTTCCTGTGAAAGGAGACCCTGTTAGACTGTTAGAATCTGGTCTCTCCTCCCAACCCATCTCCATTCCAATGTCAGCACCCAAGTCAGGTAATGATGTGCAATCTTCCACTTCTAAGGATGGATCTTGGCTTTGTGACAGGGTTCGGGATGGTTCCTGTCGCAATGGCTCGTTACACATGGGGTTGATTCCTGTTTGCTGATTTTCCTCCTGTTCCCTCCTTCCCCTAGATGGAACATCAGGTGAGGGACCTAGAGAGGGACAGGGTTGATGTTCCTGAGGGAACCTGGATCTAAGTTGGTCAATGTGCCTGCTCCAGAGGAGGCCATCCTCGTTTGTACCCTGTAAGAACGAGGGCCCGTGATGTGAGTTATTTCAGCAGGAATCCACAAAGGTTCACCTATAAGGTTCCTAGCATAGACAGAATCTCCCACACTAAAAGAACGAACTTTGGAAGTGGAATCCAGTGGTGCGTTGGGTGCGTAAGTGGGATGAAGGCGGTCAAGGGAAGACCTAAGTTTCCTACCCATCAACAACTCTGCTGGGGACAAGTTATTTGATGGGCTAGGAGTGATGTGTTGAACACTAAGAAGTTTTTCAAGCTTCTCAGTGATATCCCCAGGACCCAGCTGCTGAAGCTTCTCTTTGGTAAAGCGTACCATGCGTTCAGCCCAGCCATTAGCTGAAGGGTGCCCAGGGGCAGTGAGGGCATGTCTGATACCCTGTTGTGCTAGAAAGGATTCAAAAATGTTAGATGTGAATTGAGGGCCATTGTCAGAGACAAGGACATCTGGTAACCCATGGGTTACAAACAGTTTTCTGAGCTGCTTGATGACAGCCTCAGTTGTAGTGGATGTCATGGGAATTACCTCTAGCCATTTAGAGTATGCATCTACTAGCACTAGAAAAGTGTGCCCTCTTGTAGGGCCTGCAAAATCAATGTGGATTCTAGACCATGGCCCCTAGGACATTCCCATTCCTGTGTGGGGGCGTGAGGTGGGGCAGGCCTGACTACCTGGCAATTGGGACAAGATGCTACCCAGTTTTCAACCATTTTGTCAATACCTGGCCACCATACATAACTCCTGGCCAAACCTTTCATCCTTACAATCCCAGGATGACCCTCATGTAACATTTCCAAAACCTCCCTTTGCAGTTTTGCAGGAATAACCACCCTGTTACCCCACAAAATACATCCTCTTAATACAGATAATTCAGTTTGCCTGGACTTAAAAGGTTGGGCAAGGTGAGGTAGATCTTGAAGAGGCCAACCTTTCTTAATCCAGCCCATAACAGGTGCCAACACAGCATCTTTGGTAGTTTCTCTGGCAATCTCAGCAGCATGGACTGGAAGCTTAGCAACGGTCTCCAGGAAAAAGGTGTGAGTTTCAAGTTCAAAGTCCTCCTTGTGGCAAGGTAGTGGGCAACGACTCAGTGCATCAGCATGTCCAATGTCCTTGCCAGGCCTGTGAATCAGTTTGTAGGAATAGGCTGCAAGAAATTCAGTCCACCTCAGCATTCTTGGTGACAGGATATTAGGTGTAGGTTCTGTCTCCTGCCACAATGCCTAATAAAGGTTTGTGATCTGTAACAATGGTGAATGACCTGCCATACAGATATTCATGAAATTTCTTAACAGCTGCAACAACTGCTAAAGCCTCCTTGTCCAATTGGCTATAATTCCTCTCTGCTTTGGACAGCGTGCGAGAGTAAAATGCAATTGGGGCTTCCCTCCCATTGGGAAGCCTGTGACTCAAACCCCCACTCCAAAGGGGATGCATCACAAGTCAAAACAACAGGCAAATTCTCAGAGAACTGTATCAACACAGCATCAGACGTGATTAGTCTCTTAATACTGTTAAAGCTGACTGTTCCTTCCGCCCCAGATCCAAACAGCATTCTTATCAAGTAGGCGATGTAAAGGCTCAGCAATAGATGCTTTGTGAGGTAGAAACATGTGGTAAAAGTTAATAAGTCCAAGGAAGGCTTGCAAATCTGCCTTGCATCGAGGTTTAGGGGCTTCCTTGATTGCTTTAACCTTGGCATCAGTAGGATGGATGCCATGCTTGTCAATCATATACCCCAGGAACTCAACTCTGTCTGTTTTGAGTGTACATTTGTCTTCCTTGACTTTTAAACCCGCTTTTCTGAATCTGGTAAGGACTTCTCTGAGTCTTTCTTGAAGCTGAGTGTCATTTTCAGCAGAGATTAATACATCATCAAAATAAGGCACTACCCCTGGCAGTCCTTGCAACATTCTTTCCATAAGGCTCTGAAAAATGCCAGGTGCCACGCTTACTCCAAATTGTAGTCTTTTACATTTGAAGGCACCTCTATGGGTCACAATTGTTTGTGCCTCTGCAGTGGCATCATCAACTGTTAATTGTTGATATGCCTGAGCCAAATCCAGTTTAGCAAATACTGTACCCTGCCAAGGGAATGGAGCAGATGATGCACAACTGGTACAGGATATGCGCTCTGCTGCAGCATGGTTAAGTGTCCCCTTGTAGTCACCACAGATTCTCACTGACCCATCAGCCTTAACTGGTGTGACTATGGGTGTTTCCCATCTGGAGTGGTCAGTAGGCTCTAAAACCCCTTGAGCAATGAGCTTATCTAATTGTGCATCAATTTTTTCCTTTAAAGCAAATGGGACCCTCCTGGGCTTTAAACGAATTGGGGGCACCTTGGGGTCTAGGCTGAAAGCAATAGGGGTCCCCATATACTTGCCCAGTCCTTCGCTGAAGACCTCTGGAAACTCAGACTTCAAGGACTCTTCCCAGTCAGAACTGCTCACGTGATGGATGCCAGTCACCTCGATGCCAAGTGGCTTGAACCACTCAAGTCCCAGCAAACTTGGGCGATCCTTGTCCACGATGGTCAGGGGCAAACGTTTGGTGTGGCCTTTAAACTGCACGTTGAAATCTCTCGCTCCAACTACTGGAATCTTGTTCCCTTGGTAGTCTTTGAGAGTCAGTGCTTGCTTCTGGAAATGCTTTTCTGAATTTTGGGAAAGAGTCTGTGGATAGTGTCCCATGACACCATAGATAAATAAGAGCCTGAGTCCACTTCCATTTGGCAAGGCCTTCCTTCAATAAACACCTTCACGTGTACTTTTCTGCTATTTAAGGGTGAAGAATGACCAATAGTGATTGTTTGGTGAGTTTCATTCTTGCCATTTGCTTCTAAATTTCGCCCCATTTTTCAAGGAAATTGTTGGGCTTAAAGTCTCTATCAGGAATTTCTTCCTAACTGGTGGAGTTCTGGATGATTTGCAGACTCTGGCTATGTGACCCCGTTTCTCACAACGTAGGCAAATGGAGTCAAAGAATTTGCATTCAGTGCGGGGGGCCCCCACAGCCTCTGCAATAGAACCCTTGCCTGTTTTCCCAGAGTCTTTTCTTTTCTTCTCCATTCTGAGTTTAAAAATCCCTCCTCTGCCTCACTGCCATCAGAATCAGAGTCTATTTGTTCGCAATGAGCAGATGTGGATTTTTCCCCATCAGAATGGTTTGAGGCCTGGCTTGAGGCCTTGTTAATTTTTCATGGCCGCTGCTGAGGACTTGGTGGCTTCCGCTGAAACAGCTTCTTCAATGGCCTTTAAACGTGATCTTAGGTCTCATTAATAGTTTGCTTTGTAAGACCTTATCTTTAAGGCCTAAAACAAACCGATCACGCATGGCCTCTTCTAAGTTGGTAAAGTCACAAGCACCCCAATGTCCCTTAAACTTGCCACGAAGTCATTAACATTCTCGCTATCCCTTGATCCCGACGGTAAAATTCGTGTCTCTTAATGAGGCACGATACTTGTGGGCGTAATGGGCTCTCAAAAGTTTCTCTAAATCGGGCCATTCCATTACCTTCAGCTCTGCTGCTCCCGCCAACGCCTTCGCCATTTTGAAGACTGCCGGACTGCAGTGCGTGAGAAAGACCGCCCTCTTCCGTCTCTCGGGGATGCCGGCGAGATCGTTCCCCTCCAGGAACATGTGGAACGATCCGCATACGATTCCCAGTCTTCCGTCGCCGGATCGAACGGTGCTGGGGGTGTTCAGCGCAGCCATCTCGCTCAGTTGCTTGTTCGTACGTCGTCTTCTCTTCAGGGAAATCCCACCCTCGTCGCCAGTGTTAAGTTTGCATGAAGAGTCAGACGCGAGGAGTTCCAGCAAAGACTTTATTAGTGACTACAGCTCGAATGGACCCGTCCTGGCTTGGCTACGGCTGCTTCTTATAGCCTGCAGCCGTAGCTGCCAGCCAATGGGAGTGCAGGGTTTCTTCCCGCACTATTTAAACCAATACCATTTGACATTTTACAAGAACAGTTCAAATAAACCAATAACATTCAAACCTACATACATAACAGAAAACATTTTATATGTCAAGTTATTTAAATTTAAAAAGTTCAGAATATTTTTGTTATGAGAACTTTATGTTAGAACCAGACAAAAGAATTCTAGATCTTTGTAAATATATTAAAAATGTGAATCATTCCATCTTTGCATTTTGTTGCCTGTTATATGAAAATGCTGGGCATTTGTCAGTTGATTTTTAACATCTATTTGTGAATAGTCAGCTATATTATCCTTCAGGGTCAATTTTCTAGAGCCATGATGGCAAATCTATGGCACGTGTGCCACAAGTGGCACGCAGAGCCATTTGTGTTGGCACGCGAGCCACAGGAAAACTTACCTCATTGCGCATGTGCATGCCTAAGAGCAGATTTGAGGGGGGGTTATTTGAGGCCTTTTTCGGCCTATCAGAGGCTTGGAAAAAGCCTCTGCAAGGCTTCTCAGGCCAAATTATAGGCCTGTTTCATCACTTCCTGTAATACTGGAAGTGACGAAACAGGCCTATAATTTGTCCTGAAAGGCCCTGCAGAGGCTTTTTCCAAGCCTCTGGGAGGCCGAAAAAGGCCTCAAACCAGCCGAAAAATCATCTGCGAGGTGCAGGTAAGGGGGTGGCATGGACGGGGGGAAATTACGCACACATGCACAGGGGGCATTGCATTCTGGGTACTGGAACACGAGTGTGGGCGCACTGGCGCCCTTGCAATTTTTGGCACAGGAGCCCAAAAAGGTTAGCAACCACTGTTCTAGAGCATATGATTGCTAACAATTATATTGGTAGCTAAACTGTTCATAGCAGGAGTAGACACCTTTGTTGGGCATTGAGGCATCCTCTATTGGATGATGTTAAATGTGCTGACAGAACAGCTGCCTTAAAAAAATGTGGCCAGATACAAAAGCACAGTTTATCAGAATACTAGCTGCTAAAATTACACTTTGCCAAGTCCTTTTATTATCCCATTTCGTCTGTGCCTTTTTCTGGGCTGATTCGTTTATTTTCAATGCATTGGGATAGTAACCCATTATTTTTACTCATTTATTTTTTTACCTTTATTATTTTTATAAATAATTCAAGATGAAGAACATACCTGATACTTCTTCTGTTAAGTTTGCATGAAGAGTCAGACGCGAAGAGCTTCAGTGAAGAGTTTATTAGTGACTACAGCTCAAATGGACCCATCTTGGCTGGGCTATGGCTGCTACTTATAGCCAGCAGCCGCAGTTGCCAGCCAATCAGAGTGCAGGGTTTTCCCGCACTTTTCAAACCAATCATATTTGACATTTTACAAGAACAATTCAAACTAAACCAATGACATTCAAACCTACATACATAACACCCTCCCCACTAGGTTCAGTCCATACCAAACCCCAACCTATCTAATGTATTCTTTTAAATAGGTGGGGCTCTTACATGTACGTTGAGACCTTCGTGGTTCAGAAGTTTTAACATTCTCAACCAGTGAGAGAGGAAATGTGTCTGCTGACATTTCCCTACTGGGACTTCCTGTGAAAGAAGACCCTGTTTGATTGTTAGAATCTGGTCTCTCCTCCCAACCTATCTCCAGCCCAATGTCAGCACCCAAGTCAGGTAGTGATGTACAATCTTCCACTTCTAAGAATGGATTTTGGCATTGTGACAGGTTTTGGAATGGTTCCTGTCGTAATGGCTCATTACACATGGGATGGATTCTTGCTTGCTGATTATCCTCCTGCTCCTCCCCTTCCCCTAGAATTGACATCAGGTGAGGGAACTAGAGAGGAACAAGTGCGATGTTCCTGAGAAAACCTGGATCTAAGTTGATCAATGTGCCTGCTCCAGAGGACTCCATCCTCTGTTTGCACCCTGTAAGAACGAGGGCCTGTGATTTGAGTTATCTCAGCAGGAATCCACAAAGGTTCACCCATAAGGTTCTTAGCATAAACAGAATCACCCACACTGAACGTGCGAACTTTGCTAGTGGAATCTAGTGGTGCATTGGGTGCATAAGTGGGATGAAGGCGGTCAAGGGAAGACCTAAGTTTCCTACCCATCAACAACTCTGCTGGGGATAAGTTATTAGATGGGTTAGGAGTGATGTGCTGAACACTAAGTAGTTTTTCAACTTTCTCAGTGATGTTCCCAGGACCCAATTGCTGAAGTTTCTCCTTGGTAAAACGTACCATGTGTTCAGCCCGGCCGTTAGCCGAAGGGTGCCCAGGGGCAGTGAAGGTATGTCTGATACCCTGTCGTGCTAAATAGGATTCAAAAAGGTTGGATGTAAATTGAGGGCCATTGTCAGAGACAAGAACATCAGGTAACCCGTGGGTTACAAAAAGTTTTTTGAGCTGCTTGATGACAGCATCAGTTGTGGTGGATGCCATAGGGATTACCTCTAGCCATTTGGAATATGCATCTACTATAATAAGAAAGGTGTGCCCTCTGGTAGGGCCTGCGAAATCAATGTGAATCCTAGACCATGGGCCCCTAGGACATTCCCAATCCTGTTTGGGGGCAGGCCTGACTACCTGACAGTTGGGACAAGATGCAACCCAGTTTTCAACCATTTTGTCAATACCTGGCCACTATACATAACTCCTGGCCAATCCCTTCATCCTTACAATACCAGGATGACCCTCATGTAACATTTCCAAAACCTCTCTTTGTAGTTTTGCAGGAATAACCACCCTGTTACCCCACAAAATACATCCTCTTAATACAGATAATTCAGTTTGCCTGGACTTAAAAGGTTGGGCCAGGTGAGGTAGATCTTGAAGAGGTCAACCTTTCTTAATCCAGCCTATAACAGGAGCCAATAAAGCATCTTTGGCAGTCGCTCTGGCAATTTCAGCAGCATGCACTGGAAGCTTGGCAACAGTTTCTAGGAAAAAGGTGTGTGTTTCAGGTTCAAAGTCCTCCTTGTGGCAAGGAAGTGGGCAACGACTCAGTGCATCAGCATGTCCAATGTCCTTGCCAGGCTTGTGGATAAGTTTGTAAGAATAAGCAGCAAGAAATTCAGTCCACCTCAGCATTCTTGGTGACAGGATAGTAGGTGTGGGTTTATCTCCTGCCACAATGCCTTAGAAAGGTTTGTGATCTGTAACAATGGTAAATGTTCTCCCATACAAATATTCATGAAATTTCTTGACAGCTGCAACTATTGCCAATGCTTCCGTGTCCAATTGGCTGTAATTCCTCTCTGCTTTGGTGAAAGTGCGAGAGTAAAATGCAATAGGGGCTTCTCTCCCACTGGGAAGCCTGTGGCTCAAACCCCCCACTCCAAAAGGAGATGCATCACAAGTCAGTACAACAGGCAAATTCTCAGAGAACTGTATCAGTACAGCATCAGACGTGATTAGTCTTTTAATACTGTTAAATGCTGATTGTTCCTTCCTCCCCCAGACCCAAACAGACTTTTTGTCAAGTAATCTGTGCAATGGTTCTGCAATGGTTGCCTTCTGAGGTAGGAACATGTGATAAAGTTAATGAGTCCAAGGAAGGCTTGCAAATCTGTTTTGCATTTAGGACTAGGGGCTTCTTTGATTGCTTGAACCTTGGCATCGTAGGTGGATGCCATGCTTGTCAATCATATAGCCCAGGAACTTAACCTTGTCAGTTTTAAGAGTGCATTTTCTTCCTTGACTTTTAACCCCACTTTCCTGAATCTGGTAAGGACTTCTCTGAGTCTTTCTTGTAACTGAGTGTCATTTTCAGCAGAGATTAACACATCATCGAAGTAAGGTACTACCCCTGGCAGTCCTTGGAGCATCCTTTCCATAAGGCTTTGGAAGATGCCTGGTGCCACGCTTACTCCAAACTGCAACCTTTGACATTTGAAGGCACCTCTATGAGTCACAATGGTTTGGGCCTCTGCAGTGGCATCATCAACTGTTAGTTGTTGATATGCCTGGGCCAGATCCAATTTGGCAAAGATGTACCCCTGCCAAGTGAATGCAATAGATGATGCACCACTGGAACTGGGTATGCGCTCTGCTGCAGCGCATGGTTCAGTGTCCCCTTATAGTCCCCACAGATTCTTACTGACCCATCAGTCTTGACTGGTGTGACTATGGGTGTCTCCCATCTGGAGTGGTCAGTGGGCTCTAAAACTCCTTGAGCTATTAGTTTATCTAATTGTGCATCAATTTTTTCCTTTAAGGCAAATGGGACCCTTCTGGGCTTTAAACAAATTGGGGGCACCTTGGGATCTAGGTTGAAAGTGATAAGGGTCCCCATATACTTGCCCAATCCTTCGCTGAAGACCTCTGGAAACTCAGACTTCAAGGCCTCCTCCCATTCAGAGTTGCTCATGTGATTGATGCCAGTCACCTCGATGCCTAGTGGATTGAACCACTCAACTCCCAGCAAGCTTGGGTGATCCTTGTCCACGATGGTCAGGGGCAAACGTTTGGTGTGGCCTTTGAACTTCACGTTGAATTCTCTTGTTCCAACTACTGGAATCTTGTTCCCTTGGTAGTCTTTAAGAGTCAGTGCTTGCTTCTGGAAATGTTTCTTCTGAATGTTGGGAAGTAGCTGTGAATAGTGTCCCATGACACCATAGATAAATAGGAGCCTGAGTCCACTTCCATTTGGCAAGGCCTTCCTTCAATGAGTACCTTCACATGTACTTTTCTGCTTCTTAAGGTTGAAGAATGACCAGTGGTGACTGTTTGATGAGTTTCATTCTTCCCATTTGCTTCTGAGTTGCCCCATTTTCTCACTGAAGTTGTTGGGCTTGAAATCTTTGTCAGGAAACTTTCTTCTGTGTGGTGGAGTTCTGGATGATTTGCAGACTCTTGCTAAGTGACCTCTTTTTCACAACGAAGGCAGATGGTATCAAGAAACTTGCATTCAGTGCGGGTGCCCCCCCAACCTCTGCAATAAAAGTCTTGCCTTTTTCTTCCCAGGTCTTTCTTTTTCTTTTCCATTCTGAGTCTATAAATTCCTTCCTCCACCTCACTGCAGTCTGATTCAGAATCTATTTGCTCGCAATGAGTTGTTGTGGACTTTTCCACATCAGAATGGCTTGAGGCCTTGTTAATTTTCTTCATGGCTGCCACTGAGGACTTAGTGGCTTCTGCTGAGGAGGCCTCTTCTATGGCTTCCTTCAACGTGATCTTAGGTTTTAATAACAATTTGCTCTGAAGCACTTTGTCTTTGAGGCCTAGAACAAATCGATCGCATGGCCTCCTCCAAGTTGTTAAACTCGCATGCACCCCCAATGTCTCTTAAACTTGCCACGAAGTTGTTAACGCGCTTTCCCTTGATCCCGACGGTAAAACTCGTTCTTAATGAGGCATGATACTTGTGGGGCATAATGGGCTCTTAAAAGCTTTTCTAAATCAGGCCATTCCATTACCTTCACGTCTGCAGCTCCGCCAATGCCTTCGCCATCTTGAAGACTGCCGGACCGCAGTGCGTAAGAAAGACCGCCCTCTTCCGCTTCTCAGAGATGTTGGCGAGGTCGTTTCCTTCCAAATACATTTGGAAGCGATCCGCATACGATTTCCAGTCTTCTGCCGCCGGATCGAATAGGGCTGGGGGGGTGTTCAGTGCAGCCATCTCGCTCTTCTGCTTGTCTTCCGCATCGTCTTCTCTTCAGGAAGGATCCCACCCTCGTCGCCAGTGTTAAGTTTGCATGAAGAGTCAGACGTGGAGTGCTTCAGTGAAGAGTTTATTAGTGACTACAGCTCGAATGGACCCCTCTTGGCTGGGCTACGGCTGCTACTTATAGCCAGCAGCCGCAGTTGCCAGCCAATCAGAGTGCAGGGTTTTCCCGCACTTTTCAAACCAATCATATTTGACATTTTACAAGAACAATTCAAACTAAACCAATGACATTCAAACCTACATACATAACATCTTCCACCTCCTATTTTTCTCACAACAACAACCCTGTGAATGGAGTTGGGCTGAGGGAGAGTGACTGGCTTTCATGCCAAAGGCAGGACTATAACTCACCATCTGCCAGTTTCTAACCTGGTGCCTTAACCACTAGACCAAAATGGCTAAGATTACCTATAAGTTTTAAGAAGTCCAGGAATACTTTAATTAGAAATTATATTAGAGGACAGCACTTGAATTTACAATATGATAGTTGGGATAATTTTCAAAGTGGTAAAATAAAAATAGATTTATCGCTGCTTATTTATTTCAGACTTATCTTTCAAGCAAAAGAAATTTGGTACAAGAATAAAATCAAGCGACGTCATTTACTGTAAAACCTTCTCTTTTTACTACTCTGTGACTGGAATCCTAAACCAATATCTGTGGGATTATGTTCCAGAAACTTATTCCTCAGTACATAAATATTGCACCATAATGTGGGCTAAATTTTGCGCAATATGGTGAATTATCATCTGAATTATAATTGTGATAGATAATCTGTATTATAGTTATGATCAAAAAAGTGAATGATCACTTTAATATGGGAGATGACATGATATATTGCTCACTGATAAAAAAATACCGCTGTAGAAAATAAAAGAAAACGAACAAAAGTGCAATGTACTTCTTTGTTCCTAAATGCTAAAATCATATGGTAGTTAGGAAGCATAAAAATTATTTGTAGAAGTATTTCCTATGTGTACTTGTTCAGTTAATCATAGGTTATAGTTTTTTTATTTTGTTTAAATTCATGATCACTGAACCGTACTTCTAAATAAATGAGCATACAGTCTGTTGTTGATTTGTTATACTGATTCTGATAAAGCTTTATTCTTGATTTACAACTGCAGTCTTAATCCAATCCATAATATTCAAGTAATCCAAAAACATTAATGATATATAATAGTAAAAATGGTAACTTATTTAACATGTTTTTTTCAATACTTCTGAATATGCATCTCCAATGTCTTCCTCAAATGTTTCCATACATTTAAAAATAGGATATAATAATAACAGGGCACAATAATAACAAAAATAGTGACATTTCTGGTCCTCCCTGCCTGCATATGAAACTGTTCAGTAACCCAGTATTTTGTGGCTCAGTTGTCAGTGCTATGAGCTGAAGAGGCATGATTCGACAATTTTCTCTTTGCTTGAGATATTTTTGGCTAAGAGCACTTTGCTCCACTTCAGAAAAAACCTCAGACATTATATATTTCAGCTATGAGTAATCAGCAATCTACATATCAGAGGAAAGGGGGGATGGGGGGAGGGAGAGGGGGGAGGGACAGAGAGAGAGAGAGAGGGACAGAGAGAGAGGAGGGAGAGAGAGAGAGAGAGAGGGAGTCTGTGGTCTGCTGACATTTCTACCCCATCAGCATTAAGACCAGAAACTCTTCACAATATATGGGCATTTCTACCCTATGTTTATACCAACCAGAAAATAGGTGGGTGGGGAGTATACAGAGAGGCCTCAGAGACAGTCCAATACATAGTGGCATGATGAAAGATGCAAGAAGCAACAGAATACACTGCAAAAGTAGCTGGCACTGAGTACAGAAATATTTGCACAATGTATGAGTTAAACTCTTAGTCCAGATGGGAGATTCCACAGGAAGTCATGAAGAATAACAGGGCTAAAATTCTATAGGATTTCCAGATCCAGACAGGCCTGTCAATTTGCCAATCAACCAGACATTGTGGTAGTAGAAAAGGATCAGAAGACCAGCAGTGGTGATACATGAGATTGACCCCTCTGTCAGCTTTCCAGAAGAACAGACTTAGTTAAATCAACAAGCATGGGGGAAGCAACAATGGTATGCAACCTTGAGGGTGGTTGGTGGCTTGAGGGTGCTCTCTCCATCCTTTTAAATTTTTCTTTTGCTGTAAAGATTTTATTGTCTTTTTACCTGTAAACCACTTAGAGCCACTCAGATAGTGAGATGGGCAATATATTAATTTGATAGCAATAGCACTTAGGCTTATATACCACTTCACAGAGCTTTCCTGCCTCTTTAAGTGTTTATAGAATCAGCATATTGCCCTCCAACAATCTGGGTCCTCATTTTACCAACCTCAGAAAGATGGAAGGCTGAGTCAACCTTGAGCCTGGTGAGATTTTAACTGCCAAATTGCAGGGAGTCAGCAGAATTAGCCTGCAGTACTGCATTCTAACCACTGCACCACCACAGCTCTTATGTATTAATTTGATCAATATAAATAAATGAATAGATAAATAAATTCTAAGAGTCCATTCAAATTTCCAAAATGCTTATCCTTACATAGCCCAATGTCATCCATCTATAAAAGGGAAGTAGGAACAAATTCATGAGACTTCTATTTGTCATTTATTTTACAAATTTGTAGATTGTAGATTGGAACTGTGGGTGGTATACATCAATAAAAAATAAAAAGAAACAAAATAAAAAATAAATATAAAATTAAACCATATAACACATAACACCTAACCACAGAAATACATAGTTCCCATTAGATATAGCAAGCCCTCACTCATTCAACAGAAGGGACTCATCTAACATCTTGGTCCAACACCCAGGAGAAGAGCTTTGTCTTCTCTGATCCTTGAAAGGCTACTTCACACAAAGTAGTAACAGTTTTTAAGGAAAAATAATCAAAATGGGAAAGGAAACAATGACAGTTCAGTAAGAATTGATTATGCTGAATCACCACCAAATTCAGATTGATATTTGAAGGATGAACCTAAAAATGCAGAAATAGAGAGGAAAAATACAATCCTGGAAAGAGCCATGTCTAGCTGGCACTCTGAATAAAAACACTTTATACTGAAACATGTTGTTCTAGAGGCTCACTCATATCTTAACATGGCAATCTGATACATATATACTCAGAAGGAGGTTCAACTAAGTAGAATTGTTTGTGTCAAGATGATAGTAATATAAACTCCTCGTTGGATCTCACTGTAGGAGAAGGGAAACTTTGAGAGACAAACTTCACATTTGGGTAGAACTGATGGTTCTACCCAAGTGTAAAGGCTTGATGGTTGCAAAATGAATGAGGCCACATCAAAGATGGAAGCCAGGAAGATTTTTCAGCATGTTTGAAGGCTTTTTAACAAAATATGCCCTACTTTAGGCCTTGTACACAATTTACATTGGTTCCCTCCTCAAAATTACAAGAAACTATGCTGCCTGTTGCTAAAATTCTGCTGCTTTGATACAGATAGCAGAAGGTTTTAATTGGAGGTTAGTGTGTTACTTGTAGCCATGTTTTAATACTGGCAAATGATTCTTAGCAAAATGAGAAGAGTAGTTTTCATTCACCTTTAAATGTCACTCATTTAAATATTTTAATTAATATTCAGGCAGAGAAGCTTAAAAGTGCTTGGAATCATGTGACGTCTTATGTAAATTCTGAGGATTTGCAGTGATCTAGTCATCCCTTTTCTAGCCATATCTAAGCCCCATTTCAGTAAGAGCTGCCATTTAAAAGAACACATGGAAAATGCACATATAAAGACTGCAGAAAAGGGATTAGGAGAAAATATGAAACCTGAAAGTTAAATAAGATATGAATAAATACAACTACGGCCCAGTAACTTGTAACTTATTAAAGTTCTGACTTTGGTACTACAGAACATTCAACGTCAATGCATTGCATTGCAGTGTATTTAGTTACAACAGGCTGCAAAGAAAATTACTGAGCCAATGACAAGATATTATTAAGTAGCAAACTAAGTCCTTCTCCCACTGAAAAGTAAAATTAAAATCAGGCAAAATATGACTCAACAATTCCCTGCAGATACTGTAGAATTCACAGATGACAAAAATGATGTTTTTATGTGATAAATTTTTAAAATGGGGTTTTTATTAGAACTTTGACAACCTTAAAGTTCTTTGATTCCACTGGACAGCAAAGATGAATAACCTAGTGAGCTGTATAATTAAGTAGAATTTCAACTGCATCTTCCTGAACATATCCTAACACTCTTAATTATTACATTGCACTGCTTTTTCTAGGATCCATAGATAACTGCAACATTTAACTTAGCTTAGAGATCTTCTCTAAACTTTAGTTTAGTTTAGAGAAGCGGAGCTTTTGTTGGATAGTATAAAGTTTACCCAAGCATTAACGTGTGAAAAAGAAGGGAGAATAAAGAAAGGTGAGAATGAGAGTGAAGTAGTCATGCCTTGAACTACAAACTTTTAGTTTCTCTAATAGTTTGTTACATTTTAGAAACTATCTTTTCAGTACAGTCCTGAAATCCATGTTTCATTTGAAACAGTATGATCTCTTCCAGCTTGAAAGCACTAGATATCATAACAATTTTGATATATACTTAATGATAAAACTTCAACAGCTTTAAACATGTGTCTATCATTATCTTAAACCTTCAAAAAACCACATATGTAATTTTCAAAGGAACATCTTTAGAGTTCATAATAGTGTACTAGAAAACAAGAATCTGCTGTCCATGGTTCTGTTAGCAACTAGCAAAGAGAAGAGAGATTAATATAAGGAGTTGAGGAATCAAATACAAGAAAAATGATCATGCTTGTAAAAGTACAAATAAATTTTTAAAAGTTTAATTATATTTTTTTCTATGAGAAGCAAAAAAATGCCAAATTTATTACTCCCTACTTTGGAGAGTTTGTACTGACAAAAATCCTCATATAGAATGTGGTAGTAAAATGTTGCAGAACACAGAGATTTGATGGGAACAGAATGTTGACTATCTTTTACCATCTGTAAATGAATTAGTCTGACACAGATTCTCATTATATCTGCAAGCTGATGAGCATATAAAATAGAAGGCAAGATCACCATGCTTTCAATTAGGAATTTGTGCACATTTTATTTATATGATCAATTTTCTCTTAATTTTAAGGTATGCACAGAACATCCACTTCAGTGCTTTTAAAATCAAGTCACAGACACTCCTGATCACTCCAGTTTTATCAATAATAATATTTTAATTATGCATGCATCTAATGTAAAGTAGGGGGGTAACTTTTTTGTGGCCTGGTTCTTTGCTCTAAGGACTTTTTTTCCAGCTGCAGGAGCTGATAGGGAGAAGATTGGCGATATGTTAATACATAAGGGTATGGGCTAAAATGTTTTATCTGTTTTGAACAGTGTTTCAGGATTGGGGGCTTAAAATGGTAATAGGTTTGTTTTGTCTCAGAGATGGTTTATGTTTTTATTGCCATCACCATTCATATTTTTTTTCATCAATGATGCTGCTAAAATTGACCGAGCTACTAAATTTCATTGTTATTCAATACAAATTAGGTCTGGGGGCTGGAGAAAACCCATAGGCCACAGATTGCCTACCTTATTGCAGTAGTGTAATGATTATAGAGAAAAATATGGCAGATCAGTCTTTTCAAAACTGAATTCTTTATGCTCCTATTGTATCTTAACAGGCAGAAAGACAGCTAATTTCTCTGCTTATATTCAGAGATTAGGTTACCCTGCTGACTTTCACCAAATGAATGTAAGAACACCTACATCTATCTAAAATCAGGAAATGTTCCTGCTAGATCTTAAATGAGACTTTAAATCTACGTTTTAGGACAGACATATAGAATGAAGAGATAGATTACAACCAAAAATGTGAAGAGGCAAAAGATTTCTTACAGAGTGACACTATTTACAGTTTGAAGCCAATGTATACCTCATGGTATAAGTATCAGCATAGAGAGCTGATTTCTGAAACAGGAAAGAAATGTGAATACAAGATTTTGAACAGAGTTTATATTTGGCACAGAGAAAACTAATGACAAAAGGATAGTCATTTTGCAGAACCCCATAATGCTGTCATTGGCAAAACAGAAAATACCCAGCAGATTCCAACCCATTCAAAATGTCATTATTTTGAATTATTTTGCCATTGTCTTATATTGTACTATATTGAATTATTTTGTCAATTATTTTGTTTTCAGTTGAAAAACATTTTTCTAGTTACTTTCCTGTGAAATAAAAATTAAGTTACAGTAAATTGAATAGCTACCCTTCCAACTCTGCATTTGGCTCAGATTATACCTGTTAGTGGGACATGGTGCCTCAGTGGCTCAGATGCTGAGCTTGTTGATCAGAAAGATTGGCAGTTTGGCGGTTCAAATCCCTAGCACCACAAAATGGAGTGAGCTCCAGTTGCTTGTCCCAGCTTCTGCCAACATAGCAGTTCAAAAGCATATAAAAATGTCAGTAGAGAAATAGGGACCACTTTGGTGGGAAGGCAACAGCGTTCCATGCGCCTTCGGCATTTAGTCATGCCGGCCACATGTCTTTGGACCGCGCTAGCTCTTCGGCTTTGTAATGGAGATGAGCACCACCCCCTAAGCCAGAAATAACTAGCACATATATATGAGGGGAATCTTTACCTTTATACCTGATCTGTTGCTAACACCTGTATTTGGTAATACCCACATCTTTCAAAAACAATCTGTATATATCATTATGTAGTATCAAAGCATATAAAGATATGTTCACATTTGTAATTTCTTTCTTGCTGATGATATCTCTTATCCAAGAAGACTTTTGCTTAATTTACTTTAATTTATTTTAGCTACCCTCTGTTAGGGGAAATTGAATTATGTAGTTTCTTCTTCCTTTGCTGACTAGAAACACCATAACCACTTGATGACTTTTTTGCCTTTCCAATTCTATCCACAATCCTCTCTTTTCTTGCCTAACCTCTGTATTGTCTTTTGTTCTATTCTCTTTGCATTTAGATATTCATAGAATTTAAAAAGAACATTATTCTTTTTATCTTCCTCCAAGTACTTTCAATTCCTTGTCTTTTTCCTTTTGTTCTTTGACTATGCATCTTTTCTTTTTTTAATCATTCACCTTCTGAAAATAAAGCTTGTTGTTTCTTCTAAATTATTTACCCTTAAAATGGCCTTGATGTACTAAGGTTATGAAGGTAGATGATAATTTTTGTCTGCTTATCTTCCTTTTAAGCAGGGCTGTTTTTAATTGTAGTACTTGTGTAGCATAAACAGGTGTTCCCACCAATCCAGTGATTGGGGTCCTGCTTCTAATTTATCTGCTGACATAACTTCATGCTCTGAGTTTTAAAAGATAGATCAGACCTGGGCATTTTGCAGCCCCCAATGCAGCCCTTTGGCTGCCCCTGTCCAGCCCATATGAGGTGAATTGGAAACTAGAAATCAAATGTAAATAAGTCTTTCATAAGCAAACAAAACACTTTTCCATACCTGAAAAGTTATAATTCCTTACAAACCTGAAAACAAAAAAATCCAGAAGCTAAAAGAATCAACTAGGACAGGGGTATCAAACTTGCATCATCACAGTGGTGTCACATGACATATCGTGATTTTTTTCCCCTTTGCTAAACTGGGCATAGGTGTGGCCAGCATATGACACACCCAGCCCATGGGCCACAAGTTTGACAGCCCTGAACTAGGAGATATTTAAGAAGATATTTTTCACGATGTGCAATCAAGTTTCTCTGTCATTAACCTTTCCACTGAAACATATCCTTCTAACATCTCCAACTAGAATGTCTAAAAATTCTGGCTAAATGTATATCACATTTCCACTGTTGTCAGGTAAATCCCTATTCAGTAACACAGAAAAATCCTGCTATCCACTTTAACTTTACCTAGCCTACATGATTCAAATCTGAAGTATTTGATTTCTTATTGTGTAGATATATGCTAAACGTCAGAGCTGGTCTTTTTTTTCATTGAAAAACAGCTATCAAGCCACTATTTTTACACACACACACAAGCACACAGAGAAATACTTTTAAATAGCCATTCGATTTTTAAACAACGAAAATATTGGCCAGAGAAAATAATATTGATATGTCTTTCCCTATGTTTAAATAAAATAAATTCAGAAGTAGAGTGGGTTTACATCTGGTTTGTAAACCAGAATTTTAAAGGCCTTGGTGGTGCAGGCTGTTAATAGCTTAGCACTTAGTTCCAGCTGCCTGTAATTATTGCAGGCTCGAATCCCACCAGGCTCAAGGTTGACTCAGCCTTCCATCCTCTCGGGGTAGATAAACTGAGGACCCAAGATTGTTGAGGGCAATAAGCTGACTTTGTAAAAATGCCGCTTAGTAATAAGCAGGCATATACAATGGAAGGAAGGCTATTGCTGAGCGCATTGGGTTGTATCCCAAAAATTGTAAGCCGCCCTGAGCCCTGAGTCCTCGGAGAAGGGCGGGATATAAATATGAATTTTTAAAAAAATGAATATGGCAATCTTTCCATAAGCTGCTGTTGAAATTTGTCTCATGATTGCAATGCCTCATAGGAATAAGTTTTTTCAAGAAGGAAGTTAATAATGTAGTAATTTCCTGGATACGACATCCCTTGACGCATTCACTTAGAATGAAAAGAACAAGAAGCTACTAGAATCTATAGATTAAGGCAGCATTATATCACAGGAGGCATTTGGTTGAGAAAATCATGAGATAAAAGTTTAATTAGCAGCAAGGTTCTAATAGCTATTTTCCCAGTAGCTTATACTGGTCTTTGTTCTAATTTTATTATGTAAAAAAACAGGAGGTTCAAGGATGAAAAAAAATCCTTCAATATCTTATAAATAATTAGATTTAAGAAGATTTTTCTTCTTGAAAGAAATGATAGAATAATTGGATAGAATTAAATTGTTATAAAATAAAGATATAATTAAGAGTTGTAAGCTTCTTATCAAAGGCCATTCAATAACAAAAAGAAACATGATCACTTTGTAATGGAGAAAACTAATCAGGCTTTCAGTTCTCCTGGGAACATGGTGGCGTTGGGCTTGGTCTCTGTCCATAGACTTTGCTTCTGTTATTAAAGATATCTTGCTTATGTTAATTACGTTGTCATTTGTGGGTTAATAATTTATATTAAATATGTTAAGACATTATTTATATTAATTTATAATTTAAAATGTTTAGACATTCCCAGTTTGCAAAATTAAAAATACCTTTAAAAGCAGCCAATTCTGAGTTCTTTGAGGAAATAACTCAATAAAAATGTTAATTTTTTCCCCAGGTGAGAAGCAGAACTTCATGCTAACAGTTTGTTATTTGAATTGAAACAGTGGATTTATTCCAACAATGGGAGGGGTTCTTTCTTCAACTGGTTAAAAAGGTTGCAGAGTTGGATGAATGTGCTAAATTTGGAGAAGATCCCGAAGCTTTCATTTTTTTGTTAAGTGCGGGATTCTGCTTCAGTTATAATCTTCACTGTCCATTAGGTTTTTGTTGTTCACAGCACTTTGCAGAAAAATATGCATAAAAAGGTGTGGGAACGCTGTGTGGAAGAGCGCTGTGCCTGGGTGGCTGCGTCAGCAGTGAACTAGGCCAAGGGCACAATAGCTAACTGGCAGCCACAGACCCTAGATACCAAAAGGTTCAATTCTGCTAGGCTCAATTCTGCTAGGATTGGCTAAAATTAATTTCACCATATATGGAGATATCACTCGCCTAATCCAATGGGAATAACACTGTAAACGCTTCCGCATTAAACCAATAAAAGAGGCACCCAAACCTCACTAGGGGCCGCCTCACCCGAGTAGACTTCTGTGTGTGCGTTGTCTTCTTGATGCGTTCTGGCCCCTGAGTGAGCAACCCGCTGGATGCGGAACAAATCCGCAAAAAGGTACCTCTATGATGGTGAACAGATGGAAACCCATGCAGTTTTCTTGGCAGTGTTACAACAGTGAGTTCTCACTTCTGATATTTTCAATTTCCGAAGCTAGACAGTGGTCCCAAAATGATCATGTTGTTCCCCCCAGTAGAGAATAAACATGCAAGTAAATCAATATGTTGGTATAATCACAGGTTTTTCCACCATTACCTGCAACTTGGATCTATCAACTGAATAATGGCCCCATCTTTTGACAGTAGTTTGAATACATAATTATAAATCGATTAAGTAGAAAATCAGCTGCTGCTTGCACTTTGTATTACAGTATATTGCTTTCAGTACCATGAAATATTCATTTTTTTCACTGTATCAATGTTAATATTAACTGTATGAGATTCCTGTTCAGATTATTCTATATGTTTATATGATAAGATTTTTAAGATAGCGGATTTTTAAAAGATCCTTTTGCTCTTGGATAATGATGAGCTTCTGTTTCAGAAAAAGTTGGCACATAAATGTGGATCAATCCTATTCCACATGATCAGAACTATTAAGTATCTGATGCAAATTTTTTGGGGGAAAAATCTGTATCTTTCAGCATTTTAAAATATAATATCCTTCTTTTTAGAGTTCCTAACCTCAAATATTCATCTTAAAGTCTGATAAGGAACTGTATCTTTCCTAAAGTTTTAGATATTTTGCACATGCTGTAAAACAGAGTTTTTCAATCCTGGCAGCTTTAAGATATGTAGACTTCAAGTTCCAGAATTCCCCAGCCATCATGCTGACTGGGGAATTCTGGGAGTTGCCCATACATCTTAAAGTTGACAAGTTTGAAAAACACTGCTCTACAGCAATATTTGCTTCCTTGTTTATTACCAAATACCATGTTGCGTTAAGCACAGTCTATTTCCTATAACAAAAAAAATACATGGAAAAAAAATTGGTATGGCTAAAATGAGCCAAATCTGAAATAAAAGTGTACAGTAAAGTAAGTATTGCTGTACAGTAAAGCTACTTTAGTCATATAGTAATATGATTTTGCTTGAATAAATCTAATCAGTTCAAGCTTTTGTTTCTTGGCTGCAATTGTGATCTTGTGTAAACAGTATGCGTGCTCTATTTGCAGTTTCCATATTTAACTATTGCTGAACCTCAGAGCTGCAAACTCAAGGTCTGGGGGCTGGATCCTGCCTATAGGATGCTTAGATCTGGCCCACAGGCCCACCCTGGATACAAGGAAGGACCGGCCCGCGGTGCCTCTGCCAGCAAAAACCAAGCTTGAGAGGGCTGCTTGCGGTCCCCCTGGGCTCCATTTTTGCTGGCAAAGGTCTGCAGGAGGCCATTGCGGCTGAAAATGGAGCCTGGATGGGCCGCACACAGCCTCCCCAAGCTCCATTTTTGGTGCAGAGGGCTGCAGGAGGCTGTTGTGGTTGAAAATGGAGCCTCGATGAGTGATGTGGAAGTAGCCACACACCCCTGACCTTGCTCCCCTGACCCCTCCGAGGTCAAACACAATCCTAATGCAGCCCTCAATGAAATTGAGTTTGATACTCTGCAGTAGCTATACCAATTTTTCTTGACAGGACTCAGAAAAACAAGTCAAGAATAAACCAAATAATTATTTTTTTTGGTCACATCACTGACGCTGGTTTATTTGAGTATGTTCGTTAACTACCTATGGCTTAATTATATGTTAAAATAGCAGCATAGGACAAATGAAGTTCAAGGCCCTGCTGTGCTCTCTGACACCTTCCTAAATGACAACTTTGCAGAAGAAGCAAAAAAACAACAACACAAGTGCTCAATATGGGGAGATAAGCCTCTAGGATGCTTTTTTGCTTGGGGGTGAGAGAACACCCCCATGCAAAATGAATTAACTTGAATGGGTCAGCAGCACACAATGTAGAATAGATCCGGACTTCATCACATTTTTCCATCCCACAGATAACCATGAGTCACTGTTAAGATTCATGGTCATCAACCTGGAAAGATATTACATTTGAACAGATGTAAATAAAAGTGTGATAAAGCTATTGTAAAATTCCAGAATAATTAAGGGGTCAGAAAATTCAAATTCTTATTTCTACTTAGATATGTAACTGGAGGCATATTCTTTTGCTAAACAGACCCAGGCTGATGTTTCTTCTTAGGCAGGGAGTACCATAATATACTATATTTTCTAAGATACAATATAGTTGGCATATTTACTGTTAGTATGATTTATAAACAAATTACCGTGATTTGTTTTTAAAAAAGTAGCATTTATGATTTAGCCCAATGCACAAACCACACAAGAGTGGCTTATTCAGCAAACTAGTTAACAAAATTGGATATTAATATGCCCACAGGGTATGCACTCATGTCTTGCACTCAGGACATGAGACAATGATTTCAATCTTTTCCTAAGCTCCATTATTATCTCTGCCCTCCAATATCTTTATTCCAAATTAAATATATCCAGTTCCCCTGCCTTCCTTTCTCAAAGAAATTTAGTCATCATAAAGAGGCCCATTATATTATGCTGACCTTCAGAAATGTTCTGTATGTCATTAACACAAGAAATCAGATCACATCCCTCAGAACTAAGCAAGGAAAGGAGATAATGCCACAAGATGCATAACAAATAAAATAAAGGCCTAAGCATTGCAGCCTTAATGAGGTCCGTCCTTTGGGAAAGAGGTAAAAATACAAAATTGCTTACAGAGCTCACTAAAAGAGTGACTTGACAACTTCAGTTATGGCAGGGCAATAATAATGCAAGCACTCCCTAGAGAAAACTCAGCAAGCAGCTTTGTATTTTTATCTTGTGACTCTGAGGAAAGTCTTTATTGTGGCTGAAACAGGTAAAGCTTATTCCACTGTATTCATTTTTCTGGATGCTTTCAAAATCTTTTGGCAGTACCTGGTATTGGCAGTGAGCGTAGTCTGTAGGGCATTTCTGCAGATTACAGAGCAATTTCTTATGAACTTTTTTCCAAATCAAGCAGACTTCTTTTTATCACTCAAGATTGCTTCCAAAGGGCCTGCAGTGACACTCACTGCCAGAGCAATTTCAGCCACAGTCACTCATGCTATCTCTAAAATAAACATTATAATATCTGCCCCCCTCAAGGAGTTCTCCTGTCACAGCTTATTCATAAACAAACTTAGCAGTTCATTTATTTATACCAGACTAGGCAGTGTCATGGTATCAGCCATGTTTTTAAGAAGGTCTTTTTAGAAGATTAGCACTTCTTAATCAAATGGAAGGGGGAGGGAATCAAAATATACAGGCCAGATCATATTTAGAAGTTCTTTCTTCGGACTTCTTGTCCTTCATCACATAGCCCATATATATTTGACTTGGTCTCACTGATGTCTAAGGGATTGTTCCAAATTGCATATGTCTCTTCTAAAACAAGGCCTTTTGTATTAAATGAAATATCAGAATTGCAGCTTTCAGGCAGCCTTGGACAAAAGAGTCCATCAAGAACAAGATACTCTTCTGTAAAGCAGGGCACATGGGACAGGAAGCCCACTAAACAGAGTGAGGAACAAATAAGTTCTACAAAAGGGAACATGATTTTTATTACACTAATGTTATGGTTAAAATACCAGATTTAGTTCAGAAGAAAGGTTTGGATCGCCTTTTGTTATGTATGCAGGTTTGAATGTCATTGGTTTAGTTTGAACTGTTCTTGTAAAATGTCAGAAATGATTGCTTTAAAAAGTGCGGGAAAATCCTGCACTCTGATTGGCTGGCAACTGCGGCTGTTGGCTATAAGTAGCAGCCGCAGCCCAGCCAAATCGGGTCTGTTATGAGCTGTAGTCACTAATAAACTCTTCACTGAAGCACTCCACGTCTGACTCTTCATGCAAACTTAACACTGGCGACGAGGGTGGGATCCTTCCTGAAGAGAAGACAACGCGGAAAACAAGCTGAGAGAGATGGCTGCGCTGAACACCCCCCCAGCCCCGTTCGATCCGACAGCAGAAGACTGGGACTCGTATGCGGATCGTTTCCAAATGTATTTAGAGGGAAACAATCTCGCCGACATTTCTGAGAAGCGGAAGAGGGCGGTCTTTCTTACGCACTGCGGTCCGGCAGTTTTCAAGATGGCGAAGGCATTGGCGGGAGCTGCAGACGTGAAGGTAATGGAATGGCCTGACTTAGAAAAGCTGTTAAGAGCCCATTACGCGCCACAAGTATCGTGCCTCATTAAGAGACATGAGTTTTACCGTCGATCAAGGGAAAGCAACGTAAATGACTTCGTGGCAAGTTTAAGGGACATTGGGGGTGCATGTGAATTTAACAACTTAGAAGAGGCCATGCGTGATCGATTTGTTCTAGGCCTTAAAGACAAGGTATTACAGAGCAAATTATTAATGAGACCTAAGATCATGCTGAAGGAAGCAATAGAAGAGGCCTCTTCTGCAGAAGCCACCAAGTCCTCAGAAGCAGCCATGAAGAAAATTAACAAGGCCTCAAGCCATCCTGATGTGGTAAAGTCCACAACAACTCATTGCGAGCAAATAGATTCTGAGTCAGACTGTAGTGAGGTGGAGGAAGGAATTTATAGACTCAGAATGGAGAGGAAAAGAAAGACCCGGGGAGAAAGAGGCAAGACTTTTACTGCAGAGGTTGTGGGGGAAGCCACCCCGCACTGAATGCAAGTTTCTTGATACCATCTACCTCCGTTGTGAAAAAAGAGGTCACCTAGCAAGAGTCTGCAAATCATCCAGAACTCCACCCCACAGAAGAAAGTTTCCTGATAAAGAATTCAAGCCTAACAACTTCAGTGAGAAAATGGGAGAAGCACAGAAGCAAATGGGAAGAATGAAACTCATCAAACAGTCACCATTGGTCATTCTTCACCCTTAAGAAGCAGAAAAGTACATGTGAAGGTACTAATTGAAGGAAGGCCTTGCCAAATGGAAGTGGACTCAGGCTCCTATTTATCTATGGTGTCATGGGACACTATTCACAGACTACTCCCTAACATTCAGAAGAAACATTTCCAGAAGCAAGCACTGACTCTTAAAGACTACCAAGGGAACAAGATTCCAGTAGTTGGAACAAGAGAATTCAACGTGAAGTTCAAAGGCCACACCAAACGTTTGCCCCTGACCATCGTGGACAAGGATTGCCCAAGCTTGCTGGGACTTGAGTGGTTCAATCCATTAGGCATCGAGGTGACTGGGATCAATCACGTGAGCAACACTGAATGGGAGGGGGCCTTGAAGTCTGAGCTTCCAGAGGTCTTCAGCAACGGATTGGGCAAGTATATGGGGACCCTTATCACTTTCAACCTAGATCCCAAGGTGCCCCCAATTCGCTTAAAGCCCAGAAGGGTCCCATTTGCCTTAAAGGAAAAAATTGATGCACAATTAGATAAACTAATAGCTCAAGGAGTTTTAGAGCCCACTGACCACTCCAGATGGGAGACACCCATAGTCATGCCAGTCAAGACTGATGGGTCAGTAAGAATCAGTGGAGACTATAAGGGGACATTGAACCATGCGCTTCAACAGAGCGCATATCCAGTTCCAGTAGTGCATCATTTATTACATTCACTTGGCGGGGGTACAGTCTTTGCCAAATTGGATCTGGCCCAGGCATATCAACAACTAACAGTTGATGATGCCACTGCAGAGGCCCAAACCATTGTGACTCATAGAGGTGCCTTCAAATGTCAAAGGTTGCAGTTTGGAGTAAGCGTGCACCAGGCATCTTCCAAAGCCTTGCCAGGGGTGGTGCCTTACTTTGATGATGTGTTAATCTCTGCTGAAAATGACACTCAATTACAAGAGAGACTCAGAGAAGTCCTTACCAGGTTCAAGAAAGCGGGGTTAAAAGTCAAGGAAGAAAAATGCACTCTTAGAACTGACAAGGTTGAGTTCTTGGGCTACATGATTGACAAGCATGGCATCCACCCTACAGATGCCAAGGTTCAAGCAATCAAAGAAGCCCCTAGACCAAAATGTAAAACAGATTTGCAAGCCTTCCTTGGACTTATTAACTTTTATCACATGTTCCTACCTCAGAAGGCAACCATTGCAGAACCATTACACAGATTACTGGACAAAAAATCTGCTTGGGTCTGGGGCAGGAAGGAACAATCAGCATTTAACAATATTAAAAGATTAATCACGTCTGATGCTGTACTGATACAGTTCTCTGAGAATTTGCCTGTTATACTGACTTGTGATGCATCCCCTTTTGGAGTGGGGGGGGGGGTTTGAACCACAGGCTTCCCAGCAGGAGGGAAGCCCCTATTGCATTTTACTCTCGCACTTTAACCAAAGCAGAGAGGAATTACAGCCAATTGGACAAGGAAGCATTGGCAATTGTTGCAGCTGTCAAGAAATTCCATGAGTATCTATATGGGAGAACATTTACCACTGTCACAGATCACAAACCTTTGTTAGGCATTGTGGCAGGAGACAAACCTACACCCACTATCCTGTCACCAAGAATGCTGAGGTAGACTGAATTTCTTGCTGCTTACTCATACAAGCTCATCCACAAGCCTGGCAAAGACATTGGCCACGCTGATGCTTTGAGTAGCTGCCCACTTCCGTTTCACACTGAGGACTTTGAACCTGAGGCACACCTTTTCCTAGAAACTGTTGCCAAGCTTCCAGTACACGCTGCTGAAATTGCCAGAGAGACTGCCAAAGACACTGTATTGGCTCCTGTTATAGGCTGGATTAAGAAAGGTTGGCCTTTTCAAGATCTACCTCACCTTGCCCAACCTTTCAAATCCAGGCAAACTGAATTATCTGTATTAAGAGGATGTATTTTGTGGGGTAACAGGGTGGTTATTCCTGCAAAACTGCAAAAAGAGGTTTTGGAAATGTTACATGAGGGTCTTCCAGGTATTGTAAGGATGAAGGGATTGGCCAGGAGTTATGTATGGTGGCCAGGTATTGACAAAATGGTTGAAAACTGGGTTGCATCTTGTCCCAACTGTCAGGTAGTCAGGCCTGCCCCACCTCTCGCCCCCACACAGAAATGGGAATGTCCTAGGGGCCCATGGTCTAGGATTCACATTGATTTCACTGGCCCTACCAGAGGGCACACCTTCCTTATTATAGTAGATGCATATTCCAAATGGCTAGAGGTCATCCCTATGGCATCCACCACAACTGATGCTGTCATCAAGCAGCTTAAAAAGCTTTTTGTAACCCACAGGTTACCTGATGTTCTTATCTCTGACAATGGCCCTCAATTTACATCCAACCTTTTTGAACCCTATCTAGCACAACAGGGTATCAGACATGCCCTGACTGCCCCTGGGCACCCTTCGGCTAACGGCCGGGCTGAATGCATGGTACATTTTACCAAAGAAAAGCTTCAGCAATTGAGCCCTGGGGACATCACTGAGAAAGTTGAAAAACTTCTTAGTGTTCAGCACATCACTCCTAACCCATCTAATAACTTATCCCCAGCAGAGTTGTTGATGGGTAGGAAACTTAGGTCTTCCCTTGACCGCCTTACGCACCCAATGCACCACTTGATTCCACTAGCAAAGTTCGCACGTTCAGTGTGGGTGATTCTGTTTATGCTAAGAACCTTATGGGTGAACCTTCATGGATTCCTGCTGAAATAACTCAAATCACAGGCCCTCGTTCTTACAGGGTGCAAACGGAGGATGGAGGATGGAGCAGGCACATTGATCAGCTTAGATCCAGATTACCTCAGGAACATCGCAATTGTTCCTCTCTAGTTCCCATACCTAATGCCTTTTCTAGGGGGGAGGGGGAGGAGCATGAGGATAATCAGCAAACAAGAATCAACCCCATGTGTAACAAGCCATTACGACAGGAACCATCCCAAAACCTGTCACAATGCCAAAATCCATCCTTACAAGTGGAAGATTGCACATCACTACCTGACTTGGGTGATGGGTTGCGAGGAGAGACCAGATTGCAACAATCAAACAGGGTCTTCTTCCACTGGAAGCCCGAGTAGGGAAATGTCAACAGACACATTTCCTCTCTCACTGGGTGAGAACATTGAAACTTCTGAACCACGAAGGTCTCAACATACACGTAAGAGCCCCACCTATTTAAAAGAATACATTAGATAGGTTGGGGTTTGAGTATGGACTGAACCTAGTGGGGAGGGGTGTTATGTATGCAGGTTTGAATGTCATTGGTTTAGTTTGAACTGTTCTTGTAAAATGTCAGAAATGATTGGTTTAAAAAGTGCAGGAAAATCCTGCACTCTGATTGGCTAGCAACTGCGGCTGCTGGCTATAAGTAGCAGCCGCAGCCCAGCCAAATCGGGTCTGTTATGAGCTGTAGTCACTAATAAACTCTTCACTGAAGCACTCCGCGTCTGACTCTTCATGCAACTTAACACCTTCCACAAAGCATCTTCCTGGATGACTTAGGCACCAGAGATCAATTTCTAACCCACAGGATAAACTGTAAAACTGAGTACTCTAAAGGAGGGGGGAAGTTAAAATCTAGTAATCCTGTGAAGTAATATAAATATGGATTCACCTAACAATCTTAGCCATGATTTTTGTAATCATAGATTTAATCATTAGGTACAATTGGCTGGGCTTATACCAGTGCTCATTGTGACTATTGTTCCATATATCTATGTAGCGTCCTTGCCATTTATGCCCATCATTTGTCTTGCCAGTCACCCTAAACATATCCACACACCCATGTGTATGCTACACTGAGGTTCCTATGTGAACCTCAGACACAGACACACTGAACTTGTACCTATCTTGCTAGATGCTTCAGTGCCTACTTGGGTTCCGTAGTCAGACTATGAAAACTTGCCTCCAACCTTCTTTTCCACAAATACTAACTGAGAAGTTTAAATGGAGGCATAAAAAAATCTACATGACTGGATGGTACAAATGGAAATTGCAGTAGCAAACATGCCAACACAATCAGCAGAACGAAAATATTTGATATTATATCACCCAGAATTTCCCTCATGTCACCTGAGAAATTTAACAGACACTCTGGTCTGTTTACTACCTTCTTAGCACAATAATAATATCCAGAGCTGAAGAAGCTTCTTGAATGAAAAGCGAAACATCTTCAAAGAAAAAACAGGAAGTCCAGTTGCCTCTTGAAAGAGCACCTTTGGGATTCTTAGCACAATGCAACTTATATCTACATCTGGGATCAAACTGTCTCCCCTTAAATGCTGTTAAGATAACAAAATGTTGTTAAGATAATAAACTACAAACCCTGATGCTTCCTACTACCAAATTGACAATCCTATATCTTTTGGTTTAAAGCTCCACATTATAAAAAGCATACTATACTTTGTGGGAAAATTCCAATGGGTTTTTGAAGATCCCATCAAAGCCAAAATGGCAAATAGATGAATATGCTAGCTATGCCAGGGGAGAGGGGGGCATCAATGACAGAGGATGTCTCCAAGTTTTGATTACTTGCCCAGGGCCTGGATTGTAATAATTCAGTGCCACTAACCAGGCTCAGAAAAGAATGCCACATAATGTCCCAGATAAGTTGGCCAGAGTGGAACATCCCACCACACTACATGGTGGCAGATTCAACTGGATATGCATATAGATGGACATTTGACAGTGCAACAGATTCATGTGGGCAGGGGCATAAGACCTGATTTGACCCATCTGACAAACTCTGAAACCTCTGTCAAATGTTAGAACATTTCACAATGATTTTCCATTCTTATTGGAACAATATTTCTATAACTCTTTTTTTTAGAAATCAATATTGTTTTAACAAACATTGTATTTCAGATTTCTCCATAATCACGTATGTCTTTGCCATTGCATTTCAGCCACTCAATAGTTTCACCTGATTAGTAAGCTTCTAAGAGGGCTGTGAAAATATTTACAGATCCCTCACATCCCGGACATAAACTGTTCCAATGCCTACCCTCAAAACGACACTATAGAGCACTGCACACCAGAACAACTAGACACAAGGACAGTTTTCTCCCAAATGCCATCACTCTGCTAAACAAATAATTCCCTCAACACTGTACAACTATTTACAAAGTCTGCACTACTATTACTATTAATCTTCTCATCATTCCTTATCACCCATTCCCTCCCACTTGTGACTGTATGACTGTAACTTTGTCGCTCGTATCCTTATGACTTACATTGACTGTTTCCTACTAAGATTTGATTGCTTATTGTACCCTATGACTATTATTAAGTGTTGTACCTTATTATTCTTTACTCTTGATGAATGTATCTTTTCTTTTATGTACACTGAGAGCATTTGCACCAAGATAAATTCCTTGTGTGTCCAATCACACTTGGCCAATAAAGAATTTTATCTTCTATCTAAAGAACCCCTAACAAATTCACTGTCTTGCGCTTGGGGTAAAGTTTTGGAGGAAACAGTTCCAGAAAATGCAGATTTCCAGATGGAAAGGGAAGGAATCTGCAAATGAACAAGAAGGGCTGATTAGCAAACATTTAAAAATCCCAGTCCTGCTGAATCAGAGCACAGGACACAGCAATATTCATTATAGATAGCTATGAACATACAAACATCCAGTGCTTTACAAGGTTGGCTTTAATAAATGATAATAAATCAATTATTAAATAAATCATCCAGACAGAACTAAAAATAAGTGGATATTATTATTGCTTCCTGGCAATATCAACTTTAATATAGCCTATAATATGATATTTTCTTACTACCAATAAACAATATTGTGAGCCTACTTGTCATACCCCTGTTAGAATCTGACTCCGAGGGAGAGGAGGGACAGCCGAAAGGGAGTGGTAGGTTGTGGAGGAAACTGGGGAAGGGTACTGGCTGGCTGGGCATTCAGAGGAAGACCCAGGCCCATCCCCTCTTCATCCTAGGGCATGCAGGGAGGAGCGGATAATGAAGAAACGTGAATGGCATGGTCTATGGGGAAGGAAAGGGCCTTGATCCCCTTCATGGGCTGCAGCTGTGAGAACTGTTTAAGAGGACAAACTGTGCATGGGCCAGTGCTGGAAGCAAAGTGTGAAAATATTTCTAGTTTGTCAGTTCTTATCTGAGTTTTGGTGTCCTTCCCAGTGTGTGTATTTCGATATCTGTAGAAATCTTCAAGCCCTTATCCTGCCTTGTCTCATTAATTGCTTCAGTGTGGTTTGTGTTGTTTTTTCCTATTTATAATTTATATGTATTTTGAGTTTGAACAGAAGTTCTTCCTTTTCGCAACTGTTTGTGGGAGAGTATTTTCTCCAGTCAATGATAATTGGACCTTTGAAGCCAAGTTGAAAGAATTAAAGGGACTCCACCTGTTTTTGTGACTTTGTTGCTTTTGTGTCCCACCCTGGGTCATCACACTACTCTTTTATATATTCATCAAACTTTGCCTAATTATTGGGTCTATTTAATGCTTTTCTTGGCTCAGGTCCTGTGTCACCTTTCAGTTCCAGTTTCTCAGAGGTGCCCACAGGGTATGCACAAAAAATCTCAAGGTGAGTCACAACGATGTGATCAAAATTTCACCTACTTTTATGTGTGATGTTTTTAACCACAACCTACATAACCCACTACACTTTCTACTTCACTGTTAAATGGATCTCTGCCCCATTCCTTCACACACTTTCACAGTTATAAAGTTCATCAGTTATAGAGGCTTGAAAAAAAACCAGCTGAGAAAACTGTAGGCTGTTACAGAACAAGTGCAACTGGGTCACTGAAATGCAAAAATAACTCAAGTAAGGTTATCTGTGTCCCACTGATAGGACCACTTTTGCTACTTCCCACTGCCTGGGGACCTCCAGGGAGGGCATCAAAACATGCAAGGCAGATAAAAATTGATTGGAGCTTCAATTGCTTCCGTTACAACCCCCATCCTGCCTTTTTTAAAATCCTCACTCCCTGCAGATGTTCCTGTTGCTGCTCTTCTCTTTCCCAAAGAGTGCAGAAAAGTATCTCCACCCAAATACTGTTGTTGTTTATGAAAAAAAGCATTTTATGCATATGAGAAAAAGAAAACAGGAGGAGGAGGCACGAACAGTAACCCAAGACTATTGTGACTCAGCAGTTTGCCAAATGATTAATAATGGAAAACAACTGAAAAACATCTTTAAGGAACTCCTAAAGGTCCCTCCATGTAAAAAATACAAATTTTGAAGTTACTGTAATATCAACTGCAATGCCAACAGTCACCATCCAATGACATTTTCAGAGTCATGTTCTTTCCTTTTCTTTTCTGGTTGGAAAAGCTGACAGATTAAGACGAATTTTCAAGCAAAAAGTGCAACCCCTCTTAATGGTCTGATATGCAGATATCTTATACATCCAGACAGATAATTTTACTCTTAGCTAAGGGGGATTATTTCTCATCCAACTCTTCTGCACTTAAAATGTGTGACCGAGGCATTTTAATGCTGTAGTTAAATTATATTTACGGGATTGAGCCTAATGCAAAGAGGATTGATTTTCAAAGGCCTGGAAGACAAAAGTACAATCCTATTTCTGAGATCTTCCAGCCTTAGGTTTTTGTGGAAACTCCTCTATCTACACAGAATGTGAAGCACACAGCAATTATAATAGATACATCACTAGAATACCCTCAATGAATCCACGAAGATGTGTTATTGCAAACAATATATTGAGAGAGCAACTAAAATGAAATAAGTCAAGGATGGGATATAGAATAAGAAAAGAGCAGCTAACTATATATGCCAACAGTCTTCTTCACTGTTGTCAGTCCTACCAGATAACTACACCAAGAAAATGAAATAATGCTGTCTATTGTAAAGCTTCTTTAACAGAATCTTGCAAGTCTGAAGACAACAACTTCCTACCTCTACTTTTAATCACTTGATCCATGTCTTTCCTATGTTTCATTCTCTGACTCCTAAGGAACTGTGAGCTCTTGCCTTCTTGTCTGATTCATAGGAAGCAGCTCCTTCTCTCTTTCCTTAATGCCATTTGCATATTCCATTACATCTGTCTACCAGTGGTGGGATTCAATTTTTTTTACTACCGGTTCTGTGGGCATGGCTTGGTGGGCATGGCAGGGGAAGGATACTGTAAAATCTCCAGTCAGAGATGGTATATCTCTGAACTACTCAAAATTTCCGCTACTGGTTCTCCAGAACTGGTCAGAACCTGCTGAATACCACCTCTGCTGTCTACTATGTGGTTCTTACATCTAGCAAAGAGCAAACAACCTGAAACCAGGTTGATTTGTTATAACACAGGTTTTAAATGCTATTATTTCCCCAAAGCATGAGGCTCTTAAGCCACAGAGGCTCTCGATCACAGAGGCCAAGGAAAAAGTGCAAGGTTTTAATATTGTTTTGTTACAAATATGGTTTGCATTCTACATAACTGTGATTGGATTTCTTCTAAGCTGTGTCCTTGAATCTGGCTGGAATTAACCAAGAGAAAGCTAAGTCTAGACAAGGAAATTAAGTACTGTATCTTGGCAATGCAGCCATGACCAGACAGTTCCATACTAATTTTTCTATTCCTCCTTGTAATCTTGGATCTCCTAAATCTGTAATCTGTTTTTACTTGAGATATTTGAATCAATTATTTCAAGATCACATGTGAATTTACTATAGTTACTAGGTTGTGTCTTTCATAAATGAGAAAGAACTTTGCCATGAGGCTTTCTTTCAAGTATCATCTAATAATAGAGTTGATTTTATCTTTCAGGGGCTTAAATCAAATGACAGCCATCACCACAATAGAAGCTCTGCCTCTTTCTTACATGCAGCACACATTTAAAAAGGGAGTCAGGATTCAATCGTGCAGTAATAACTACCGTCTGGGCTTTTTTCTACACCATGCCCTCAGTCTCTCTTAGTTGTCTTACTTTATTATCAATTGTTCATTGATAATAATCATTCATCTGTCAGCTCTCTGGAAACTTGCATCCCAAAGGAAAGGTAAATATTTATTTTTAATGAATAAGTAATGCCAAGAAAGGAACCCAAAGGGAGAAAATTCCCTGGTGAGAATTTTAATTTTGAAAGATTAAGTCTGTGGCCAGATTCATATATCATGTGATTTTGTTTATTTTAGGCTTGGTATCTTGTGTAAATCTGATTGCTGTGAGTTCCAAATTATATTTATGTCTCAAAATTATATCAAAGCAGATTACTATAATTGGTTGAAAACACCATGATTAAAGCCCAATAAATGTTCTTGTTCCTCACCCATTATTTTATTAAGTGTTATTAATTCTTCACAATTTGTATAATAATATGACCTCTTAAACCCTGTAAAAGCCACTACACAGCCAGACAGCATAAATTTTACAGTACTTCCCTACCACCTCCTTTGGGGAAGTGTATTAATATGGCCAACTCATCTTTCATCAGAGTTTATTATAGAAGAGAGAGCAGGAAATACCTGAAGTCAAACATCCTCAAAATATTCTCTTCAGAATATATTTAGAACAATACATTTGGTTAGCTAGCAGGAGAACAAGAGTTAGGATAGAATATCAGCGTCCAAGCAAAACATATTGACTTATAAATTCTGAGTAGAGGGCCCTCTAGTTGTTGTCCAATAATAACAGAGTTGTAAAGTTTATAGTAGAATCTTGATTTAAATCAGTACTATAAAATAAGCATATTATAGGCTTATCTAGGCTGAAACTATTATCTACAGAATGTTGAGATGGTGTTAAACCTTCACCCCTTCTGCTTCATTCCTGAAATTTATTAATATCTCTCTTCCTCCAGAGGGGATTAAATAAGGAATAAAGCATCCAAGAGGCCACAATTACTGGTAGTTATATACCACATAACTAATTGGCTACAATCATAGCATAGAACTATTCAGCTTAAGAGTTTTTATGAGACATAATTATATTGAAATTGAATTAAAAACTGTTATACTTTTTCCAAAACTAGCTTCTTTCAGTTACATTTTTTTCTAACCAGTGAAAAAAAATCAAAATACTTCATGTTTTCCTTTTGTTCCTTGATAGAGTAACTAACACAAACACAGTTCAGTGTTAGCATCCAGCTTCTTTTATAAATGCACAAACTCTTTTGGTAGGGTCTATTTTGTACTGGGTTTAGGCAGAGGGAATGACTCAGCTGCAGTCATTCTAAAACTCAATGCAGTGTCCAAGATGACTCAACAAAACTGCCTTACAGAGAAAGCCTCATCAAGGCTGCGTTTTCATAAAATGATATTTATGCTGCCATCAAAACAAATAAGAGTTTAAGGTCACTAGAGGTTCATTTGTCATATTCAGTATTATTAGTCCTGAAAGATATCAAAACAAATGCCTGCATTCCATACTGAAGCAAAGCAGTTTTTCCTATTTGTGAACCTGGGAGTAAATCCATCTCCCTGAATAGAAATTCTTAAAGCAGTAGTGCCCTATTTTTTTCAGGCTTTGCATTGGACCTGCGAGAGACAGGGTGCTTTAACACACAACATAGAGAGCTGTACATGCACTCATACCGTGTCCAAAGGTTTTTGAATAGTTTTTGAAAAATATAGCCCTTGAAAACTAGTTTTGACTTTGTGAAAAACTATCAGCACTGAGGATGATCTCAAGTCTGCATTTGATTTCCTGAATTCTTTTGGATCTGATTTGTCTTTGATAGAGGGAAAGTCCAAATGCCTACAAAGGAGGGGATATTTCATGTCTCCTTTGACAGATTGGCAGATTGGCCTACCTTATATATGCCTTCAATGTCTTCTGTTTCTTAACTATATTATAAATTCTCGTGAAAATTCTGTGGATTTTCTTCAGAGAACTTTTATTGCATATTATTAATCCAAAACATTTCTTTCATATTTATGAGTGGTGTGGTGGCCTAAGAGGTGGAGCACTCACCTCACAATCAAGAGGCTGTGAGTTTGATCCTAGGTAGAGGCAGGTATTTCTTTCTCTGGGCATGATGAGAATGTATCTGCTGAATATAACTCTGCAATGGCTACAGGAAAGGCATCCGGCCAGTAAACACTCAGCTCCATTCAGTTGCCCAGACTCCACTTCGCAGAGGATTATGGGAGCATTAAAAGATGATGATTTCTTATTTATGTTCAGCACTGCATTTCTGGCAAAAGCAGCTGAGGGGAGGGGCAAGGATTGGGGTGTACCTAATGGGATATATGAATTTTGATTTGTCATCAGTATAAACCTATTACAATATTGGAAAAGCACTTTAGTTTTTTGTTTGTTTTTAGAAATCTGGACACTACCCTTTTACATTTAAAGATGCAGAGCCAAATTTGAAGTAGGTCAGATTCTCTTGCAATGTCTCACACTTTGCCATATCCATAATCGGCTCACTTTTCTGTACTTCCAACACTTAAGCACAAGGCTTCATTTATCACCTCTAAAATACATGAATCATACCTGTACAGTGTAATTTGCCTATTCTTCCCTGAATACACTTGTGCTTAAGGTGCCACAAAACAGTTGTAGCAAAGCCATTCCTTTGGAAATATTCATTCTGCCCAAAAGGCTCATCTGATATGTTATGCACACTCTATTTATGAGAATGGGTAGCAGTTTTCACTTGGTAGACTTTGATAACCTAATGTGGATTACACCCGAGTATTATGTACATAAACAAGCTACATAAATAAAATTAATTAGTTAGTTAGAATGAATAGCTTCTATTTCAATACATGATCATAGTAGCCAACAGGATTTTGCTTTGGAGCCTCTCCCTAGCCTAGGATGCCTAAAGCATTAGAAGTGGAAAGTGGTGTCCAGGCTACCCATCCAGGGAGGGGTTTTATCTGAACAATGAGCACTTTTCTTGGCCTTGGGCCATGATGTGTAATAACTCCTGGCTGGCAGTCTAGCTGAATTCCATCTCCCATTCATTTACTGCCTGTGAGTCAGCCATGATAATATGACAATAAGCATATTTGTCTCTTAGAATTCCTTCACTCTTTTGAAAAAGTCTTTTCCTGAAAAATGGAGAGTTGGCTGCCTTTGATCCTCCCTTTAGGCCTTTCTCCCTAATATCTTTCTGACCAACATATGGCAATACAGCAGTGATCAGTCATGAGTGACGAATGTCTTCCCAACACTGTTCCTAAAGTGCTGGCAGAGCATTTTCTCCTGCAATTTGTTTTTAGCCCATTCTCATTTCAGTGCAATGAATTTCCTTGAGAAATTCTTTCAAAGGAGAATTAGAAGAATCAGAGAGGGTATTCCTTAGTTACCAAGCAGTCAGAGGGTAGGCTTTTGATTATGTATTCTTTGAATTAAAAATAATTAAATGAGAAAGCAAAATGCCATCTCTAACATTATTTTTATTTCCAAGACATATAATTGGCCCATAGGCAGTTGTAGAAAATAAAAGCAGTGAGTGGTTCTATTGCAATATTTTATTACTCAGCAATTCCACTGTTGGACAGGGGAGCAGAGAGATGAATGGACAGTAATTTTTCAGACACACACACACACACACACACACACATGTTCAAATGAAAATAATGTTTATTATTAGACTCTGTTGCTGGGTTAGCAGTTGAGTTGCCCCATGCTGACATAAATCTGTGGCAGTTCAGGCCAACCAACCCAAGTCATCAAGCACCCAACACATTCCATGGATTGCATATCAGATTTGGTTTTTGCCTTGGGCCACTTGCAACTGGGACATTGCCAGCAGTCCTTTTCAATAGTTAGATCATTCTCTGATTGCTTTTGAGAGAGGTAGGAGCTGTTAGATTAGTCCTGGTAACTAATGGACCCTATGTTGTTCAAGAAGGAGTTTGAGGTTTTCCCTGAGGATCTAGTAAATTGTCCAGCCAAAACTTTAGTTGCAACCTGGCATAAGCATGTGATGAGGGATCAGATTGTCCCTTTGTGGATTTTCATTGTGTGTCAATCCTGGTACATGAGGTAGTGGTGGCCTCCTTGATAGTGGTGGTGGATCTACTTACCTAGAAAGAGACAGTGATGGGCTCAGTCCTCAAGAACTTATAAGTGGTCCCAACAGTCATGGACAATTTTTATCCAGTCTCTATTTTTTCCTTTCAAGGAAAGCTTATTGGGCTATGATTCAAGAGGATCCTGAATGAATTGGATTATTTGGATCCTTTTTATTTGGATTTTACACTACAATGAGACAGTATTGATGGGGTTTGCCACTGACCTCTGGCAAAGCCAGGACAGGTGTGATGCTAGTTATCCTCATCTGTCCTGGTTATCCTCACTCTCTCAACAGCTTTTGATAATATTTGTCATGATAGTCTTCTGTACTGCCTACAGAAACTGAGAATGGGAACCATTGTCCTGTGGTATCTCTCTTCCTTTCTGTATGAGAGGTTCCAGTTGGCATTGGTAACAGGATAGAGATCAAGCCATAACCCCTAACCTATGGGGTGCCTCAGGGGTCTCATCCCTTTTATTTAATATCTACATGAGGCTGTTAAGGTCACCCATCAGTTTTGGGTTAGGTTGTTACTCTTGGCCCTGGATTATCCACAAAATGTCAAAGCCGTGTCCCAGTATCAAGAGGCTAGGAGGATCTGAATAGAGAGGACCAGACTCAAGTTCAACCCTAGCAAGACTGAGTCAACTGTGTCTATTCTGGGAATCCTAGAGAATAGGGTTCTACTTCTCCATTCAGGACAGGTGCATAGTTGAAGGGAGGGGGATTCTGCACACGTAGCTCTTGTTGAAATAGCATGTGGCAGTGTGGCCAGGAAGGCCTTTGCACATATATTTTGTATGTTAGTTACACCTGTGCCTACAAGGCCTTCAATCATTCAAGATAGCTGGACATGCTATCTTGCACATGGACTATGTAATATTCTGCACATGTGGCTACCCTTGAAAACCACTCAGAAGATGAAGGTTTTCTGTGCCAGTACTGCTGGCAACCAACAACATAGCAAGATGGATGCCTGACACAGTACAGTGATAGGCAAGCTCAGGCAAAACTTTGAGAAGACAAGAGTCCTTTTTACTTATATATAAAGACAGCAACTGCAGTGTAGTCAAAGGCTTGGCACTCGTTGAGACCAGCAGTCCAATAAACAAGCAACAAACCCAGGAGAAAAGACAACCAACAGAGTGAGGTGGAACCCAGAATTCTAAGCATAGCATAGCAACATAAACATGACAGAACTGAGGCTTGAACATTTTATTTTGGTGTTTTCTGTTTGGCAGGGAGTTAATAAATAAGCTGAGCCTCCACCCAAATGCAAAGCTGAGGTTCCTTAAGAGTCTACTGTCCTGCTGGCCTGTTTTTGACCTGCATAGCTCAGCCCTCTGCTGCTGCATTTTTAAAGCATTCCTCTGCTTGGAATTAGGTGACTGAACTTCAGAGTCTGAGAGGTTGTCATTTAAGATTTGTTTAAATTCTAGGTGCCCAATGTAGTTGTGCCACTTGGATGTGGAGATCTCCTTTATTAAAGTAAAATATCTTTGACTAGTTACATAAATCTCTTTTCCTATGATTCTGTTAACCCTTTCTTACAATCATTTGGAATTTGCAGAAAACAAATCCTCCACACAGATTAAAGTCTGTCTTGGGCTCTTTGCCTGCATTCCGCAGCTCTATTTGTGACTGAAAGGATGCTTGGAAACAGTTAATTAGAGTTTGTACATATACCATCAATTTCAGAGTGTCATTCCAATGAAAGGAGGTAAAGAGTTCTGAAATAGGTTCCCTTTCGCAGCAATTTGTACTCACCAAACTATCAGGTAGTTTATTGGTGACTCAAATTTACTCACAGCTCATTAAATTTTAGGGTAGTGGAACTGGACACAGTTGTTCTCTTTTGTAAAGTCATTGTCAAAGAACTAAGAAAAGTATTGCTTTATTCCTTGAATGACAGAGTGCACCAAAAACATCTTCACTTCCTGGCTGCTTCTATTTAGAAAATAGTTCCAACAATTCTGTTGTCGCCAGGAGATGCCACACTAGTTTTTTCCCCCAATGTTTATATGTCTTGGTGGTGTTTGCAAAAGGGAGCAAAAAGGACAAGAGGATGACTTTGGCTGTGCAATTAGCAGCCACTCTCTTATTTTATTTTATTTTATTTTATTTTTAAACTTACTCTCCTGCAGACACCCTTATTCCTAGTCATTTATTTCTGAGAATATGGACAGTACATTACCCAAAGATTATGTTCTCTTACCTTCCACCCTCACTACAACATCCACAATTTTTATTTGCTGGGGGTGGGTAGCCATTTTTGGAATTGACATCTTGCAACTAATATTCCAAATTTAGTTCTCAATCCAGGTAGTTCTAGAGATGGTCTAATATGCCAATTTCACTCGCTAAAACATAGGGGTGTACTTTTTTAAAAAAAAATCCTTTTATTCTGTTTATAATTTATTATTAAATTTATGATCTGCTCTTCTGCCTATACAGGTACAAGAGGGCAGTTCAAAATAAAGTGCAGGACAAAATAATAAAAAATGACAATTAATCAACTAACAAATAAACAGTTATGTTTAAAAAACACAAATTAATTAATTAAAATCCCTGCCATTTTATGAAATATAAGAATTTTGGTAAATATTAAACAATGAGCTAAAATATAATTTGTCTCTGGTTGAGAACATGGACAGGACTTAGCTACTCTTTTCTACCTACAAAGAAGACCCTTGTGGGGTGAGAAGCAGGGGAGAAATTCAAGTCAGCTCCACAAACAGGATTGAATAGTCAGAAATACAAATTTCAGAATTTTTTTTAAATTAAGCATTCAATCAAAGTCTTTCAATTCTGCTGTTTCAGTTTTATGAAACCTCAAGTTTACTTTCCCATTTGTGAATGAAATACATCTCTGAACTAATATCTCAGGTGATTTAAATTTAGTTTTGAGATTGTATAATTTCAACTCTCCATTAATGGCATGTTCTCTTGATTTCAACCTACCGTATACATTGCTGTAAAATACTGAATTTCAGTATCTTAGATTGTGTTCTGAAGTTTTCATGTACTAAAAAAAATGAAAGATTTCTCAAAGTACGTTTGACAAAAAAAATTAGATGGTTTATACAAAATGAGATGAATAGTTCCTCTATCGCAGTATAGATTTCTAGAGTGGTGATCAAATTACTTTTATAATTTTAAAAATCATTTTCATGTAATGTGATTTTAAAAAAAGAATGTTTATCATTTCTTTTCCAAAGAAGAAATACTACATGAAACCCTAATGGATAGAGTCTTGCACCCTAGTAACTGTGAGCTAAGAGAAAAACATACGAACATCCTGTTTTCTTTTATCCTATCATCTGTTCAGTGAACTGCAGTCTCTTTGGCTAACCACACATTAGTTAAATCCCTTGAGGAGATATAATGAGAGAACTCCTATGGGGCTTTTTCACAGCAGGAAGCGTGGACAGTGGGAGAGCTGCAGCAATGTGCTAGAGTGATATACAGCAAGTAAAGAAAAAAATAGACTGAACAACACATCAACTTCTATCCCCTAACAATGATAAACTAAGCTTTAAAACACCAGTACGATGATGTTGAAATACACTGAAAACATTCTGAAAATGAGGTTGAAAAACAGAAGCCTCTTTTTTTGATGAAGAAGAAGAAGAAGAAGAAGAAGAAGAAGAAGAAGAAGAAGAAGAAGAAGAAGAAGAAATAGGAAAAATGGAAGTAACGGTTTTACACAGTTTCTACATTAATTGACAATGGATTTGTCTGATTTTCTGCCAAGCTGAAGAATTTTTCCATACATGCAGCAGTTTCTCTTCTACAATGAGCTTGTTTTGAATATAAATGGATATCTGTAAGCCTTGTTTCATTCTAGCATTGCCAAAACACAGACTGATTTTGATAGAGAATCAGGTATTCCCCATCCATGTGCAAAAATAACACCTATTTTACCTTGTTTTTCTAACAATGCATTGGATAAGCATTTACACGGTGCTTTGATTGGACAGAGACACCGTGCAGCTCTGAAATACGGTTAACTAGTTTACAGTTGGAACGAAGAATAGGAAAACCCTAGCAGAAAATTAGACAAAAAATGTTTAAAAGCTCAGCTAGAGAGCTTTCACGCATCCATTCAGCTAGGCAATTCATGAAGCAGTTGTGAAGTCCTCCCTATTGTGAAGTGTCCGTGTGTTGTGTGCATCTATGTGTGTAAACCAGCAGGCTTATTTTTCTCTTTAACTCCTTTTCTTTACTGCAAGGACCAAGAGCTCTGTTTTTATCCTTAACGTTAGGATGGCTTTCTAAGCACTATAGTACTTCACACGGAAGCAAGAGGCACTGCACACAACCCATTTGCCTAATCATTTCTGGCGGATGGAGAGTGGGTGGAGGCGCAGGTGGTAAATGTGCTAGTGGAAGGCACACCTATTACTAAGGCAACCAAGAACTATAATTGGTCCTAATGGGATCTGCATTTCCTTAAGCCTTAAATTACAGCTCTGTGGTATGAAGCAGAATAGGCATAAACATATTTTCTTCTTACTCCAGATGGCAGTATTGTAAAGAAATAAGATTTCATTGTTGATATATCTCCCTTCAATCCAGAAATGGCTGAATCTGCTTGTTACTTCCTAATACAGTTTTGCTACCATTGGTTTTATTTAAACAAATCTTGATAATATTTATAATTTGGGGCTTATTGTTCTTTAACAGTCCCATTATTACCCATATTTAAAAGAAAACAAAAATTTGAAGAAAATTTTAGTTTAATACTTTGGGGGAGTTTCATTGTTGTGGTGTCTTCACTTGCTCTTTAATATGGCACTTAGAACACCCATGGACTGGCAAGGTCACCCCATTTCATCCACAAGTGAAGTCACCATATTCAGGGCCATACAATGCTTCAGACTTTATTGGAAAGAGGTAATTTGGAAAACTCAGGAGCAGGAATGCAGTAGAGATTTGTTTAACTATGGTTCAAAATTATGATGGTGCTGAAAAAAGTGGCTTATGACTCATCCTTGAAGTTACAACCATTGTGATACTTCCACAGCCACATGATCACAATTCCAGCCCTTGGCAACCAGCTTGCATTTATGATATTTGCAGCATCCTGCAATCATGTGATCACAATTTGGAACCTTCCTAACAGGCTTCCAAGAAGGAATGTCAATGGAGAAGTCAGCAGGGAAGGTTGCAAATTGTGATCACATAACACCACACTTAATGACCATGGCAAAAATAAAAAAGATCATAAAATCAGGTACAGTCACATAATAGTCATTTAATAAATGTGCCACTTAACAACTAATTTTTTGTGGTCACAAATGTGGTCACAAATAATAATAATAATAATAATAATAATAATAATAATAATAATAATTTATTAGACTTGTATGCCGCCCTTCTCCCTAAGGACTCAGGGCGGCGAACATTAAAAAACCAAACAATTACAATAAAAATAGATTAAACAAGTACAAGTCTAATGAACAGTTAAAAATTAAAACAATTAAAATAGCCCACCCCTCCGAGTCAATCCAGGCCGGCCTGTTGAAACAGCCAGGCCGGCCTGTTGAAACAGGTCTTCAGGTCTCGGCGGAAGGAGTGGAGATCAGGGGCCAAACGGATATCCACGTGGAGCCGATTCCATAGGGTGGGCGCTCCCACAGAAAAGGCCCTAGCCCTGGGGGCCACCAGCCGACAATGCCTAACCGACGGTACCCCAATGAGGCTCCTCCTATGGGAGCGTACAGGGTGATCGGAATGTGATGCTGTGATGAATGTGAAATCAAGGAGTACCTGCATGTTTTGGCATCTCATTAAAATTGCCACTTTTGTTTTCGGGTTTGCAAATCTGCAATAGAAATTTCCCTTGTAGAGAGGGTCCTGTAGAGATCTTGAAAAAGACATGGCTGCTTTAATGAGTCACAGAAAGCTATTTTGTTCTCACTGCATTGTGCTCTGAAGCACTTTGCCAAAGTGAACCTGAACATTGGTATATTTATAATAATATTTTTCCATTAAGTCATTTCATTGCAATTTTAAGATATGTAAAATTTGTTATACTTTGTTACATGGAGGCAAGTTCAGTGAAGCTATTATAGATGCGATTTCATGTGTAAATACAACCCCTCCCTTTTCTGGTTCTTTTTTTGCCACTAACCAATCTCCACTACAGCCATTTCTATCCCAACATTTATCTTATCAAGTAACACTTCATTTCTTGGCTTAGCTTTAAATCAGAATCAAAACAAGAGCAAACTAATATCAAAGCATTTTAACCTCCCAGAACAGTCTATAGCTCATTCATCCTCAAAGTGATTGCAATTCTGAAAAAGCATGATTAAAAGCAAGATTTTAATAGTAGCATCCAGTGAGAAATTGTTGAATTTGCATGCATAAAAAGGCTTCAGGCAATCAGAAGGTCTCAACAAAATGATGGTTTTTTTAACACATTGCTATCATAGTTGATAAGGTACTTTAATTTGTGGAAACCTATATCTGCATAATTATCTCCCCTTCCTTTCCCTATGTATCAACCAACTTAAATCCTACATATTTAGCTCTACTATCTGCTTCTGATGAAGTTAGCTACAACACACAAAGGTTTATATAATTTAATACAATTTGATAGTCATAAAAAGTACTACAAAAATCTTTCAATTTTCAACTGAAAGCAAGAAGAAACATATAAGACACATGCAATAAATAATTGCATTTCCTGAGTTATTAATAAGTATTTTGAATGATCCTAACTAAGATATTCCTAGGTTTCTGTATCAAAAATATAAAAACTCTTAATCCCTGAAGATAATAACTTACGCATTTATTTATTTTAAATGCTCCTGTTATTCATATAGTCTGTGCGAGGCTTAGGACTGTTTTAGTGTAGTTGACTACTGCCACTCAGTGGTTAATATCAGTATAACATGACATGAAGCCATTCATGAACAGAATTACCTTTTAATCAGGTCTTTGTCATGTTGTTGCCTTCCAGAACTGTTGAATGAAACTCCTACAATGCCCAACATACATTATGGCTATAAATGAGGGAGGAGATATGCAACATACCTGCAGGGGAAAAAATGTTTAATTTTTTTTATTCCTTGAAAAGGCCTTTATAACCATAAGAGTTTGATGATTAGCTTAAGGAAACTGTTCAAAAACTATTACCTGGGCAAAAGGGGTGAAACATTTTTAAATCCTGGAAAACAAGATAATAGTCAGCTCAGGCAGGCAATTTCCAGATTCATGGGAATATAAGGCAGGGAGGACACAATCAGATTTGCAAGGTTCTGTTAATATAGCCAATCTCAATAAAGATAGCTTTAGCCTTCCCATGGAGCTAATTTTTTTGTCCAACCTAACTGGTGGGACATTAGTCCAGTATTTTTCACATCACAAAAACCATCCTTGGGGAACTCCCAAGCGGACCTGAAAGCCACTGTATTCCAGCCCCCTTTTTTTTGCAATTGGTCTTTAGAATTATTTTCCACAAATGTAACATGAATTCAGCTCTATCACTGCATTGCTTACATTATGCCACAAGTTGCCAATACTGAAATGAAGGAACATGTTTGTTTTACAACCCACCTTTCATTTAGGAACACATGGTGATATATTTGCAACTCTCTTCCCTCACTCTTTCTGTACTACTAAAACAACAACCTTTTTTCCCACAGCAAGGCCTGGACTAAATAAGTTTGTCCCTTCCTTGTCAAAGTCCAGGACAAGGCTTTAAATATATATATATATATATATATATATATATATATATATATATATATTTGTTTTCGTAGATTTTCACGGGTAAAAGTATGTAGGTCTTGGTGTATTCGGGTCTTGTCCCGTGTAAGGTTGAGAATACCTTGGCAACGTTTCGACGAAATCTCATCCGTCATCTTCAGGCTGGTGTCTTCAGCTTCGTTCTCCTGGGAGAAGTGTGTGATTGTGGCTGTTTTCCCCTTTTAAACTCTAGAGTTGGCTGTGTTGTTACTTCTTGATTGGTTTGTGGAGTTGATGTATGCAGATTGGAGGGCTTTTCCTGAGACCCTGTGTGGCTGAGGTGCTGGCTGTGTGTCTCTCAGCCTTTTGTGTTGTAACGACCTGGGTAATGGGCTGTGTGATGACCTTCTGAGTTCTATTGTTGTGATGTCCTGGGTGTGGTGCTGTAATCTCCTGGGTCGTTGTCTGTGCTGCAACCTCCTGATGTTTTGTGTTGTGATCTCCTGAGTTCTGTGATGTAGTATCCTGGGTGGAAGGCTGTGATGTGGCATTCTGGGCCTTGGTTTGTTTCTCTATTTCGATGGCACCCCCATAACATGAATAAACGGGATGATACTTCCCGCCTACCAGACATCTGGAAACTAGCCCTAATCAACAAACAAGTCCCAGCCACAAAAACCAACACCGGACCCAAAATAACACATGATGCCACCACCAACCTCCTTCACCAGACTCAAACCCAAGCCCACGCCACAGATGAAAGGCAACCACCATCCAGAAACCAGACCATGGCTGCAACACCAGCTGCTACACCCCCTCCAACCCCAAACTAAGCAAACTGACACACGCTATAAACACATAGCCAGACCTCAAACTCGAGCCAAACCAAGGCCCAGAATGCCACATCACAGCCTTCCACCCAGGATACTACATCACAGAACTCAGGAGATCACAACACAAAACATCAGGAGGTTGCAGCACAGACAACGACCCAGGAGATTACAGCACCACACCTAGGACATCACAACAATAGAACTCAGAAGGTCATCACACAGCCCATTACCCAGGTCATTACAACACAAAAGGCTGAGAGACACACAGCCAGCACCTCAGCCACACAGGGTCTCAGGAAAAAGCCCTCCAATCTGCATACATCAACTCCACAAACCAATCAAGAAGTAACAACACAGCCAACTCTAGAGTTTAAAAGGGGAAAACAGCCACAATCACACACTTCTCCCAGGAGAACGAAGCTGAAGACACCAGCCTGAAGATGACGGATGAGATTTCGTCGAAACGTTGCCAAGGTATTCTCAATCTTACACGGGACAAGACCCGAATGCACCAAGACCTACATATATATATATATATTCCAAGAGATTTTGAGCTGCTGGTTGTTCATGTTTTATTTTATAATTAAGGTTTGTAAGCTATTCAGAAACATAAAACAGAAGCGGGAAGTATTCTTATCTATTTAATTAAATTTAGAGGCCACTCAACTCCAAATAACCTTACATAGCTTACAGTTAAAAATGAGAAAGAATGAAAAAACTGAGCAAAAAAGAAGCACGTATGTCCATAAAATGTTCAATATATCAAAAACAATCAATGGCATCATTACTCACTTTATTCCCAAACAGAAGAGAAAAGTCAAGTTTTCAAATACTTTCAGAATTATATCAAGGATGGAGCTTCATGGGGAATGATGTTCTAGAGAGCAGATGTTATGACACAGAAGAATGCTTCCTAATTCTCAGCAGATGGCAACATTTAATTAAAGGGCACTGGAGTACATCTACTCTCCCTGACTGAGAGGAACTACTAGAGACAGGCAGTTCCTTAAACAGTCAGACTCTATACCACAAAAGGCTTTCTAATTGATAATCAGCACCCTTATTTGCAACAGGAAGCTACCTGGAAAAACAGCAGCTTGTGGAGCAGCAGTAATACTTAAGCATACCTCAGGTATTAATCTCTGCCTGTGCCACCAGGTGGCCTTAAGAACAGCTGCAAGTAATTCATATTAAATACAATAGTCCAGTCAATCAATAAGCATGCAAAGAAACCTATTAACTGTAACAGGAAAGAAAGTTATGCTGACCTCATTATATTACTGTACTTTCAAGCAATCTGGCTCAGATAGCCTCCAGGTCCTTGTTCTTCATTTTCCTCATTTGGGACTATATGTGCCATCTTCTGGCCTCCCACCATCTCATCAGTTCACCAGGATTTTTGAAAGATTACAGTCAACAGTTCTTGGTCAGCATCTTCAACACCTGTCCTCAGAGACTGAAGTCATTTAAGGTGGTAAGATGGCTTCTTATTATAGCTTATTAATCCTGAGCTGCATCCCTCATCCCAGCTTCCCATTTCCTCAGTCACATTAGGTAGTTCTCAGTCTCTTGCAAGAGGACAAAAATAAAGTGTAAAGCAGTGCTGTATTTTCCTTGTTCCCTTTTATTATGACTTTTCCAACCAGTTTCCCATGCATTACATCACCAGGTCCTTGGTTCCTTTTTTAAATCACACTATGTTCAAAACAACTCCTTATATTTAGAATTCCTAGGGGATTCATCTCATTAGCTACCAATTTGATGTTCTTAATTATTCTGCAAGAATATAAAAATATTACATATGAAGCCATAGATCCATCTTGTCCAAAGTTCTATGTCACACAGTGGTGAACTAGATGCATCTGGTAAGCTCCTAGGCCTGGACTGGAAAGTGATACTTCCATTCAACTGTTCCAGCATCCAGTGTTGAAGGCATTCTGCCTATGATTCAAGAGGTAATTAACATTCATCAGCATTGGTAGTCATAGTAGCTTACCTTACCTGTTTTAAAGCCATTAAAATTGACTGGGATTATTGTCACAGTGTATACCACAATTAAACCAAGTGTTGTACTTAAACAACAACAATTTCCTTCTATTGGTCTTCAATCTCTCTAAAATTAATTTTAGTGGAGGACCTTGAGTTTTATCTATACATGAATGGTTTTATATACATCAATCATGTGTCCTCTTATGTTCCTCTTCAATTCAAGCTGAAAATCCCAACTGCTATTACCTTAGTTTCATTTCCTATATAACTGTTCTTGTTTTTCAACTTGACAGTGAGATTTCTACTTTTCAACCTTCTAAAAATACGTTTGACAATCTGCTCCTAGAGGAGTAGCTTTTGCAACAGATATTGAAATAGCTGAACTCTCCTTTTATCACAATATCAAGTCATCTTAAAAACTTGATGGGTTAATTCCAGAAATGCATATTTTGTATCTTGTGCCTAGTTAGTAGACTACAGAAACTTCTCATAATCATATCACAACATATCACAACCGCAACTGGTTATGCAGTTTACACAAGTGTCTATAATCTCATCCCATTTCTACTCTGGTTACTTCACTGCCCAAGGTCATTGCCAGTTTTGGTGCCGATGTCAGTCTAACACCTAAACACTACTTAAACTATGAATTGCACCCCAGGATAGATGTGGTCTCTTCTGGGGTGGCTTGAATGAGCTCCTGTCCACATAACAGGATTGCTTCTCATTAACACATTTATATACCCACAGGACACAAGATTGTAATAAAGCTGAAATGCCACCCAGAACTCCTTGGAGGAAAGCCAAAGTGTGACTGCAATAAATATACGTGGTCTGTTCATACTAAAACTTCAGAATCTAGTCTGTTGTTGCTCAGTTTAATGGCATACAGGCCTACTTGAAACAACACATTTCATTTGCCATTGTTCTCTTGCAAAAAGCGAAAGAACAAGAGTTGAAAACTGTTTCAAATAGAGAGAAAAAATATGTTTTTTTAAAAAAACCTTCAGTATGCCAAGAAAGACAGTGGAACAATGGCTGCATTAAAAGCTCCCTGTTGGCAGCAGCAGCAGCTACACTGTGGCAAACATTTGGAATGAAATAGAAATCCTGCCACAGCTTCCCAGAAATCTTGTAGCAACATTAAGAAAATCCCCCAGCAAGCTGACTCCTGAGTTGAAAGGAAAATTCAATTCATTTATGCCAGCAGCTATTTTGGACATGTTATACAAGAGGGATTAGTGTACCTTACATTCAGCTTTGAATACTGAGCAGACCTTACACTAAGGCATGAAATGTGTATAGGGGAAAGATGAGGTCCTTATTTTCTTGTGTTGTTAGACCATAATCAGTTTTTTAAATTATCCTCTTACCTCCATTCATCCCCCCACAAAAAATATTGGGAAATGTGGTTCTGGGATCAGCAAGTAAAATGAAATGCTTCTAGTTACATGGAACATTGCCCACTTTCCAATTGCAATTGCTATCCATGTAAGGGTGCATATGAATTGAACAATACCCATTCAGAAAGCAATTATCAAACTATCTTAAGCTAAGTGCTTCTACTCTATTTAATTCATGTTTAACATCTATTTGAATCTGCTTCTAGGAAGAGGTTCGGTCTCCCTGTGATTTTCTTGAGGACTATTACATAAAGAATGCATTCAGGTGTGTTGTGCAGTGCTTTTCTTACATTGGTGTTCCACCTTTTTAAGTCACAATTGAAAGCTGAAAAACTAGAGCAATGTTTTTCAACATTATACTGGACAGAAAAAAATGGCATACTTCACTTAATTCTCCAAGGAAAGATTGAAGGCAAACAAGGTTCAGGCAGAAGAAGAACATCATGGCTTCAAAATCTAAGGGACTGGTTGGACAAAACTCAACAGCACTTTTTCAGGCAGCTGTTGATAAAAACAGTATTACCAACATGATTGCCAACGTCCAATGACAGATATGGCACAACAAGAAGAAGAAAATACTGGCAACATTAAGCTGTATGGACCTTCTGTTCTCAGAATTCCCCAGGCAGTATGCTTCCGACTTTAAATAATAGGCATTTATTATAAGTAATGCAATACAATAATAAATGCTACTTGATTCGTTTCGGGTGGACTACAGATTGTCTGAGGCCATAACAATATAAGCCAAAAGCTCAAATTGTCACTTCTCTTCTTATTTTGCACTAATATTACGACTACTTTTATTCTTTTTTTATATAAGCAACAGTGCATGGCATTGAAAAGGTAACTATCCTCCAAAAGTATAATATGGTTCTTCAGGGACGATTGTGGTGGTGATGATGTTTTTATCCAATGTTTATGGTTGATCAACGCAAGGCAGCAAGCATACCTAGTTCTCTTGCATTCTATTTTCCCCACAACAACAACAATCCCGTGAGGTGGATTGAACTAGGAGAGAACCCGAAGTCACCCAGACAGCTTTCATGTCTAAGAGAGACCTAGAATCAGTCTCCTGGTAAAAGATACTAAAAGATCCTGCCACATGAAAATGTTGTGCGTAGTTGCCACAGTGACCCATTTCATTTCCATGGAGTTTGTGTGAGATTTTAGTGGCAGGTCCATTGCAATCGCTGTTGCTAAACTCTCATTGAACAAGGAGATAGAAGCCATCAGAGGACATGGTTATAAAGAAAATAATAGATTATATAGAGATGGACAGGCTAACATTGAAATTAAAAGACAAAGAAGATTCTCTTTGCTGCTCTTCCGGATTTTATGCAATGCAAGAAATCACTCATGCTGGACAAGTAGTGAGTATTTATTTTCTTCAAAGCCAAAACATCAGGTAACAACGAAGTATATCTGTTTAAAGTCAGCTCTGGCTTTATCGGCAGCCAGAGCTGTATTTATACATGTAATACTTTACCTAATTACATAATTGATGCAGCCACCATCCGGCTGCTGATAATTTACCATCATCCGGCGTAATCATTAGCATGTTACTATTTACAACAAACACTAGTACCCTTAGTTTAACTATCACCAGCCCCTCCACCACCTCCACCACCCGACAATCAGTTTACAGTTTATAATGCTGCTTCCAGCAAGCCCCCGTTTCGCCGTCCATAATGCTGCTTCCATCAATCCCTGTTCTGTCGTCTTCATTTCTTCAGCGTCTGATGTCATCACTCTGTGCTTCTTTGCCTTCGCCATCTGCGCCAGTTATGGCCATGGGGGAATCGAAGCAGGCAATACGAACTCATGTCAGTCCCCGCAGGAAACGCCAGAGTAAAGTCTGGTAGGAACACGAACCCTGTTGTCGCGGCTCCTTGGAGTTGTGACAGATTCAATATATTATACAGCCTGGGGTGCCTGGTATGAGTGGTTTAGAAATAAAAAGAAAATAAAATGGCAATTAGGAAAAGAATGAGGAATTATGTAAATATGTATATATGTTACAGAAAAGATTAAAGTGTAAGATGAAATATATTGATTTGTAACAAGAGTAAGATGTCATGGTAATGGAATAAGTAATCATATATTGAAAAATGTAAGGAAATGTAAAAGATGTCTTGATGTTGATAACAATGCATATAGTTTTATTTTATGTTTTTAAACTTTGGAATATCAATAAAATATTTAAAAAATAAAATAAAGCCCGGCACACAGACAGGAAAAAAAGAAGCAGATACATGAATGATTTGCAATAATAAAACAACAACGTTTTCCAGTTCACAAATGTTACCTTTTCTGTAACAAATCAGGAGTAGTACAGCAAAGCTCATAAAAGCAGAAAATCCAATTTCAGAACAATTAAAAGAGAAAAGAATCTAGAAACAATTACTAGTTTTTTCATCTTGTGTGTGTCATCACACACTCTCTCTGACAATCATTAAATAAAAAGAAAAGAAAGAGAAAACAATCCTCAGATATATGATATGCATTCACCTATCAACAACAAGGAATCTTGAGGCATCTTAAAGTCTAACAAGTTTATTATTACCAAAGCTGTAAAAAGGGAAAAAAGAGAGGTGAGAGACCAAATTACCTATAGATAAGTGTGATGTAGACACTTATGTACTGCAGAGCTGATTAGCATACTTAGTGTGATTAGAAGATTTGATCAGTGAAAAATTGTATCACTGTAAATCTCCCAGCTCAGCTATTTCATGATAAAATTGGTCTTCATACAGGTGAAACTCGAAAAATTAGAATATCGTGCAAAAGTTCATTTATTTCCGTAATGCAACTTAAAAGGCGAAACTAATATATGAGATGGACTCATTACATGCAAAGCAAGGTAGTTCAAGCCGTGATTTGTCATAATTGTGATGATTATGGCTTACAGCTCATGAAAACCCCAAATCCACAATCTCAGAAAATTAGAATATTACATGTAATCAATAAAACAAGGATTGTACATAGAACAATATTGGACCTCTGAAAAGTATAAGCATGCATAAGTGCTCAGTACTTGGTCTGGGCCCCTTTTGCAGCAATTACTGCCTCAATGCAGCGTGGCATGGAAGCTATCAGCCTGTGGCACTGCTGAGGTGTTATGGAAGACCAGGATGCTTCAATAGCGGCCTTCAGCTCTTCTGCATTGTTCGGTCTCATGTCTCGCATCTTTCTCTTGGCAATGCCCCATAGATTCTCTATGGGGTTCAGATCAGGCGAGTTTGCTGGCCAATCAAGCACAGTAATCCCACAGTCATTGAACCAGGTTTTGGTGCTTTTGGCAGTGTGGGCAGGTGCCAAGTCCTGCTGGAAAATGAAGTCAGCATCCCCATAAAGCTCGTCTGCGGAAGGAAGCATGAAGTGCTCCAAAATCTCCTGGTAGACGGCTGCATTGACCCTGGCCTTAATGAAGCACAGTGGACCAACACCAGCAGATGACATGGCTCCCTAATCAACACAGACTGTGGAAACTTCACATTGGACTTCAAGCATCTTGCAGTGTGTGCCTCTCCATTCTTCCTCCAGACTCTGGGTCCTTGGTTTCCAAATGAGATGCAAAAGTTGCTCTCATCAGAAAAGAGGACTTTGGACTACTGAGCAACAGACCAGGTCTGTTTTTCTTTAGCCCAGGTAAGATGCTTCTGACGTTTGTTGTTCAGAAGTGGCTTGACAAGAGGAATACAACATTTGAAGCCCATGTCCAGGATCTGTATGTGTGTGGTGGCTCCTGATGCACTGACTCCAGCCTCAGTCCACTCCTTGTGAAAGTCCCCAATACTTTTGAATGGCCTTTTCCTGACAATCCTCTCCAGGCTGCAGTCATCCCTGCTGCTTGCTCCTTTTTCTTCCACACGTTTTCCTTCCACATAACTTTCTATTAATGTGCTTTGATACAGCACTTTGGGAACATCCAACTTCTTTTGCAATTACCTTTTGAGGCTTTCCCTCCTTATGGAGGGTGTCAATGATGGTTTTCTGCACAACTGTCAGGTCAGCAGTCTTTCCCATGATTGTGATTCCTACTTGACCAGACTGAAACCATTTAAACGCTCAGGTGTTATGGCTTAATTAGCTGATTAGAGTGGGACACTTTGAGCCTAGACTATTGCACCTTTTCACAATATTCTAATTTTCTAAGATTGTGGATTTGTGGTTTTCATGAGCTGTACACCATAATGATCACAATTATGACAAATCACGGCTTGAACTATCTTGCTTTGCATCTAATGAGTCTATCTCATATATTAGTTTCACCTTTAAGTTGCATACTGAAATAAATGAACTTTTGCACGATATTCTAATTTTTCGAGTTTCACCTGTAAGTCTTGTACTCAGTGGTTGCATTGAGATTACTACAAAGTGAGAGTCCTGAGGAATAAAAATATTTTCCTACTAGATTTTGGACAGTGTGGTTTCTGATATTACAGCTTCTCCAGAGCATGATTTTCAATAGAAAACAGCATATACTACAAATATCTACCCTCCCAGCCTTCTGAAAAGCATTAAAGTCTTGGCTTTCCCATCAAAAGCTGGGATAAGTACATTTGAAGCTTGGCTTGACTTGAATGCGATTGGCCATCTTAGGAACAGATTGCAGTCTAGGGCCTTCCTGTGATGTGCAGTAGCTACATAAAACTGGTGGCATGAAAGGCCTTTTATCCAGTGATGGGATTCAGCCAGTTCACACCACTTCAGAAGAACCAGTTGTTAACTTTCTGAGGAGTTTGGCGAACTGTTTGTTGGAAGAACTTATTAGGGCAGAGAACCGGTTGCTAAATTATTATTTATTTATTTATTTATTTATTTATTTATTTATTTATTTATTTATGAGACTTTTATGCGCCCTATCTCGAAGGACTCAGGCGGCTTACAAACTAAAAACAATTTAGATACAAATATACAAATATTAAAAAATGATTAAACCAAGGTCTCATAAATATAACGAACTAAAATACATTAAAAAATCCTCCCCCAACCCCATCAGTCTGGGTAGGCTAGTTGGAATAGCCAGGTTTTTAGGTCGTGGCAGAAAGAGTATTTGAATATTTGAATCCCACCACTGCTTTTATCTGCTTCGACTAATAAATCACGTGCTTCCCAACTTGAAGGAGTGAGGCTTAGCTTCAATGATTAATGTGCTGATATCTTCAAGATTAGATTATTCTAATTTATGTGTTCCGTGTGAAGCAGTCTAGACATTGCAGATGGCTCAGAATGCAGCTATACAACTGATTGTTGATTGTCTTATGCTCACAAAAGCATAGAAAGCCTTACAAGGCTTTAAGCCAAACTATTCTGTGGCGCAGTAGTTAGAGTGCAGTACTGCAGGCTACTTCTGCTGACTTCCGGCTGCCTGCAATTTGGAAGTTCAAATCTCACCAGGCTCAAGGTTGACTCAGCCTCTCATCTTTCCGACATCAGTAAAATGAGGACCCAGATTGTTGGGGGCAATGGGCTGACTCTGTAAACTGCTTAAAGAGGGCTGTAAAGCACTGTCTTAGTGCTATTGCTACTCATAAGCAGAAGCAGTATGCTCTGTCCCATAATTGGTAAATCAGGTTGTCCTGATAGACCAGTCTCACTGGGAAAAAGCACTCTGTTTATTCCCACATATATACTCTCATATAGACCAATCTTAGTTTTGGGCACTTTCTGTGGATCCTAAATACAGAACATGTGCTTAACTTCCATTACTAAGTCTGCTTTTTTAGTGGCATGTCATCTATCGAGAAACATATTGCATCTCAAGCTGAAGCAAGCCCTGTAATGTTACAATTTAGGGATAGACTAACAACTAGTTGCATGCAAAATTCACTAGCCCGGGGATAAAACATTCTGGAGCATTCCAGAATGATCCATTTTTCTTCTGGAACTTGTTCATATAGTTATCATTTTCCAGAAATTAATCTTTCAGAGTAGGAAGTGGTTCTGAACTGCAAAGATTGAGCATGTCTAGATGTCTTGCAAAAAATGCAAGACAGGCTTTTTTCCAAAGATTTTTCCAATGGACATAAGAGGACCACTGTATAACCGACTGTCCTTTCACCCCTTGGCAACTTAGATGCAGAGTTGGGGAAAGATATTTTGCCTATTATTTTTGATTTCAGATTGCTGTCCTACCTGAAGAAACGGTGGAAATATCCTCAGGTCGAGGGATTCCATTGGAGATTATTTTTTTCTCTCCCCTCAAATGAAGCATCAAAATGAAGCATCAAAATTTAAACCATGTTTAAAGACAGATGCCAATATCAGTTTTAATCCATTTATCTGAAACAATACCGTTGATCATAGGTAATTGCTGAAATATATCGAGGGATCTTTTTCAGCTAATGGAGATCTATGACTTGAAGGAGACCAAAACTTATTGCTTAATGAGAAGAAGACACTTCAGCCCTATATTCAGGTGGCACATGCAGTACCATCTCAAGCAAGACAGCGTGATAATGCATAGAACAAGGAGCTAGCAATCAAATTCAATCTTACACAAGTTAAGTAGCTAGAACACAATTACTAATATAGCTTTGTAACCATATCCATTGTGGAGAAAGCTAGGCTAATAAAGGGAAAAATATTAAATAAGCAGATTGGGCAGACAGTAGCAAGCAACCTTGAAGAAATCTCTTGAAGTAAATTCTATTAACTTTAACAGTTGACATGACCACCTTAGTCCTAAACTGGCCAGAACTGGTCCATATCAGCAGATAAAGAGAGAATGTCTATACAGAATGCAAGAAAAGCCATATATATTCTGTTCTTATTTCCACCTAAATGCCTTTTTCTTTTCTGAAGAAGTGCCCGATAATCATTTTCTTCTATTTATAAAGCTGCATCTTGTTTACTCTTTCCAACTCACAATAATAGAATTGGAAGGGACTTTGGAGGTCTTCTAGTCCAACTCCCTGCCCAGGCAGGGTTGCTTGCATGTGCAGGGAAAGGATGCGTGTCAAAGAGCTCTCAGAAAGCCAACATTCAAAGTACATTTAAAAATCTTCCTCCAAAATAAATGTTAAAACCTAATATATCTTGAGCACTATATCTAGTGCTCAAGATAAATTACATATATCTTGATTGTGACTTGTCTTTTCTTTTTAATGTTCTGCAGGCATGTTTCCAGTTAAGTCAAACAGCCTATTAAAATATTTGAGGCATTGCTTTTGAAAGCTCCAGACAACTGTCACTTCTCAGGTATGCTGAAGAGAAAAATGTAAACTATTTTTAATCCACCAGAAGAGGAGTGAATAATATCTTAAAATAGAAGTGTTTCTATCTGGCAAAAGAAAATGACAGTCTAATGCTCTGAAGTGTGAAACTGAGAACACAATGAACATTGTAGATATTTTTATGTCTTATTTCTTTGAGTTTAGTTTGTTATAGTATACAGCAAAATAATTTTTTGAACATTCAACTTGTTTGTGTTGTAATACAACTGATAACTTACCTGGCAATGAGCCCTATCTATCAGTTAATAAATATGTGTAGGATTTCAATGCATAGTTTAATGGCACCTAAAGAACTTTACTTCCGAAACTTTGGACACTTGGTAATCCTTTATTCCCCATTGTTTGTTTGTTTGTTTGTTTGTTTGTTTGTTTGTTTATTTATTTTATTAATTGGACTTGTATGCCGCCCCCTCTCCGCAAGGACTCGGGGAGGCTCACAATTAAAACACAGTAGTACAAACAATAAATATTTAAAAGAAAAATTAAATCAAACAAGCCCAATCTTTAAAACCCAATTAAAATAGTTTAGTTTGTTTGTTTGTTTGCCTTCTGGATCAGGAAATGGAAAATGGAAGAAGTGCAGTCATTGAAAAGTTAATCAATTGTCACAAAAGAGCAAATTGACACCATTATTCATGGGTGATTGAGATCTTTACCCATGGTGTCTGCCAAATGTCTGCAACAGGCATATAATAAATTTGTTCCTATAATTATACAGAATGAATATGCTTTGTGTGTTCTGGTCATTACATTGTAGGATCAGAAGGGATCATTAGGCTACTGAGTCCGATCCTTTGGTCACTGCAGGAATCCAATTAAAAGCATCAGTTGGCTGTTTAGCTTCTGTTGAATATGCACAATAATGAAGAACAGCTTGCTATTTCTCTGAATAATTGTTCCTACTGAGAAAATGCTGTTATGGATAATTCAGTTGAAATCAGCTTCTTGTAACTTAAATACATTTTCCGTATCCTACATTTTGGAACAATAGAGATCATATCTGTATGATATTCTTTCAGGTATTTGATGATTGCTATCAATCTTCAAATCTTCTATGTTTCTCTTTTTAGGTTAAACAAATTCAGACTCCTGCTCCAAAGGATTCAGTTTGTGTTTCCACCAACTAGTCCCACAATCTAATTTGAATTTTTGTTTAAATTTTCTATAATTCTCAGAACTGTACATAATATTCAAAGAAGTGTACTTATTTTCTCTTTATGGAGAGCTAGCTTCTGAAACGATTAATTGCCAGGGGAAAAGAGGACCCTATAAAAATATCCTTTAAAACATATTTAAAAAGTTGGAGCAGCATATTTTGCTAAGGATTGCTAACCTAAAGACCATTTAAATTTGGGGTATCTCTGAAATAGCCCACTTTGTATCATTATTTGGGGAATTTGTTTTAAGGTAAGGAATTTTAATTTTACATGAGTGATGGTTTAGACTGAGATGGCAGTCATTGATCTGGAAAAGTTCTTGAAGTTGAAATTGATGATCGAATGAAAATATGAACTCAGAGTGACACAGCTATGAAAAATACAAATTCCATGAAAAATATGAGGGAACAGAAATGAACCTGCAGTATGGTAGCATTTTTATAAAACTGTGTATAAAACTATGACCATAGTAGGACATGAATACAGCTTTGACCACCACTTCATAAAAAAATATATTCTGGTGATCTGCAAAGGTATTTTTTAAAAGGCAGCCAAAAATATACAGGAGCTAAATCACATATCCAACAAGAAAAGATTACAACATTTAGTGGAGATTATAGAGGATTTTATTGGGTAGAGAAAATTAAGTGCTGGATAGATTTGTCTACTTTTATAATCCTAGATACTGGATGGACAAAAATAAATGCTTATCCATATAGTGCATAGTTAACTCTGATTGGTTGCCACAATAAATAATGGCGTAGCAATTTAAAGTAAGTTATTTTTAAAAATCATATACGCACACATGGGAGTAAACCTCTAAGTTTACTAATGTTGGCGATACACTACTTTCAAAATCAGAAGCAGTACACATCTCATAAAAGTTGTAACAGTGGAAAATTGTTATGGCCTTCATGTTCAGTTTCTCAGCTTCTTATTGCGGTGATAAACAGGATGCTGGACTTCCATTCTGATCTATATCAAGATGCCTGTTTTGATGTCTTAGATGTGAGGGAAAAAGTACTGCACCAACTAGCATATGTATTAAGTGTATTGCATTGGCAAGCAGAGCTTTGATCTTACCTGTTTTATTCTTGAGTCCACTTTCTGAAAACTGAATCATAAAAGATTCATCATTTAATATATAGATATTATTGCCCATATCATGAAATATTTCTTAATGAATCCTATGTTTCATACTAAATTGTGGATCCAACATCATTTGTCTAATTAATTCTGACAAAGCAAATAAATGACATACTTTTATATCCATTATGCAAATACATATGCTTAATATAAAACATATCTATATCACCTATATCTAACTATTGTCTATCATGCATAAGCTTTATTGACATCAGCAAGACTCTAGTCTACCAATTTACAGACTTCCCAATCCATACATTTTGGGGGACTGACCAACAGGCAGGAAATTTGATAATAAAGACTTTAGACAGGCTGTTAAATGCCTGCTCTTAAGATCCAGCTGTCTACAATTACTGTAGGCTCGAATCCCACCAGGCTCAAGGTTGACTCAGTCTTCCATCCTCTCAGGGTAGGTAAATTGAGGACCCAAGATTGTTGGGGGCAATAAGCTTACTTTGTAAAAATGCCGCTTAGTAATAAGCAGGCATATACAATTGAATGAAGGCTATTGCTGAGCGCATTGGGTTGTGCTCCAAAAATTGTAAGCCGCCCTGAGTCTTCGGAGAAGGGCGGCATATAAATGTATTTTAAAAAAAATAATGTACCAAAGCTCCCCTCTTTTTGTCTAGAGAAACCAAGTTAGTCATTTTGGAATCCTGGCCTCAAAAAGAGGAAAATAACAAAGTCTTGCTCAAACTAACTCCAAAGAGATTCCTCCAATAGCCAGTCAGTGAAAAAGATTTTGCCTTGACAAAGAATGGCAAGAGATTTATACGAAGAAGATCTGAGGGAAATCCTGGATAGAGGAATCTCTATGTAAAGCAAAAATGGGTCTTTGAAGAAGAGTGAGAGAGACTGGAATGGGAACCTAGGAAAATATAGTAATTTTTGAAATTTTTATACTAGAATTAATGTTCTTTCTCCATGGCAATTACATGTTATTACACTGGTATTCTCCATGAGATACTCCATGGCATTATATTGTTATGCATCATGGAACCTCATTATACCAGAATGCTTTCAAAGAAGAGGAAGCCAAGATAAGCATGGTCTACTTTAATAATCTTACTTCTTTCTTCTATGGATTATTTATGTTTTCTGTGCAGTCTGTGTTTTTATCAGCACTAAATGTCTTGGCACTTGATTATCTAGGGCAGGGATGTCAAACTCAGGTTGTCACAGCAGCAGCACATGACGTATTAGGACATTTTTCCCGTTGCTAAACTGGGCTTGGGCATGGCCAGAGCTTGACGCATCCAGCCCATGGGCCAGGAGTTTACCAGCCCTGATCTAAGGCTAAGAGGAAGATTTCTTTTTAACCTTTTCTCATTTTTTATACATTTAATTTTTAAAATATAGTCTGGTGCTTTCAATTTTATCTTTGAACATGGGAGGTTTTTAATAGTTATGCATCACCAAAACTATCAGAGCCAGGATGTGATGCTACAGAGTTCCTCCTTTTCTTCATAATGAGCACCACCAGTGGTGGAATTTGAATAATTTAACGACTGGTTCTCCGGCTGGTAGGTGTGGCTGGTTGATCATGTGACTGGGTGGGTGACGTCACTCATCACACCCAGCCCCACTTCCCAGCCACTCACTTCAAAGGCAGAGGTGGGATTCAGCCAGCTGGGGCTAATCCCACCACTGGCTGACTCCACCCCCGCCCATTCTTCGGTCTGTTTTTTGGGCATTTTGAGGGCATTTTCAGGCTGTTTTTTGGCTGCTTTTTAGGCCATTTTCAGACCATTTGGGGGGCATTTTTCAGGGCATTTTCAGGCTATTTTTAGACTGTTTTCAGGCTGTTTTTTGGGCCATTTTCAGATCATTTTTCAGACCATTTTTGGCCCCAAAAATGGCCCACTGAAAACTGGCCCCAAAATGGTTGAAAAACATCCCAGAAAACATCCCAGAAAACAGGCCAAAAAATGAGGGGGCGGAGCCAGTCAGTGGTGGGATTTGACAGTTTGCCAAATGATGCAAAATCTTAACTACTTCACCTCGAACCAGTGCAAACCAGCATCAGCCCACTTCTGAGCACCACCATAATTAGTGTTAAATTTGCATGAAGAGGCAGACACGGAGTGCTTCAGCTCTTAAGTTTATTGTGACTTTCAGCTCAGAATGCACCCGCTTTGGCTGGGCTGCGGCTGCTACCAGCCGCAGTTGCCAGCCAATCAGAGTGCAGGGTTTTCCCGCACTTTTAAACCAATCATTTTTAACACTTTACAAGAACAGTTCAAACTAAACCAATGACTTCAAACCTGCATACATAACACCCCTCCCCACTAGGTTCAGTCCATACTCAAACCCCATCTATCTAATGTATTCTTTTAAATAGGTGGGGCTCTTACGTGGACGTTGAGACCTACGTGGTTCAGATGTTTTAATGTTCTCACCCAGTGAGAGAGGAAATGTGTCTGCTGACATTTCCCCACTGGGACTTCTAGTAATAGTAGAACCTGTTTGGTTACTACAACCTGGTCTCTCCTCCCAATCCATCTCCAACCCAATGTCAGCACCTAAGTCAGGTAGTGATGTACAGTCTTCCACTTGTAAGGATGGATTTTGGCATTGTGACAGGTTTTGGGATGGTTCCTGTCGTAATGGCTCATTACACATGTGGTTGATTCTTGCTTGCTGATCATCCTCATGATCCTCCCTTCCCCTAGAAGAGGTACTAGGGATGGGAACCAGAGAGGAGCAATTGCGATGTTCCTGAGGTAATCTGGATCTAAGCTGATCAATGTGCCTGCTCCAGAGGACACCATCCTCTGTTTGTACCCTGTAAGACCTAGGGCCTGTGGTTTGGGTTATCTCAGCAGGAATCCATAATGGTTCACCCATAAGGTTCTTAGCATAAACAGAATCACCCACAGTGAATGTGCGAATTTTGCTAGTGGAATCTAGTGGTGCGTGCGTAAGTGGGATGAAGGCGGTCAAGGGGAGACCTGAGTTTCCTACCCATCAACAACTCTGCTGGGGATAAGTTAGTTGATGGGTTAGGAGTGATATGCTGGACACTGAGTAGTTTTTCAACTTTCTCAGTGATGTCCCCAGGACCCAATTACTGAAGTTTTTCCTTGGTAAAGTGTACCATGCGTTCAGCCCGGCCGTTAGCCGAAGGGTGCCCAGGGGCTGTCAGGGCATGTCTGATACCCTGCTGTGCTAGATATGATTCAAAAAGGTTGGACGTAAATTGAGGACCATTGTCAGAAACGAGGACATCAGGTAACCCATGAGTTACAAAAAGCCTCTTAAGCTGCTTAATGACAGCTTCAGTTGTGGTGGATGCCATAGGGATAACCTCTAGCCATTTGGAATATGCATCTACTAAAATCAGGGAAGTGTGCCCTCTGTTAGGGCCAGCGAAATCAATGTGAATCCTGGACCATGGGCCCCTAGGACATTCCCATTCCTGTTTGGGGGCAAGAGGTGGGGCAGGCCTGACTTCCTGACAGTTGGGACAGGATGCAACCCAGTGTTCAACCATTTTGTCAATACCTGGCCACCATACATAACTCCTGCCCTAAAAAGAGAATACCTGAGACATGGTTGGAAGCTTATATTACCCTAATACCTAAAGAAGAAATGGATCTACAACAGGTTAAAAATTATAGACCTATCTCATTGTTGAATTCAGATTATAAAATTTTTGCTTCAATCTTGGCAGAAAGAATGAAAAGATACTTAAATGAATTTATCCACACGGATCAAAATGGATTTTTGCCAAAACGACAAATCAAGCAAAATGTGAGAATAATTTTAGATACTCTGGAGTATTATGAAACACATCCTGAAAAACAGATGGCACTGATGTTTTTAGATGCTCAAAAAGCATTTGACAATGTGAACTGGCGGTTTATGATATTGCAAATGATGCAAATGGGCTTTGGAAAAACTTTATACAAGCTATTGAGGCAATATATAATAATCAAACAGCAAAGATATTGGTAAATGGAGAGCTGACAGAATCTATAGGGATAAGAAAAGGAATCAGACAAGGTTGTCCTCTGTCGCCCCTACTGTTTGTTTTAACACTAGAAGTACTGAATAGAGCTATCAGAGAAGATAACTCCTGCCCAATCCCTTCATTCTGACAATTCCTGGATGACCCTCATGTAACATTTCCAAAACCTCTTTTTGTAGTTTTGCAGGAATAATCACCCTGTTACCCCACAAAATACATCCTCTTAATACAGATAATTCAGTTTGCCTGGATTTAAAAGGTTGGGCAAGTTGAGGTAGATCTTGAAGTGGCCAACCTTTCTTAATCCAGCCTATAACAGGAGCCAATAAAGTGTCTTTGGCAGTCTCTCTGGCAATTTCAGCAGCGTGTACTGGAAGCTTGGCAACAGTTTCTAGAAAAAAGGTGTAAGTCTCAGGAGCAGGATCCTCAGTGTGTGAATGAAGTGGGCAGCGACTCAAAGCATCTGCATGCCCAATGTCTTTTCCAGGCCTGTGGATGAGTTTGTATGAATAAGCAGCAAGAAATTCAGTCCATCTCAGCATTCTTGGTGACAGGATCGTGGGCGTTGGTTTGTCCCCTGCCACAATACCTAAAAAAGGTTTGTAATCTGTGACAATAGTAAATGTTCTCCCATATAGATACTCATGGAATTTCTTGACAGCTGCAACAATTGCCAAGACTTCCTTGTCCAGTTGGCTGTAATTTCTCTCTGCTTTAGTCAAGGTGCGAGAGTAAAATGCAATAGGGACTTCCCTCCCGCTGGGAAGCATGTGGCTCAACACCCCCCCCCACTCCAAAAGGGGATGCATCACAAGTCAGTACAACTGGCAAATTCTCAGAGAACTGTATCAGTACAGAATCAGAAGTGAGTTGTCTCTTAATAGTGTTAAAGGCAGCTTGTTCTTTCCTGCCCCAGACCCATGCAGACTTTTTGTCTAGTAATCTGTGTAGTGGTTCTGCAATGGTTGCCTTCTGAGGTAGAAACATGTGATAGAAGTTAATGAGTCCCAGGAAAGCTTGCAAGTCTGTTCTGCGTTTAGGCCTGGGGGCTTCTTTGATTGCCTGAACCTTGGCTTCTTTGGGGTGAATACCATGTTTGTCAATCATATAGCCTAAGAACTCTACCTTGTCAGTTCTAAGTGTGCATTTTTCTTCTTTGACTTTTAACCCCACTTCCTTGAATCTGGTTAGGACTTCTCTGAGTCTCTTGAGTAACTGAATGTCATTTTCAGCAGAGATTAACACATCATCAAAATAAGGCACTACCCCTGGCACCTTGGAGCATCCTTTCCATAAGGCTTTGGAAGATGCCTGGTGCCACACTTACTCCAAATTTTTACCTTTTGCATTTGAAAGCACCTCTATGAGTCACAATGGTTTGGGCCCCTGCAGTGGCATCATCAACTGTTAACTGTTGATATGCCTGGGCCAGATCCAATATGGCAAAGACTGTGCCCCCGCCAAGAGAATGTAATAAATGATGCACCACTGGAACTGGATATGCACTCTGTTGTAGCGCATGGTTCAATGTCCCCTTGTAGTCTCCGCAGATTCTCACAGACCCATCAGCCTTGACTGGTGTGACTATGGGTGTCTCCCACCTGGAGTGTTCAGTGGGCTCTAAAACCCCTTGAGCTATTAATTTATCTAATTGTGCATCAATTTTTTCCTTTAAGGCAAATGGGACCCTTCTGGGCTTTAAACGGATTGGTGGCACCTTGGGATCTAGATTGAAAGTGATAGGGGTCCCCAGGTACTTGCCTAATCCGTCGCTGAAGACCTCTGGAAACTCAGATTTCAAGGCCTCCTCCCACTCAGTGTTAAGTTTGCATGAAGAGGTGGACACGGAGTGCTTCAGCTCTTAAGTTTATTGTGACTTTCAGCTCAGAACGCACCCGCTTTGGCTGGGCTGCAGCTGCTACTTATAGCCAGCAGCCGCAGTTGCCAGCCAATCAGAGTGCAGGATTTTTCCCGCACTTTTAAACCAATCATTTCTAACACTTTACAAGAACAGTTCAAACTAAACCAATGACTTCAAACCTACATACATAACAATTAGCACCATTGCTATTATGTTAAGTTTACAGGAAAGTAAGTACTCAAGCTGTGAGGTGCCTATCAGTCTCACAAACCAATGTTAAATGGGAAGAAGTCAAACAAAACTATTTCCCTTCTTCCAAGAGAGATGATAGCAGCAGGAAAGCACTCCATAACTGAGGAGCAGCAGGAGAGCAGACCAATCTATGTAAAACACAAAATATTTCTGGGAGAAGAAAATAAAACTTTTCCTGATCTTGCATCTGCTGACACCAACTCACCACAGCCAACTTGCCATGGCCAACTTGCAATGGGACAATTAGTTGCGGGACAACTTGCCTTGGGACAAAAGTTACATAAAAAATAAATAACAAAAAATAAATGGTGGAATAGAAAGAATCATTAAAGTAAGGATGCAAAAGGAGGAACAAAATGAAATGTGATTGACAAGTTGTCCAACAGTGAGCTGGCCCGTGGCGAGTTGGCCATGGTGAATTGGAAGCAGTGAGTTGGCTGCAGCAAATTTGCCATGACTAATTGTCCTATTCCAAGCCACAGTTCTTAATTGTTGGCTTAAGTCTTCAGAATTGTATGTTCATGGATATTTTTGAAAATACAGTGATACTTTAACCTACCTCAGTTAACTTTTCATAGAAGTTTTGTTGAAAGAATGTTTATCCTTTCAGCACATAGATACACACAAACACAAAGTACTATTATCACACCTGCTGACAGAAAATGTTATCTGTTAGACTGCTGAGTCAAGACCCTTGCAAATACTAGATTGAATTAACAATAAAAGGCTTAAGTCATCCAATTATACCTCATCACGGTTGAAGTCATTTTGCTGGGTGACAGCATAGTCTTTTTCCTGAAACAGAAAGAGTATAAACTGCAGAGGAGCTAAATCAACCCTGTCAAGAAACTAGAGAGCGGGATAGAAATGCTCACATTCAAATACCTTTCAGTTGACTATTTCATGTACATGTCTTCCATATAAATTTTATTCCAGCTTCCTCATTTCATATATTTAATTCATCTGCTGGGAATGTTTAATTAGCTAATTAATTGGTCAATTATAAATGAAAAGCACCCCTTCCTAACTCATATCCTAAGATACATTAATGAGAACAGCAGATTTATTCAAGTTAGTACATAGCTTCATGTGATCATGTGGGAGAGGGTTATAATTTTATTATTTTTCTTGTTATTTGTTTTATTTCTTTTATGTGATGTTTTTATATCCTTGTAGGCCATATTGAGTCACAGTGAGTAGGTGGCAATATAAATTTTCTAAATAAATAAATTACATGATGGCCAACTTAAATGAAAACCACCAAGAAAATGGATGAAAGCCAAAGTGCTTCAGTCAAGAACTGCTTGTTTGTGTCACTTTTCAGTAAATGCACTTCTTGCAACACAACACAGATTTTGATTGATTTGGTTTAACTTGTACTAAGCAGAGGTGGTATTCAGCAGGTTCTGACTAGTTCTGGAGAACCAGTAGCAGAAATTTTGAGTAGTTCAGAGGCTATTGCTGAGCACACTGGGTTGTATCCCAAAAATTGTAAGCCGCCCTGAGTCTCCGGAGAAGGGCGGCATATAAATGTAATGAAAAAAAAAAAAACTGGCAAATACCACCTCTGACTGGAGATTTTACAGTATCCTTCCCCTGCCACGCCCACCAAGCCACGCCCACAGAACCGGTAGTAAAAAAATTTGAATCCCACCATTGGTACTAAGTCACCTTTGGTTCACATTGAAATTAATGGTTTGATTTATCTGTGTTTGTGTAACTTTATATATATAAAGTTGAAGACAAAAGATTAGTTGCATATTTATTGTTCATAATTTTATCATTTAGTATTTTTGCATAAGAGAATAAGCACAATATAAAGGGCAAAACTAGTGCTTTTTTCTTTATTAATTGTTATAATTGTTCAATTATACCTCAGAACAGAAACTCAATGTAATGTAAACTCAGAAACATGTTATGGATGTATGCAAAAGAAATTCATTTGTGGCTTCTTGAAAGTGGTGGCCTCAGGTCTGCCAGTTAATTTTCTTTAAGCAGTTAAATTAGTTCCAATAATGCCTGTGAATGAATGGTATTCTAACATCCAAAAAGATTCATTACCATATAACTGTTCTGTTCTGGAAAGTTATAGGATTCTCAGAGGCAGATTTGAGACTCATGGAGAACAGGGTATGAGAGAAGGACAGAAAAATAAAAAAATTTATTGCATAAATATATTCAGTTAACATTAGAGATAATCCATAAGCTTCCATTTATAAGGATAAGAATTTGGAAATATTAGAATTAGTTCAAAAGCTGCTTAATCTTTATGATTCATGAGCATTGGGATTATACCTCTATGATTTGTCCTGTGGTTGGACAGATAATGAGAACCATCTCTGTGCTCATTCACTTATTAGGTAACTGAAACTTCCTTATTACAAGAATTCCAGCAAAGGAGACACCATTCTAATCCCAATTAATATGTGAGTTCATAAGAAAAGTATCATTTTAATGGATTTTTAAAATGAATACTATGCATTTACTGACCCAAATCAATATAAAACAGTATCTATATTAGTTTACATGTATGCTGCTTCTATATAGGCACAGTATCAGTTAAGACTTATTGACTCCTTCTTTTCCTTGTAAATGGATTGTGTTAAGAATACCCAACTGTCACCCTTTAAATTTATGTTTATATCCAACTTCAAAACTCCTTTTAAAATGTATATTTGGCTTGTTGGAAGTGAAGCTTTTAAGTTCTCCAAATAATGAGTGCAAAATTGGGACATATTTTTGACTAATATAATGAAATAAAATATAACTCTGATTTGAAAAGATATTCTGATTTGATGCAAAGGCAAAATAGCTTGTAAAAATCTGCCCTCACATCAAATTTAATTCACAATTCACAATTAGTTCACGTTATCCCCATACTCAATCAACAATACTGCAAATTGTCTAAAGTTGACTACATGCTTCTGGAATTCTTGGAATTTCATACAATATGTAGGTCTGTGCCCAAATCCCACAATAATGCCTTTAATACAAAGAGAATTATCTGTCTGAAGGACCACATACCTACCAATACTTTGGAGCTAATATCAACTTTCCTTGTCCCATTACCCCTCCCCCTTTTTAAAAAAATACTATTTTGAGAGACTGATAGAATAGTGGGTTCTTTTTTAATATGTTAAAAAAAGAGGCTAGTCAATCATTCATTATAGATGCTTTAATAAGTTCTGAAGTTGGATTTGATTGCCAAAATAGCCCATACCAACTTTTTGATTCTATGGTAATATTTTTTTTTACAAAGTACATCCAAAGTAATGTATCAGACACATCCCAAATATATAATTTGCCCAACTACCACAAGTATTTATTCTTTTTATTTATACCCTATCTTTTCCCCAGTCAGATGAATGCCTTGTTCCACTTTTAACATTGCAATTCACATGACCATTCATGCATACATTAGTGCTGATAAAAAGAATCACTTCAATCAAGAAGCTTAAATATTTATCCCAAAAGATCTGGAAATAGTCAAAAAATAAAATACTACATTGAAATGGACTTTTTGACAATAATTTTATTAATGATCAAATAGATTAGTAAAATACAAGAGGACATTATTGAAAAATATTTGAAAGTTTGACCAATACATTGTTACAGAAGTAACAGAGTTAGAATCTTTCCTCCATTCTCATTTTTTGATATATGCATATTTGCAAAACATGTAAATTTGCTTCAGGTTGCTTGAACCCTTTATAACAGAGTTTAATTGTATACATAAATAAGTGGTTATTGTCTCAAAAGAAAAGGCATCTACATGATATGGGTGTATATTTTTCTTCAATATCAGATTATGGAAGTAATATCTCAAAATTGAAAGTGTTCTTTATTTCTTCAATTTTTTTTTGCAACTTTAGAAGATGGGAGCTCTTGTGGTCCTCATAGATTTCATAACACTTTCATTTCTTATGCTGAGCCAAATTCTTCTCAATCCTGACAAAGTCTTAACATACAGAGTAATATAACAACAGTGTTGCTTGAAAGGACTGGTATGTGCACTCTGCACTGGTCCTCAAAACAATACTATATGGCAAAGATCAAGGTCTAATAATAGACAAAATTGATGACGAATATTCAGAAATTTTAATTTGAAGTAGGTCTTTGCAATATCTTTCAATACATATACTAATCAACCAAATATAATGTCAACAAAGACTTGTCTCCTATCTTTCTACTTAGTCATCAGGAAGTAGACATGTCCTGATGATTGGTCAGCTTGTCACTATTTGACATATATTTAAATTACAATTATTAATTGCCTATTATGCTGCTCTTTCTGAAAGAAACATCAGGAATTCCATTACAGATTTTGTCAAGGAAAAATGTTCCTAGCTTTTCTTTTCATCTTATTCTCAAAAGATGTCAGGGGGCAAGGTCTACGTCTCTTCCTCTGCTATTTATTTCAAAAATATGATTGCCTGAGAAAGCTGGAGGTACTGGGTTGAAGGTACTACCAAACTGAGATGAAAGAATTGTTTAGTAGAGTATTTTTGAAATAGTGCCACTGTTTTCTTACAGTTGGCGAACATGTGTGTATCTTTTGGGAAATGGATATTTATGTTTTATTTTAAAATGTTTGAACCTTGGAATCATTCCTATGTATTATTAATTTGATTAATCCCTCTAGTTGTCCTCTAATTTGTCCTTGTGTTTGCATTTGAGAGAAAATAAATGAATACATTTTGTAGAGCCAATTTTCATGGGGACCATCTACATTCAAAAATAAAGTTTTGGAAATATCAATTCATTCTTTGAACACTTGTGTGCAAATATGGGAAAAAATAGGACAGGAACAAAGAAAGAAACTAATGGTAAGAAGAAGTGGCAAGAAGAAATCCTAAAAGCAACAGTACAACCCTTACACCCATTTCCCTCCCACCACCCACTACTTTGTATGTGATGAATACAGATCCTTCTCCACCCCCACCCACTTGCATCCATAACTCAGGATTAATTCTTCAGACAAGGCAACTGATTCTTTTCTGTTCTCTCCAGAGGTTGAAGGAAGGACTTTACTTTACAAGCACTTCAAGAGAAAAGTATTGCAAGATGTTCCTCTGGGACAGTCACAGAGTTTTCCAATCCTGGCACCTTTTCTCACAGCACACTGCTCTCCTGCATCACACTGTCATTAACAGCAACCAACAATTAGATCAAGAGTGAAACCGCATTGGGCCAGAGGGGGAAAAAATATCACAAAAGAATTTTCATTTGCAAAAATACAAACTCTATATGTGAGGTTTGCATTTCCACCTGATTTAAAGGACTCAAGCTAAACTTCAATTATTTCTGTATTGTAGCAGATCAGATGAATGAATTAGAGAAAATATTTCATTTAACTTTCTGTATCAGCATTGAAATCTTTATAAAAATTGCTTAAAACATCCATTTTTTAGACTTCATGAAAAAGTTCAGCTGCATATGTGTAGAATTTTTTTTTTAAAAAGTATCATAACCCTGGTTGGATGTCATCACTTATCTTTTTAACCAAGATGTAATTTTTTTTGTCAAAAATTCAAAATAGAAGACACCAAAACTCACAACTCCGCTATCGTAATATGAATCTACACTAATGATAAGGTTCTTTTTCCTTTTCAACCATATTCTAATATTTAATTCAGAAAATACTAGTTGATGAAAAGGAGTCTAATTCCTCCTGTAAATTATTGACCAATGTTTCATTCAGATTCTTTTTAACTTTAGCCTCAGAAGCATTTCAATTTAAGTAATAGCCTAAAATATATGCAAAGAAAGTAGACATATTTACAATATAATCCAGTGCATGGGATTTAATCCCAAAAATCAGAATATATATTTGCAGCTTTAGGATATTAGATAGAAAAGGAAAGAAGGAAACGGAACATTTGTAAAGTATTATTTCAGTATTTTCAAGCAGGACACCAAAGGTTTGACATGAGAAAAGGTAGAACATTATTATTATAAGGCTAACATTAAGCCTTATGTTGATAATGTGGGGATTAATAAAGACAATAGAGTGAAAAAGTTTTGCTTTTATTGGCGGTTTTCTAGGAAAAAGTTCTTTCCTCAATCAGATGTCAGCTCCCTACCAACCTACTTCTGCTCCAGGGAATATGCTGTTTTAAAAATAACTTTTCTGAGTTAGAATCAGAACACACTCACCATGGGAACTTGACCGTACTTCTTCTCATAATGTGGAAGCCGTTTGCTTTTCAGCTTCTCCAGGACTTCCTGCAGTGCTTCAATCTGCAGATACATGAACTAGCCTATTAGTAATAGATCAAGCAGCCTGAGGAGGCTGAACACAGAGTGGGAGGCAAAGCATTTGACAACCTAAAAGAAAGCTGGACTGGCCTCTCATAGGCAATTGGGAATGGTGGACATTAAGAGCTGATATTAAGAGCTGTAGACCTGATGCCCTCATTTAGGAGTTTTCTTCTTTTCAAGCTTCTGTTCAACTCCAACTTTCCCTTCCTATTCAGCTTACCTCCCTGCTAAGAATGGCTTTAAGTTTGCCAAAAGTTGCATCTCATGAGATTTGAAGCAAAACGTGAGGAGTGAACAGCTGCTAGGCAGTTTAAGATTAACATCGGAAAATAGTAAAAGAAGCTGCTGAGATCAGTTATAGCCCCACCCGCCCATTCAGACGCTTTCTCGCTGGAAAACATACCAGTTCCTTTTCGTGGGACGTTTCCTCCATGGTGGAATAGAGATCCAAAGCTCGGGATTGAAGTTCGCCTTCTTCCTGACCGTGGACTCCCGCAAGCAACAACAAAGCGGTTCCCAGCAGGGCGAAGAATCGAGAGCTCTCCATGGTTCTGAAATGTAGCTCAGCTTCGCCGAGCAGTCTTTATACGGATTGTTGGAGTCACCTGTTGACAAAGCTTATTGCAATGTAATACGTCACTCCACCAGCGGGTATCTGTGGAGGTGGGCGGCGATGGGAGGGGGTAGAATCTGATGATGAGTTAGGCAAGAAGCTTAATTTCCTTCAGGGCAGACAGAAGCCTGAGAGGGTAAAGAAAACAAAATACAAGAGGAGCTATTAAATAAATTAGCTAGCCACTTCTCAACAAAAACTTAGAACAGTATCGGTTTTAGGCACCATATATTGAATTGCCAGGTTCTCACCACATACCTAGCCAAAAACAAACTACACTGTCATTTTGTGTATTATGTGTGAATCTCTCCATTTTGGTTTGTAAATAATGGTTTGTTTAAATAGTTTAAAGTGTGAATTCAGCCAATTAGCAACTCATAATTAAACCAGTGTTATGCTGGATTATTATTAAGATCCAGTCCACTTTGTCTTCATTGCCTATAGATGATTTACACAAGTAATATATGAGTTCTATATGCTTGATTTTGCTGGATCGCATACTGGTCAAAAGAAGTGAGCTGAAGGTTTGGGCTGAAATGTCATCAATACATAGATAAATGTAGTTTTATTTCACTGTTCACCATCTAATATAATGGAGAGCAACCTTTAGCTCAAGAATTCCATGCAATTTCATGCAGTATTGAGTAGCCAGTCAATGCCCATAATTAATGTGTGTGTGTCTGTGTATGTGTGTGTCATTTTATTGAGTACAATAAGAATTCTATGTAACTGTATTCTATGTATCTCTTGTAATTTCATACTTTCCATATCTCATTCTCTTTTTTACAACTAGAAATTTGATTTCATTAGTTTAATAAGGCAATTGCTTATTATACTTTTCTAATATGCAAGAGAATTAGCACAAGATTTATACAGCTCATTGCTCTGAAACTATGGGCACAACTATGGTTGTGCTCCAAAAATTGTAAGCCGCCCTGAGTCTTCGGAGAAGGGCAGCATATAAATGTAATTAAAAAAAAAATCTAAAAGGCTTTATACTAAATCCTAGAGCTGACCTGAAGGATGGAGAAAGCAAATAAATATTGCTTACAATAGGAGAGTTGCAGACTCAGATTACCCATTTCTTATTATAAGCCATAAACCATGATGTACAAACCACAATGGCGAAGTTTACATGTCCCACTAAAACTACGTACATAAATACAATCATAGCACCTCTCTACACCCTTCTCATTAGTTTTTAATAGCCTTTTAAAAAATTAAAATAAATATGAAATGAAAAGCTGATGTTTTCCAAAATAAAGTGTCAGCTTCCATTGTTTCTCAAAGAAAATCCCAAAGCCGCACCTGGATCTCATAGGAATTCCTAGAAAATAAAAAAAAATGGACCAAATGTTATCTTTGGAAATATATGGACTGGTAAATATAAAAAAATCTAACTAAATTATTGAGTAAAATATTTAGAGTAGTGACAAGCACCAGAAGTCTTTTGGTAAAAATTGGTATTTTGTGAATATTTATATTTGTGAATAGATAAGACCCATCAAAATAATCATTTTGTAAGAACACACAAGATGTATCCTTAAATTTTCAGTAATGCCTTCTAGCCCAAAAGGTCAAGGAGAAATACTGCTGAAATCCGATTCAACCCTTCATGACAATTAAATTAATTTCCATAAAGAAAGGGGTTAGACAAATATTAACTACATTTACAGAGGACTTGTGAAGCCTTTTCAGTTTAGGGAACATTTTTTAAAAAAATCTGATCAATACTTGATCAAGAAGAAAAACTCTAGTGACAGAAAATTGAATGCATTTGAGTGCATTTTTCTTTTATCCTTAGCCTCTTCCGGATCCCATCGAAATCATGCAGAACCCTAAGACTAAAGAATACAGTTTGAAAAAGCCTGCATGAATGAAACTTGATTTCATTGATTGATTCGGTAAATAATCAAATATTGTTTGAGCCCTCGCCACCTCCAGATTGGATTACTGCAATGCTCTCTACATGGATCTGCCCTTGAAGAGTATTTGGAATCTTCCGCTGGTACATAATGCAATGGTGCAAAAAAATTATGTGTGCTCCTAGAGCAGCATCTTATTCTCCTGCTCCACAAGTTACATTGGCTGCCAGTTTGCTTCTGAATCCAATTCAACTAGTTTTAACCTTTAGAGTCTTTCATGGCATGAGACTAGGGACCTTATTTCCCCAGTTATATCAGCCATCCCATTAGATCTTGCCATAGGTTCTATTGGCTAGGAACCTACACCTGGTGAGTACCAGAAGACATGCCTTCTTTGCTATGATGCCTGCCTTATGGAGCTTCCTCCTGAAATTAGATTGGCCTCATCCCTTAGGGTTTTCCCTAAGACCTGGTTATACTGTGCATTATCCATAGCCTTCTTGTGTGTGATGGGTGGCTATATAAATTTGATGAAGAAATAACTATAAACTGTATGTTAGAATGCATTTACACTTTTACACCATTGAGAGTTAGATTGAAATTCACATAATTTCCTATACATGTGGCTGAGAGATCAGAGGCCAATCAGAACTCCTTCTTGAGGAGAATGGGCAGCCTACAAACATTAATATAAATAAATAAATAAATAAATAAATAAATAAATAAAGGAAATAGCCAGCACTTGTGTATTTCCCTCAAAAATAAACTGACAACAAACACTATTTCAACCTTGATCTAATGTGGTCTCTGGTTCCTGAAACAAATTGCTCAGGTAGACCAAAAACCCTCTGCCAATAGAGTGTAGCACAGTACACCCAGTAATACATGTGTTGTTTTAATATATTACAGGAAGTGCCAGAGTTGCCATACCAACTGAAGGAATTCAGAGTTGTTTGCTTCAAACTGGAACACAAGATAGCCATTTTGATTCGGAACTGTCCCTGTGTACCTGGTCCTTCTGGGAGAATGTGACCCTATTCAGAATAGGGAAATTGATAACATTCCTGCAATTGTGACTTCCTACAATGAGTATCTCTGACATCAGATTTTGTTTCAATATATTATTTCGCATCCAACCTGTTAAGACTGGAGAAAGACATTATACTACCTCTTGAAAAAAAGATCAGATAACTAGATTTGAATGTTTCTAAATGACCATTTAACTATTCCAGGATATAGCAATAGCATTTAGACTTATATACCACTTCACAGTGCTTTATAGCCCTCTCTAAGTGGTTTACAGAATCAGCATATTGCCCCCAACAGTCTGGGTCCCTCATATAATGTTTAGATGTCAGAAGTGGAAGGTGACAGAAATACATGTCGTCTACACTGAAGCATAATGTTGGAATTTAGTTTGTACTGCCCCAATTCTTATCATTTTGTTCAAACTTCCAGATGAGGTATTCTTCCAGCACACATAACTGGAGGTAACCATAGATTAATTTCAAAACTTACTATAGGGATCTCTAATCTTTTTGACTGGTAGGCACATTTGGAATTCATAGAAATGCAAATTAGCAAAGCTAGCAAATTAGCCTGAGAACCCAAATATATGGTGGACTCAATCCCCTAATAAGAAATCTATTTTTATCTACAGCTATCGCAGAGTTCCTTTCAAACTATTTCTCACCCCCGCAGTGTTAAAATGCGAAAGTCACTCTGCCCAGTTATTAACGTTGCTGTCTGCCAGAATCACGCCTCCAAATACAGGCACACTCACGTCCAAAGAGAGATATTTCTTTTTTTGCAGTATCCCCTTTTTTTCCACAGACCAGTCCTATTCTACTTTCTTTTATCATTATATTAGGTAACTTCCAGCCATTTCTGGTTACATTGTCATTATCACAACACTTTTCTTTCCTTCCTTCCTTCCTTCCTTCCTTCCTTCCTTCCTTCCTTCCTTTCCTTCCTTCCTTCCTTCTTTTCTCCCTCCCTTCCGAGTCCCAGAGTCATTCCCTGGAATTGTAAGGTTGGAATGTTTTGCTTTGCCCTCCCTGCCAAATAATTCATATTTTAGTGTGTCCTTTTTTCAAGTGCAACTGCAGTAAGTACCATCATGCCATACTATCTTTCACAAGCTACCTGTTGTTTAAAAATAGTGACTATGGAACAATATCATTTGCATTCATTCAAGAATGTATTTTGACCCTAGGCCATATATACAATGAATGTCTCCTAGTGGAAACTTTAACATCAGTGGTGGGATTTTTTTTTTTACTACCGGTTTAGTGGGTGTGGCTTGGTGGGTGTGGCAGGGAAAGGGTACTGTAAAATCTCCAGTCAGAAATGGTGTTTGCTGGTTCTCCAGACTACTCAAAATTCTGCTAACGGTTCTCCAGAACTGGTCAGAACCTGCTGAATTCCACCACTGTTTCACATGGTTAATGTATCAGTTATTTTCAAAGGTATGAAATGTATATAAATTGGTCCTTTTGTCTATGTCTCAAGACTGTTGATGAACTATGCCTTGCTCAAGGAAGGTATTCATTACCACTGTTGGAAAACTTGCAGCCCAAGAATGTAATTTTCAACAAAAGCCTGGTTTTTGTTTTATACTAGTTTGTCTACATTCTACATTTATTAGATTTTTATCCTGCCTTTGATACTTTATAAGTAACTCAAGGCAGCAAACATACACACACTCCTTCTTCCTAGTTTCCCCACAAAAATCTAATGTTTACATGATAGATTATATGCCAGCCTAAAGCAATATATTTAAACAAAGGAAGTGTTTTTTAAGAAAACATTTGCTGAAGTGCTTTAGTTTAATGTTTGATAACCCCAAGTGTCTTTATATCATGAGGCAACTTGCAGTTCTTAGTCACTCTCTGCAAAGAAGCTGACAGGCACCAGTAGGCAGTGGCATATGGGTCACTTGTTATCCTGTTAGCAGGGGAAAAAAGGCAGCCTTCTTACTGATAATCATTGGTCAGGGAATCAATAATATATTTCAACTGTATCTTCTTGCCCAAGGACTGAATGACGGCACAGATGGACTGTTTAATTGTCCCATCTTCCAAAGCACCTACATGCCCAAATTCCCAAAGGTTCAACAGAGCTCAATGCAATGTTTCCAATCCCCCTGCCCTAGTTTGCCCAACCTTGTATTAGTAAAGACTAGAGTATTTATATCTTTAGATGTGCCTTTTTCGGGTTTCAAAAGTAAAGACATGCAGACGAGACATGTTAAGAATTGATAAATGTAAGCCTATGAAGGGAGCATTAATAAAAATTGAAAGTATCCCCCTTTCTGAGCATCACATTTTAGAATTTTAAAGCATGTTATAATGCGAACATATTAGATTCATTTAAAATTTACTGTTCCCTACATATTTCTTCCAAGTTTACTTGCCTTGTGGATGATGAAAATCTTTCTGCACTGATTGATGTATCATTGAAATGTCAATATTCAGTTCATTAATAAGATGCTATTGGATGCATAATCCACAAGGATTATTTCTGTTTCTGAATCTCATCTCCAAAATGAGAATGACTTATCTCTCAGACTTTCAAAGATAAAATAATGACAGCAAATATTATAGTCTTACAGCAGGGTCCCCAAACTTGGCAATTGTAAGACTTGTGGACTTCAACTCCCAGAATTCCTCAGCCAGCTATGCAGGCTGAGGAATTCTGGGAATTGAAGTCCACGTCTTATAGTTGCCAAGTTTGGAGACCTCTGTCTTACAGAGTGATATAGTTCTCTACTCCCAATTCTCAACAACTAGACTGAAAAATTTCTCTCATTTTATCACACATGAATTTCACAATACTGGAACAAAAGTTGGCTATGCAGTGACTTGCAAAATGCCATGAAATTCAGAAAGGCAAGGATCAAGCACTTTCCACTGCAGGAAGATTATTCCAAAATGAAATACAATCTTTGCTGGAATCCATTTGCTCCTTTATTAATCAATATATATTTGCAAATCAGTGGTAAGAAAATGAAGTAGGGATCAAAATTCTTGAGACAGAATGTTATTGAAGAGCGACACAAAACAGTGGCATCATAGTATTAAGTACAGTACCAGCTGCCAATACAACCAATCTTAATTTTAAAAAAATGTATGAAAATGCTTAATCATAGGCTAATTATATTAAAGATATATGAATCACCAAATCCTAAACAATTTATATTATTTAAATCATACTTGCAATAAATAGAACAAAGATAAAATGTGCTGTGCAATGTGAATTTAAAGGCAGATAAACATCTTATGTCATTAGTAAAGAAATTAAAGTTTGAATTTTGTTCTCAAGAAAAATTAACTCTCTCTTCAAAAACTCTTTGGATTAATTCTTCAAAAAACTTGTAAAATTAGAATAAATTGTGTTGGACCCATGTTCAACCCTTATTTAAAAAGGACTAAAGAGAGGATTAACCTTATTTATTGCTAATTTTTGATAGGTTGTAGAAAGAATATAATCTTCCAAATAGCACTATATAAAAACATATGTTCTCAGGTTTGTTGTTGTTAGTTGCGAAGTTGTATCCGACCCATCGCGACCCCATGGACAATGTTCCTCCAGGCCTTCCTGTCCTCTACCATCTTCTGGAGTCCATTTAAGCTCACGCCTACTGCTTCAGTGACTCCATCCAGCCACTTCATTCTTTGTCGTCCCTTTTTCTTTTGCCCTCAATCTTTCCCAGCATTAGGCTCTTCCTTCTCATTAGGTGGTCAAAGTATTTGAGTTCTCAGGTTACACCCATTAAATTTATGATACTGAAAACTCATTTTAAGTCTATTAGGTGAAGGTATATTTAGATGCTAAACAGTTTATTAACTGTTGATTAACAAATTTAACAAAAATAAATACAATCTTGAAGAAATGTGTAGATATTGTTAATAACATTATTATTAGCAAGTTAGATTCAATGATGTGTTGTTAAATTATGTTCCTAAAATTGTGAATTCATCTATTTGGATCTATCTTGCCTGGACTGTAGCCAACTCCTATCCCTCCACATTGTTATGTCTTTTTTAAAAGATATTTCTAAACCAGAAACCAAAAGCTGCCTTGTTGAAACGTATGCACTCTTAGCCTTTGAACTGTTGAAAAATAGATAATCAGAGTTGGAAGGGACCTTATAGGTCATCTAGTCCAGCCCTCCACCAAGTGGGAGACCCTACACCATTTCTGACAAATGGCAGTCCAATATCTTCTCAAGTCTCAAGTGATGGCGCTCCCACAACTTCTGAGGGCAAGTTGTTCCATTCTATAATCCTGTACACTATGATTTATGTAGAAAGAAACTGAAATTGTTTAAAGAATATTTACTATTTACTATTGTTTGTTGTATTTTATTTTCACTCCTTTCTTTCTTTCTTTACTTAGGAAAAACAAAAAAACAAGTATCTTTTCTTTTATGTATACTGAGAGTATTTACACCAAGACAAATTCCTTGTGTGTCCAATCACACTTGGCCAATAAAGTATTCTATTCTATTCAAAAAAACATCCTCCCTTCCTTTAAAAGACAGATAATTAAAGGGAGGCAGGGTGTTTTTGTTTTTTGTTCTATTGATATAATACATTTAATATGAATTGATGGATCTGATTTTCAGAGATTGAATGGATTACAAATACTGACAGCTGTATCTTGTTTAACTGGGTTAGAGCTTGATATAATAAAATAATTATTTTTAAGAGCCATGAAAGTTAAACCCAGCTGCATTATTGTACAAATCTTTATTTTGTTACTTGATTATGTTAGGCCATTTGATTTTATTTAAAGTACAGCTGGTAAACCTTTCATATCACATTCTGAATATGCCAAAGTCTGTCTTCTTGCTGGGTGCATTAAATGCAGCACTGAGGCCAAGGCCCAAAACAAGTCTTGTATCAGCTGGATCAATGATTCCATCATCCCACAATCTGAAACATATGTCACAAAAAAAATAGTTAGAGGAAAATTCGATTTTTAAAACAGTACCATAACTGCATTCTGATTTTACAGCAAATAATGCAGTTCACTTTTCAACTGAGCTTCATTTGTGTAAGAATTCATCATAGCTGAATTACAACATGCTAAATGCTTCAACTCTGCTTCAACTTTGTCATTGCATTTCCAGTATGTATTGTCTGATAGGATTACATATCATGAAAATTAAAAATTTATGTAACACCTTCCCCCTTTTCCTATTACTTCAGCCTAGCTCTTCTGCGTTTATCTTTTAGTCTTTTGCAGTGACATATACTGGAAATGCATCACAGTTAATAACTGATTCATATGTTACAGGAAAAAACCCTGAAGATTCACTGGCTGTGTTTTCAGACACATGGGCTATTTCAATTGGAATAAATGTAGTCGAACTGAAGGTAGAAAAAAAGTGTGAATGTTTCATTATTAGTACACTGTTTGACATTTAGTACAATGTCAAACAAATAGTACTTTAAAGCCAAAGGCTGCTGATAATTATTGGAATGTGCAACCTTTGACTGAATTCTAAAATCTCTAAAAACCAAATGAATAGCTTGAGAGCATGCCATTTCTTTTCTTTATGGATGAGCAAGTGATATCTTTGTCTGGAAAAAAGTAGTTTGAAGGTAGTTTGAAGTTTGGAGGTGTTCATCATTGTTTGATTTTGTCTGGATTGGGCAGAGAACAGGGTAACATTAATGTCATATTATTTCAACTATGAGTATTGACAAGACCTGACATCTTTTCCAATCAAAATCCAACCTAAGCAACATTTTTTCTATAGGATAAACCAAGATTGGAAATTTAAATGAAAACTGGAAATGTTTTATTAAATGCATCATTATCCTAGTACAAATCTCCAGATACTAAGATCAGCAAAATAGGACATTTTCATGATGCCCATTATTAAGGTAACTTCAAAGGTAATTTAGTCTGGTAGAGAAGGTCTTCCTCCTGTTAGCCAACTAGAGAACACATTCTCTTGAGAATTACATTTCTCTCCCTTCTCTCCTTCTTTAAAATCATATTGATAAAGCTTTTTAACCAGGGCCTTTTGAACTATTGTAACAATGATTTCAATGTTTATGCTTGTACAGGTACTTCAATTATTTTAAACTGCATCAATTTTAATTTACTGTTGTTTTTGTTTTTACTGTATTATTTAACTATCCTGATCTGCTTGTATGGAAAGATGGAATATAAATATACTGTAAATACTGCCTCATGCTGAGGAAGAATTTTCCAACCTTTAAACCTGCAAAACACAATTTCATTAAAGGAAGTGGAGATTTTATTGATTACTTGAAAGATTTTTCATTGTAGAATAAAGATTGTTTTCTCCAAGTCACTTTAGCTTTCTCTTTGTTTAGTAAGAGCCCATCTTCAGTAATGGGACAGAGCATTAATTATTGAACAATCTATCAAGTCCCATGGTGAGAATATGAATCATATGTCTCCTTGTAAAAAATTCATAACACAACTTCTGCAAAGAAAAGCAACAAAAACTCAGGAGAAAGCTGCTCATGACATTTGTTACAAGGTAAATTGATTAAATCCTTTTAGAATTCTCTAAGCAGATTAATCCAGCTCATTAAAAAGATGTCTGATTAATGACACTTGATAATGAAGACCTCTGCATATGAAAGTTTCTAGTCTGGCACATTTGATTAAGAAATGCAGCTACAGAGTAAATGTCACATATATAGAATGAAATATAATTTATGTGGATTTTTTTTTCAAAATAAAAAGCATAAAAGCTTCTATTGCCAAAAAAGGTACACTATAAATACATATAAAACTACTTGTACAAGGACTTATTTCAATCTTGTATTTTGGGGGTAGGGGTACCTGTCAATCATTCTTGACTCCTGACAATAACATGAACAAGTCTTTTACAAGATTTTTGGAAGTGGTTTGCTCCCTAGGGCTGAGAAAAAGTGACTGGCTGGAAACAGTCACTCCGCTAGTTTCAGGCTTAAGGTGGGTCTAGAACTCATGGTCTCCCAGTTTCTAGTGCTATAACATGGTATTAATCAGATTAGCACGATATATCCTGCTAATATAACTATTTTCATAAGCCATGGTTTCATACTGATTTAATGTTAGGTCTGAGCCTGTTCTATTTCCGTTGTTGAAAATGGGTCAGCCTCAATATAAATTGACTTCTTGTTGGCATCAGGGGCACAGTGGTTAGAATGCAGTACCGCAAGCTACTTCTGCTGACTGTTAGCTGCCTGCAATTTGGCAGTTGCCAGTTGTCAATCCTGATTCAAAGATACCTTCCCATCATACACACACGAAAAGCATGTGAGTATATCATTTAAATTGACACTCATATAACACAATTTAGCAAGCCATAGTTACAACTGGAAATCTATCAGCTATGGTAAAACATGTTACCTTAGAAGGAAAGCTTGATTCTTATGTAAAAAATTTCAAACAACTTTTTGAAGTTCTTAAAATATATGTGGGTTTACTGCCGTTAGTAAAAGAATTTTAAATTATTTCATAAATATATATTTTATTTTACTTGTTTTAAGAGAAATATTAGTTGCCTTGATGCCTTATAAAATACAGCAAGCACACATCTTTCTAGAGAATCATGGAAAACAAATGTGATCTGGAAGAGAAATTATTCAGTTCCCCGAAGATTATTTTTAATACTTTCTCTGATAAGATACAGAGGAGAATTACTATTCTTTAGCTTCAACTTCTCATCTTTAAAATGGGAGGGTAGATTATTTGTAACTGTGTACAATGTTACAACAACCTATTTCACATATAAAGCTTGCTTTATAAATAGTAATGAGTAATGAGAACTAAAATACTGAACACTGCATGCACGTACATGGCACTTCAGTATTAAAAAATAACTAATTCTCCCATGATTCACTTGGGAGCTTCCCCTCTTGCCAATGTTAGTAGAATCCTTGTTCTTTACACTGTTTGCACAATTATTAGGCAAGCTGTATTTTTTAGGATTAATTTTATTATTGAACAACTACAGTGCTCTCGGTCAATCCAAAATGTTAATAAACCTCAAACCTGAATATTTAAAAAAGTAAAAGTGAGGTTATGACTTTCTTAGAAGAATATCTATGTGTGCACAATTATTGGGCAACTAAATGAAAAATGAAAATTTTCTCATGTCACTCATTTATTTTCATCTGTTAAAGTGAGAATAATAAACAAAGCTCAAAATTTACAAATAAATATTTCTGACAGTTCAAAAAAAAATCAGTGACCAATATAGCCATCCTTCTTTTCAATAACAGTCGTAAGCCTTCCATTCATAGAGTCTGTCAGTTTCTTGATCTGTTGATGATCAACTTTTTGTGCAGCAGCAACCAGTCTCCCAGACACTGTTCAGAGAGGTATCCTGTTTTCTTTCACCATAAATCTCCTACTTAAGAAGAGTCCACAAGTTCTCAATAGGGTTTAGGTCAGGTGAGGAAGGGGGGCAAGTCATTATTCTTTCATCTTTAAGGCCTTTACTGGCTAGACACACTAAACTTTTGATGCATGCGATGGAGCATTGTCCTGCACAAAAATCATGGTGGTCTTGAAAGATGCAGACTTTTCCCTGTACCACTGTTTGAAGAAAGTGTCTTCTAAAAACTGCAGAAGGTTTGGGAGTTGATTTTGAGTCCATCTTCAACCCGAAAAGGTCCAACTAGCTCATCTTTAACAATACCAGCCCATACCAGTACCCGTTTTCCACCTTGCTGGTTTGAGTCGAAGTGGAGCTCTGTGCCCATTACTGATCCAGCCACAGGCCCATCCATCTGGTCTGTCAAGAGTGTTATGTATATGTATACAACATAGTTGGGTTGACAATATATAAACCACAAATATATATGTTTGCAGCTTTAAGGAAAAATACTGTAATGTATTATACTATGTCCTGGTTGGTTGATCATGCTGCAAGTTGCCATAAGAGGGAGCTATAGATCATGGTTTAATTCTCTCTCTTTCTCACTGATGATCTCTCTTGATACTGATACTGACTGACTACGGACCGATACTGACTAACTCTTTGCTTTGATATTCTGTTGATATCGAAGGTATCTGTTGTATTATGGTTTGATATTTGTCTGCTGTAAAAGATGTGAAACCGGTAAGAAGACTTTATAACTGGATATTTCTGGACTGTTAAAAATGTGTATGACATGGACTGTTTATTGGACTGTGTTATTTCTTCAAGTAAACATTAACACAACTTGATTTAACTCTGTGTGGCTGTATATTTATTCATAACTGTTCTCATAAACATTTCCATGTGCATATCTTGTTATACAAGGGTTACTTTGCACATATCCTAACAAAGAGTCACTCTTATCTCATCAGTCCATAAAACCTTTGAAAAATCTGTCTTCAAATATTTCTTGGCCCAGTCTTGCTGTTTCAACTTATGAGTCTTGTTCAGTGGTGCTCGGGTTTCAGCCTTCCTTATTTTAGCCATGTCTACAACTTGCTGTACTTCTGGGCACTCCAGGTAGCTTGCAGTTCTAGAATATGATAGCACTGGAGGATAATGGGTTCCTGGTAGCTTCACATTTGATTCTTCTCAAATCTTTGCCAGTTAATGTACGTCTTTTTTTCTCAGCACATTTCTTGAGACCCTATTGACTATTTGCAACAAAATGTTTGATGGTTCTATGATCACACCCCACCCCCCCAATATCTTAGCAATTTCAAGAGTGCTACATGCCTCTGAAAGACTTTTTACATTTTTTGACTTTTCAGAGTCAGTTAAAAATCTCTTTAGACCATTTTGCCAGAGGAAAAGAAGCTGCTTAATAATTATGCACACCTTGATATAGGGTGTTGATCTCCTTAGACCACACCCTCCCTCATTACACAAATACACATCACCTGATATGCTTATGCCAACTAAGCATTTAAGTTTATACAGCTTGGAAGTGGAAAATATGCATAAAAATGATGATATGGTCAAAATACTCACTTGCCTAATAATTGTGCACATGGTGTAGATCTGCTAATAGAGCAACTGAACAAGTTTACAGAAAAGGAATTAAAAGCACAGAATTCCCTGTTATTTAACATGGGTGGTGGGATGGGGGAGGTGTTCATCTGTGTGAAAGGAATGCCACATTCAGAAAACATACAGAACAAACACTTAGTAGAGCTCCTATTAACAATACTCCATACCCCTAGCACAATTTAGAGAGATATTATCTTTAGAAAAAGAAAAAGTTGATAAAGAAATATACTTAGAAACCCACATGCTCTCCGATTCAGAACATTTTCACCATAGCCAGGACCACAAACTCCTAGCACAGCCTGACCTGCTGAGCAATCAGATGAGCTAATTCTTCGTTATTGTAATGGCATATCAACAGAATCTTCAAAGTCTGAAAGCACAAGTCACTCCCTTCTCCTTACCCACCCAAAGTAGGGAGGGTCTACTTCTGAGCTTCTTGCCTGTCATGTTATTTCTTATCTGACTTTTTCCTTGGCAGCACCTCTTTGCCCTGTCTCCCAAGGTTTTTCTCCCATTCCATTATGTTTAGTTACAAGATCAAGCTTAACTGAAGTTTCACTAATGGACAGGATAAATGTTGTCTCTTCAGCTTTTTCAACATTCAGAAGGCTTAAGCTAGCCAGCTGGCTGTCTAGCTTCCTTTTTCCAGCCACCCTTAAAAATTAACTTTAAGCTGTCACACATATAAAGAAGACAAGCTGTCACCCTCATCTGTACGTACCGTGCACTGGAATAATAAGGGTTTCCTTCTTCTTCAAATCTCTGAATTATTGGCTCTTTCAGAGCTTTTTCTTCGTCTTCAGAAAACTACAAAAGATAATTAACAGGAATAGAAACTCTGGCAATTTTCATCTGCAAGAGCACTGGACATCCTGTTCTAAGAGATAATATGCATTAAATGTGTAATCAATAATGCTGGGTACATTTGGACTTCTGTAGTTCAGTGGGATTTCCTATTAAATGTGCTCCAAACTGCACTAATATTAATGGCATTTCTCTTACAGAAATCAGTACAGAATTTAAGAAAATAGTTTCAATGTAAATGATAAAGATTTTTTTAAAATGCAATGCTCTGCAAAACTGTTTTCCTTGCTCCTCTTGGTTATAAAAATGAGATAAACATTTTTCTTTATATTCCCCATGAGACTTAAAGCACAGAATTAATTGGAACAGTTTGCTTATATTGCTAGGCTTGTAAAACATAAGTACAACAATTTGATAGGAGGTCACTAATTAAATAGTTTACTCTTTTGTACTCCTAATTTTACTATTGAATGTACTAATATGTAGGTTCTATAAGTGCAAATGATAGTTGAAGTACTATTGTAAGCTTTAATATGAATCCCATTTCATACTTCATCTGAGATCATACTGAATGAATACTATCAGAAAAAGTAACTAACTATATTGCAAGAAAATAGAGGGGAGTGATTGCACCAAAGACAGCATTATGACCATTCCCTCCTAAAGCATTTCTAAATATCAAATGTAATAGACATTACCTGCTTCCCTTCCCTTGCTTTTCGGTCCTTGATTACTGTAGCTAAAACAGTTGCAGCTTGTTCTCCTCCCATCACAGAGATTCGAGCATTTGGCCATATAAAAAGAAATCTTGGACTGAAAAATACAAATGATAGAATAAAAATCTCTTCTGCTGTTTACAAATTCATTCCTTCACTTTCTATGACTGAGGGAACAGAGAAGGAAGGAATGATATTTGCATAATGTGAACATTAGTAAAACTTCCCTAGGTCCTTCACTGGCCTTCAAAACTGTTAATGGTCTTTTCAGCCCATATAGTAAACAAAACATATTTTGCCTTTTGTTCCATAATCTGGGACACTACTATATAGATTAAACATAATTAAACAGGAATTTATTCAGTGAAATCTATAGCATAACCAACATATGCAATCCAGTGGCATCCTTAAATTAAATAATTCATTCACATAGGTATTTTAAATCATACAATATAACAATACTCTCTTCTAGATTAAAAACAATATTTTCACATGCTATAGACACATTCCCAACATCTACAATACTATGGCTGAAATGCATACTTACCTATATGCTCTTCCACACATCCCATAATTTCCAGCACCATAGGACCCTCCAATAATAACCGTTATTTTAGGCACATTGGCACATGCGACAGCAGTAACCATCTTGGCGCCATCTTTTGCTATACCACCAGCTTCATAATCTTTACCAACCATGAAGCCTAATTGGAGAAAGAGTTAAGACCATTATCAAGGATATTTGCAAATAGCTTGCTTTGCCATTAGAAAAACAAAGCAAGTAAGACTGTAAAACTTCATTTATTACTTTAATTGATTCAGTTAATATGTTGGATGCTTTGTAGGCTTTTAGCTGATATTATTTATTGGCTAAACCTTTATCCTGCCTTTATTATTTTATAAGAAACTCCAAAAAGCAAACATACATAACATTCCTTCCTCTTATTTTCCCCACAACAGCTGCCCTGTGAACTGGATTGGGCTGAGAGAGAAAATGACTGGCTTAAAATCAACAGCTGGCTTCATGCCTAAGGTGGAACTAGAATTTACCATCTCCTAGACCTTAACTATTACAACCTGTTTCATAATTATTAGTTAAGGGAGTTATACTCTATTGCTAAATGACAACTGCCCAAGAAAATGGTAGGTCACCAGACAGAAACTCAGTCAGAGTATAAACTTAGTTTGAAAACTACTTTATAAATGAATAATAACTAAATAGAGCAACAGTAATTCAATTAGTGTGCATTTGACAATATTCCCCAAACTCGTAAATAAGATTGTCAGAAATATGAGCAAGAATTAATTTATTACTATTACACACTTAACTGAAAGAAAAGGCATAATTATTTGCTCAATTATTTATTGTCTTGCAATTCAGTTCCATAGACTATGATAATCACTTATTACCTGTGATGTTTTGTAAAAATATAATGGGAATATTTCTCTGACAACAAAGCTGAATAAAATGTGTGCCCTGAAAAGATAAGAAAAAAATTGATAGTTGACCTATTGAGAAATAATTGTTAAATAATATGATACTATCTGCTGCTAAAATAATTATATGATCCTAAAGCAGTATTTCTAAAACCATTTATTTAAAAAAATGGGAAAAGAATTTTTGAAATGTGCCAGGATCTTGAATTTGACTCTGTTGTTCATTTTCTCAAGTGAAATAATTCTGTAAATGGCTTTATCTCTCAAACTATGAAATCATATTTAAAACAAAACTTTTTCTATGTAACATTGACTTACTTTCTTATAAATCTGATCCATGAAGCAATTACTCATTCCCTAACAACTGCTAAAATAGATTGTAGCAGGTTTTAACACATAATGATGTGGTAAAATAGCAGGTGATAGTAACTGAGGTAACAGTTTGCTACTGTACTTAATCCTAGAAATAGCAACATTGCTTTGAAAATACTAAAAAGTACTGCAGCAGGTACCTTGAGAAAAGCTTAATAACAACCTACAACTGCTCAGCATCTGTAGAAATTCAAAGCACACAATTTACATCACCTACAATACAATTCTCAAAATTAAGCCCCACAATGAATCCCATATATTGCAAATTGGATAAAAAGACAATATGAAAGAGCTTAATCATTCAATTATTAGGCCATATCCTATCCTAAAAAAGGAAAACATCTTCATCTTCTTCAACTTCACTATATATTAACAGCAGATATAAATCTAAACAAATGCTCATCGTCAGAATTCCATGGGAAAGCGCAACCCTATCCAAGACTAGAAATGGAATATCAGCCAATTAGAAAGGCCAACAAACATAAACACTTGAATTTGACCAGAATGGAGTCTGTTGTGTCCAATCCAGACCTGCACAGCCTCCAGACACAGGGCTAAAACTTCAATGGCATCACTTGGTTGGTCTAGGGTCAAGATGTACATTATTAATGCGCCATTAACACATTGATGATACCTGATTCAAAACCAATAGATGACTTCACTCAGTTAATATAGAAGTTAAGCAAGAAGGAAGAGAGTCAAATCCTGTGACATCCACCAATAAGGAGTTGTCAGTGAGACTTCCATCCAGATCCTTAAGATGCCTGGGATGGGCAATCTATCAGGCTAATCTAACACCACTGCAAAGTGGAGTGATGCCAGGAAGCCAAAAATCAATCAGAATGTGATCAACCATGGTGACAGACTGATGACAATGCCCTCCAAAGCAGGTTGGAGTCTCTAGAATTCAGTGTGTGTGTGTGTGTATGTGTGTGTGTGTCTGTTATTGGAGAGGGGGGGAGAGAGGGAGCGGGAAAGAGAGAGAGAGAGAAGCTGTAAAAGCCACCTAGCATGTACCATCAAACCTCAGCCCTCCTTCCACTGAACAGAGGGACAGAGTAAATGGTTGGTTAATCAAAGTCAATCCGAGTCTGAAAGAGGGGATTGATGTTCAGAGAACAGCACCTCCGGGGTCCTAGTGGGGAACATAGGTCAGGTTCCAAAAGCATATCCCACCTTTGTACCATCCACCCAAAGTCCTCTTCAAGTCGCATCCCAAACCTCTCCTGCTCTGGGCTAAAGCACTCCAGAAAACCACGGTAACCAATTACAGAATCGGGCAAAGGAAAGCTTGTCTACAAAAAATGTTTGCCTTTTTCTCCCCATCCCCCCTGCAGTGTGGCAAGAAAGATTTCAAGAGAGAAAGCTGTTTGTTCTTCTACATATAAAGGTAATATGATCACACCAGTAGCGGAAAAGAGTAAGACAAAGGAGAAATTGCCTTCAGGAACTGCTTTTTTCTTCTTCCTTCATTCCTCCTTGCAGAACAGAAAGATTGGAGAGAAAGAGATTTCAAAAAAGTACCGTAAACCAGAGGTGATATTCAGCGGGTTCTGATCAATTCTGGAGAACCAGTAGTGGAAATTTTGAGCAGTTTGGAGAACCGGAAAATACCATTTCTGACTGCCCCACCCCCATCTATTCTCTGCCTCCCAAGTCCCAGTTGATCGGCTGGGTCTTCTTTTGTTGCCCTGTATAGGAGAAAGGAGCTGGAAAGCAGGTTAGTGGGATGCAGAGGGAATGGAGATTTTGCAGTATCCTTCCCCTGGAGTGGGGTGGGAATGGAGATTTTACACTATCCTTCCCTGCCACACCCACCAAGCCACGCCTACCATGCCATGCCCACCAAACCACACCCACAGAACCGGTAGTAAAAAATTTTGAATCCCACCACTGCTGTAAACTATTTGCATATCATGACTGTGGCTCCCAGCCCTGGACTCCTAGCATGATTGCATTGTTTTGAATGCATGGAAGAGCAAACAGATTACTCTCTTGAAATTTCTTTCTTTTCAATCTCTCTGCTCTACAAGGGAAGGGGGAGAAAAAACATGGGTCAGGCATAGAACAATGCGTACTAACTGAAATAGCTATCATGTGACTGAGGAACACTGCAAAAATCACAAATGGGTGTAAGGTTATTTTTCAGCACCACGGTAATTTTGACTGATGCTGAACAAGCGGTTGCTAAGTGTGGACTACCTGTAGTTCTTAGCCTAATGAATCACAAGCTAAATCACAACACAATAATAAACTGGCAGCAGCATAAGCAATAGACAAAATAGCAGCATTATAATATTCACAACTTTTGCATCAATTGTTAAAAGTGTGAAGATATACTTTGCACATGTTTTGCACATGTTTTCAGTACAATTGTAGCTAGAGCTAGCTGCCAGATCTCAGAAGGTCCCACTCCCAGCAATAAACTCAGTCACACTTAAGTTGGGGCAGATTTCTGGAAAACAGCCTCCGCAGATGCTCTTATCTAATATCAATCAGCCCCTATGGATTGTAGCCTCTGGTGTGCATTTTGATTCTCAACTACAAAAAAAGGGAGAGGCTTCAATAATAGTTGTTTACACTTGCCTTCTTTGCGGATTCTGAAAAAAGAACACCATTGTTTCCAATTATTCCAACTGGGTAACCAAATATCCGAGCAAATCCTGAAAGAAAAGAGAAGGGAAAAAAAGCATGAGAACACCATACTCTTATCAACTGTCTATGACAAGCTATATTTAAAGAGTTCCCAGATCTTAATGAAAAAAGGAACATAAAAGTAAAACAAATTGTTTTGAAGCTATAATATTTATCATAGCAATAGCCACAGCAATTGATTTTGCTGCAACAAACTAAAAATATGGCAATTTCAGAACTAGCAAATTCACTATAGGAGGATGCTGATGTTAATTCAGAAGTCTGTTGATTTTGCTCTCAACTGAGTTGTGCTCCCTCTGGAGAGATTAGACCTGGAGCCTTAGGGGCCTTCTGAAATCACAGCATTTCCTAGAAAACCAGGTGACAGCTGTGGCCAGAAGGGCCCTGCCCAGCTTCAATTGTGTCATTATTTCGAACAGAATGCATGAGATCAGTTACTCATGCCTGGTCAGCTTGCAAATGGATTAGGGGAGCACTTTATAGTTACCCTTGATGATAAACCAGAAATTGGTTGAAAATGCAGTGGCCTGTGTATTTGCCAACCAGTATCAGTACAGTATATCTCTTTGAGAGTTACACTGGTTACCAGTGTGTTTTCAAAAGCAATTCAAGCCTTTGCTTGCTACTTATCGTGTCCTCAACCTCTGAAAGACTACCTTTCTGTCCAAATTGGATAATTCTGGAATCTGCTGAAGGTCACATCCCAAGATTCAAAGAAAGCAGTTTCCCTCTTTGGAAAAGGTAGTTCTCAGAAAACTTGTAAAAAATTGTTTGTTCCAGAAAGCCTTTGAGGATTGATCAATATGAAATTCCTGGCACCAAACCATTTATTGTTAAAGTGTACTATGGCAAATTACATATTTAGCTCATGTTTAAATGTTAGTTAAATATGTAATCTGCCATAACAGATTACTTATAGATAAACCATTGTCTAGAATTCCTGTATTGAAGTGGTAAATCCATTACTACATTAATTAATAAATCAATATGTTTTCTATAGAATCACATACAATTCATTTAAATTGAAAAGAAACATTCAATCAAAGCATGACACTGTAGAATAGTTTCATTTTTTAATTTAAAAATAATACCTGTGACTAATGTATCCCCATATAAGGCCTTAAATTCATCGAATTTGCTTCCATCAACAATTCTAGCAATGACCTTAAATAAAAAGAAGAGACTTACATTTATTATTAGCAACTCATTTTGTTGTAATAAATAACAACCTAATATGGCCACTTCTAATAAATCAATTTTCTTTTCTCTGAGAGATGCGGCTAGAGGCTTATGATTTGAATGAGGGTGGATTTGTTGGAGTTCTGATAGTAGCTTTAATCTGTTGTCTGAAATGGCTTCTTCTATTTATGATTAAGGAATGAATGAGTTCAGTATAACTTTTTTTTTTAAAACAAATTTTATTCAATTTTTAACCATTTTTTAAAACAGCTCTTTTCAGTAGACAGCATGTTCCCGGGTCGTCACTTTTACATGCAAATATGACAGTAGGTCTATATTCATTTTAAGCATTTAACTTCACTTCTATTCCATTTTAACAGACAAAGGGTCAAAAAAATTAATCCTAATCTCAAATCTTAATCTCAATCTGTGTAACCCCCCAGTTCATTTCAAGTTAATTGCAAATATACATATATATTTTAAAAACATCATTTATAAGTCTTACAAATAACAATATATTTGCCCATCCTATTAAAGATAAAGTTCATCCATATCTATCCTTTAATTATCTTCACATTGTTAATACTCTTTTATCATTTACAGAATTCTTTTGTCCGTCAGATTTGCCCTTTCATCACATATTCTCTCCATAATTCTAAATCCGTACAGATTTTGACACTAAAAAGAATGAGAAAAAAAAAACCTAGACCTGCCCCCCTTTTACTACTTTGAAAGTGACACCTCAGTGGTTAGTATAGTAGCATAATCATAATCATTCCCTTTAAAACGAAGATAGAAAAAAGAAAAAGAAAAAAGAGAAAAGAAAAACTACCTTACAATATATCTCTAATTGATCGGGTTCTGCAACACATATCCCCCCTAAGGTTTATTTATGGTTCCAAGATAATAATAAAAATAACTAATCTTGGTTATTGACAAATCTCATTTTTATACATTTTCTAAAATCATTTCAATTAATTCAATTTATCTAATCATCATTTACCTTTCTTTTGTAGATAAGAAATAAAAATGTGACCTTTTACCAATAAAGATTGTCAGTAACCCCTATTGTTTTACACTTTTATAATTACAATATATTCTTATTACCATTTCTTCATGCAGAACCCCCCTTTTTAATACATTAGCCATTATCTCTATGCAAATAAGTTTCTTTCTTCATTATGTAATTCCCATGTCTCTCTATCTTTTGTTCTTGTTTCTTGTTCCTTCTCCTCTCTTTTATCCCGCTGTCCCCCTTCTCTATCCAGTTTAAATTCCTCTCTCTCTCTTTACCTTTCTGCTCTCTATCCTTCTGGACCTTTCTAACATGCCTAATTTCATAAATGTTCCCCTTTTTAATTACCTTCTTAAGTTTCATTTTTTTGACCATCCTCCCTTTCCCTTTTATTTGTATTAATCTTTGTGTTAGTTGTCTTCTTAAAATGGCTTTCTTGTGCTGGCTCCTTCTCCTCCCTTTTATCCTGCTCTCCCCTTCTCTATCCAGTTTGAATCCCTCTCTCTTTACCTTTCTGTTCCCTTTCCTTCTGAACTTTTCTAACATGCTTAATTTCATAAATGTTCCCCTTTTTAGATACTTTCTTAGGTTCCGTTTTTTTAGCCACCCTTCCTTTCCCTTTTATTTGTATTAATCTTTGTATTAATTGTCTTTTAAGATGGCTTTCTCTTGTGCTGGCTCCTCCCTTTCCAAGGTTCCTTCTTCTTCTTTATTTAGCATTTCAATGCCCATGTTTTCTGCAACGAGCCAAGTTAGTTCAGTCACTTCCTGTAGCAGTTCTTTCATACTTTTAAACTCCATTTTTAATTCTTTGGATGGCCACCAGAATTTTTATTTTCCTTATTTCTCCTTCTTTAAATTTTCTATAATCCTAACCCAGGTCCAGAGTCTATATCAATATCACCAATTAGTCCGGTAGTCCGTCTTTGTGTATTCAAGCTTTCACTTTCTATGAGTCTTGCTTTTTTATTTCAGCGTCTCTTTAAAATGTAACAACTCCAATCCACAAAGGAACAAGATAGTTTCTTTCTTCTTTAACTTCCAATTTTTCTCCACAAAGTGGCACTTTCTGCACAGAGTCTTAACCCTTTCCTTTTATTTTGATATTCAAAATTTTCCAAGCCCCAAACTTAGGTTCTTATGCTGGCTTCTTCCTTTCCCGGTTCGAAGCCCCTTATAGCTATCAAAAATATTTTACTTATTTTTTCCTTCACTTGGAACTGCGCCGCTTCTGTTTCTTTTTTTAAAAACTCATCTTTATCTTAATCCCAGGGTGCCTTGATCTTACCATCCGATACTCCCGGTTCCTCTGCTGTCGACTTCTCTCTTTCCTCCTGCACCAATCTTAATCCCGTTGAGACCTTCTCTTGAGGTGGCCATTTTGACCACCACTTCTTGATGTCTTCGGAGGGAAAAGACCAGACCCAAAAGGGGGGAGATGCGGCTCCCCTCACTCTGGCTGGCAGATTTCCCTTTCTCCGCCGCCCCTATGAGGCAGCTTCAGCCCCGAACCTTGCAGGATCGGGGCTCTCCGACGCAAGAGCCAGGCTGCGGTCGTGGACGATCACAAACCGCCGCCCGTTCTCGAGAAGGCTCAACCCGGAAGTCAGTATAACTTATTTTTATTGATAAAAAAGGTGAAATGTACCACTTAAGCATTGTGCACAGTATGTAAATCCCAACATGAGATAGCCAAGGACTCAGTCTCGGGATATTACTTATACAATTAGTGAAACTGGTTGCAAGATTTTGATATAACTGCTGTATTGTACATGTAGTGTCCTTGTCTTTTCATCTGTCCTAAAACTGCTGGCTTAAAATAGTTTTCACATTTCAATTTCAACTGCAAAGATTTAACAAAACTATACAGAAATTATATGAATTAAATTCATATATATTTATAATTAAATGTGGTTGTAAAAATTAAGGTGATTTGTCTCTTGTACAACTGAAAAATCTGTTGTAGTAGGAAATTAAAATATTACAGAAACAGTAACGGTAGCCTAGTCTTGCCCTTCTTAGCAGTGTTTTTGTTTTTTAAATAAGTCCAACATTTTATTTTTTATTAAAATGTAATTGCTTCTAAAGAACTAAAATCCCTAAAGAGTCTGCTAAACTATCTTCTAAAAATTATGACTGCAGTAAAACAAATATTGCTGTTGATCTGCCAGCTTACTTACTTATCATTTTGAGAAAAATATTCTTGATTGTTCTAATAAACTACATTATATATACCCATTAAATTAAAACTCTGTGTACCCTAAAAGCATTACTCAAAATATATGTCCTTGGAAGCAAGCAAAGACTACATTAATATTCTGGAGCTGCTACTATATGATATAGCAATATTTCTAGTCTACAGTTGCAATCAATGACTAAGTATTAGGTTTGCGCACCTAAAGACCTTGGACCACTCTGTCAAGATTGCTCTGTGACCATGAGCAGCGGTTTGTTTAATTTGGCCTTTGGAAAATTGAAGCTGAAATGTGTATCTAATCGTATTACCTGCCACTTCAAGACTTGATTAATTGTGTCAATAGATTTGACAAAAATTGGTAGTAAAGAGCTGTGAACTTGGCCTCTTGAAAAAGAGCAGGAGCAGCAGAGGCCTGTTAGATAGATGGAACACACATGACAGTACTTCTGTTCTCAATCCTATTCATTATATTCCTAAATGCAAAAACTGAGCTAGAAATACAATAATGAAAAAAGTCAGATGTAGCACCTAGCTGCTGACACAGTCATAAGTAGAATTCCATCTTACACTAATCTAAATTCCATAATTTTGATGGGTTGTGTTTGGTTTAGTAAACACAGTTTGAAACTAGGTTTCTTGGCTTCCTGATGATAGTTTAAGTGATATATAAACCAGGATGGATATTTGTTTCCTGGCTAATCACTTGTTTGATTTTACACTTCACCCAAGTCTTTTCAGATCAAAACATAAATGTTTAAGACAAAAGAACCACTTAAAAAGAAGTAAAATATAAGAACTGCCAAAAGGCATGATTAATTAACTCATCTGCAAGTGTGAATCTGGCTTTGTTTCATAAACTATACTTAAAACAAACAGTTTTATACCATATTGTGTTATCTTGGGCTCTCACATTCTCAAAGTGATCAAAAAAAGAATACAGCAATCTTCCATAATTCTTATGATTTTCTTGAGATTAGCCTGCCATATTGAGAACATTAAGCAGTCCCACAGATATCCTGTATGCAACCATATGTGCAAGGATCTAGCTAGGCACAATCTTTTAAAATCATTTTTAGAGATGTTTACCTCTTTGACATCAAAATTTCTTTTAAGCTGCTCTCCAACTATGCCATACAATTCATCTGAAGGAAACAAAGGTTCTTCTAAGGGTTCTACTGTTACCTGAGATAATTGGAAGTACCAAAAAAGAAGACAAGAATTACAAGGGATTTCAAGCATACATCAGTTTTGCACACTGACTATGACTTCTTTTCTACAAGCCCACATTAAAAAGTTGACAATATTCAGTATGAAATTTAAATTTAGTCTAAATTTCAGATTGCCATTCTCCTCCAGATACCTTCAATACAGTATTCATATATTTAAATCAACTTTATTGATTCAATCAGACCAAATTAGAGGAATAAAAATGGGGTTCTTGATTATATATGTATTTTCTTTATCCCACGAGTTTTATCATCACCCACAATTCAAGGAATACATGACTTCACAAGAATTCCATCCTCAGCAAACAAGAGTGAAGGGTGGGATAATGTTTGAAACAAGTGGGATACGGAGGTAAGAGGCTATAGCAGGGGTTAGCAATCTTTTCAGGCACATATTTTCATCACACAATTCATAATCATTCCAAAAAATGAATGTTTTTTTAAAAAACTCATAATTTTTAAATATTTTAAAATGACCCAAAATGTAACTAGGTTTTATGTATATTATCTCAGGATCTCAATCTGTGCTTACTTTTATATATTTAAAAAACAACAACAAGCCAAAATCTAGCATTTACAAGCACTAAGGCTCCAATTTTTGGACTCACATTGAATATTATCTGGTTTATAAGCCAAGCTCGATTATTAATTTGAATATGAAATAATCTAATATTCAGTCAGAGCAAATTGTGCAGTTTTTAGGCCACATGAATCCTTCAGGAATGTGGTGGGTGACCTATAGTGCCCCTTCCCACACCTATAGAGCCTTGGTGGTGCAGTGATTTGAGTGCAGTAGTGCCAGCTACTTCTGCTGACTGCCGGCTACTCGCAAACTGGTAGTTCAAATCTCACCAGGTTCAAGGTTGACTCAGCCTTCCATCTTTCCAAAGTGAGTAAAATGAGGACTCAGATTGTTGGGGGAAATAGGCTGACTCTGTAAACCACTTAGAGAGGGCTGTAAAGCACTGTGAAGCAGTATATAAGTCTAAGTGCTGTTGCTATAAGGTAACCAGTTGGGATAGCAATTCCATCGCTAAGCATGGCAGCTGTATAATGAAACATCATGTGGCTTTATCTGACTTACCATGTCAGTTCCAACTGTGATTATTCAGCAAATCACCTGTGGTCATTAAGCATGACATCACCCACCCATAATTTGTGATTTCCTGTCAACTTCCCCACTGACTGTTTCTGTCAGAAACCAGGGGTGAAGATCACAAATAGATCACATGACCACAAGATGATGTGATAGCCTGAGTTTGAGAACCTGTGGTTTATTTCATAAGATAGATTATAGTCTGCAATTACATAATAAAAAATACATCTTGTGAGTTAAGCAGTCTCTGCCAGCATGCAATATGATTTTGGGGGCTGAGTGTAGGCACCTCCTTAACTCAAACCCGTATTTTCGTGGGATCACATGGATATCATTCAAGCTCTGGAAAAAATACCTTTTAGGGGGATTTATGTATTAATTTTTAAAATTTATACGGCACCCATCTTGCAGCAAATATTTGTAATATCTCACAACGTGCAGCAGATATAATGATATAATGGCACTATGTTACTGGCAGAGTTGAAAACAGAAATGGATCATTCAATGGGTGGAAGGAAAGAAGAGCAGAAGAAAGTGTACAGGAGTCTGTAATGCACTTTTAACTACCCTTAAGAAATCAGCTAAATTATGCCGGAAGTGAAACAACTTTAAATTCATATTTTTCTCTGAACTACCACAGTAAACACATAATTCAGCATAGCATCTTTATATAAGTTCTGATACATCCCTAATAAAGCAAAATACACACTCACGTCAACTTTCTTCTTGTAATTCAAACTTCTCACCACTTTTCTAGCCAAGTGGAGTGCATGGTTATCATCCAAAGCATAGTGATCAGTTACACCAGATTTCCTGAAGATTTAAAATACAAAACTATAGTATGTCAAAAATTGTGTTTACACGATCCCAGGAAAACTGCAACAACCAGAACTCTGAGGATTAAAGTTGTAAATCCCCCTTGTTCCACACTGTCATAACTTTGAACTTTGATGAACAAGTGGCCATAACCCAAGGACTACCAGTATTTCACCAGAAGTGTGGTAGCAGAAGATTCCACCACAAGATAACAGCTAACATAATGAAAAGCTATTACAATCCAAACTATTGGTGGAAAGAAGTGGTTATTTTACCTGCAGTGAAGATCAGCACCTCCAAGATCCTCTGTTGATACCTGTTCCCCAGTTGCTGCTTTTACCTAAAAATGAAAACTAAAGCTGAGCACTTCCAAATGTACTTGTGCTGTTGTGTTGGATACACACTTTGTTTTAAAGCTAAGAAGGAAAGAAAAAGACCATAACAAATCATCTCCAGAAGCCAACACGCAGATAAGCAAGAATTAACACCAGGCAAACAATCAAGCAGAAAACAATATCCAAATCAAGGAACTATCAAGAAGAAAACCACACCTCCACACAACACCAATGGGCAAGCTACTGTATATAAATAAGGAATAAACCAAACTCCCTTCTAGCATTGATATTACCTAGTCAGGTAATGAAATGTCTGAAAGCAAATAACCAAGCTTAGAAAGCACCAAGGACTTAATACTTCAATCCTGAGCTACACCTATTTTCTTCTATTGCTATCTGTCTATCTGTAAGAATATTAGCTGCTTGCCCTTATTTTCCATTATTGTTCAAGTTGATAATATCCCCCAAAAGTAAAGCCCTTGATTCTGAAAAAAATGCTGAGAATTAATCAGTAACTCTGGTTCTTTCGCATTTTTCTAAACTGACATAATTAGTGCTTAAAAATTCAACAGGAGATTAAAAAGCAGATTAATTAAGTGCTAAATTATAGAGCTTCATTATCCAAGAATTGGTATTGATTTTCTGTCTGCTTTTGCTGATTACTTTGCAGAGGAAAACTATCTCTTTCCATACGAAGCAACTATTTTTGCAAGACAAGCAATGCAAAATACATGTTTTACCTCCCCTGACAATATATTTTAGCCAAAAATTCATTCAAGCATATTTCAATAGTTTCCTTCCCCAAAATCTAGAAATAATGTTTATATTTAAAATAAAATAACTAATTATTAGAAAGTACTTAACTGTATTTCTGACAAAAAAAGTTAGCAAATCATTGCAATATGGCAAAAATATTAATTGATCAAACAAATAAGGACAAAAATAATTACTTATCTGTGATTTATATGGGCTAGTGCTGTCAGCTCTGAGGGGGCCTCATGCTGAGATTTTCCCCCTATTTGTTATTTCATGTCTTTAAGTAAAAATGACATTCTATAAATAAAATTAAAGCAGTATTTCATGCAGACCACTTAAATGACAAGTTTAATGTTCTGTTAAAATGCAGCTTGTCTATGATACCTTGGATACTACAAGATGTTTACATTGTTTTTTTCCTAATATAAAAACCACCAGGATTTTTCCCTATTTACAAGAAATGTGGAAGATATCTGAATCCATAATAGCTGACAAAAAAATGTGGATTTTTTAAAATCAGCCCAGCTCTGTTGTTGAAGTAGGTAGAAAATACAAGAAAAAATATGATGCCTTCAAATTATGTTTAATTCCTAGTGACTCTATGGACACCTCCATAAATTTTTCACAAAGCAATTGGGAAGTGATTTGTTACTGTCTCCTTCTAGGAATGATTTTTTTAAATTTTTATTTCTCAGCCTAGTTTTCAGCCCTGGCATTTCTTGAATGTCTCCTGTCTAAGTAGTAACTTGGTCTGACCTTGGTGAGTTTTATTTGATGTGTTTTACTGAATCAGCCAGATGCTAAGCAACCACAGTATATAAAATATTTTGGTATTTAACAAAACATCCATTTTTGCAACACCTAGTTATACTGAAACCTACAATACAGTTATATAATATTTATCTGTTTTTATGAAGGAAGCCTTTGCTAATCCTTTGAAAATACTTCACTCACCAATGGAGGTCCACCCAAAAATATTGTTCCCTGCTTTCCAACGATTATACTTTCATCAGCCATTGCTGGGACATAAGCCCCTCCAGCTGTGCATGAGCCCATAACTACTGCAATCTGAAAAAAAAACCAAAGATGATTTATAAGAAATCAGATCCATGTATCATCTTGTGTTTTCAGTCTAAGAATCTAATGCATAATAAACCTAATTCTTCCCTTGTATATACAAACCAAAGTTATTGACAACTCTGGAAAGCAATATTTATCCTGATGTAATTCCATTGTATAAGTGGGTCAGCTTCAACCATCAGTTAAAACAAGACTATGGAGTCTCTGCTTCAGAACCAACCATCAGCAACCATCAGCAGCTAAAATGCCTGTGAACATCTCAGATTCCCAATCCAAGATCATTTTTAAAAGTTCATAATTAACTTTTCAACATTCCTTTAGGCACCAAGTTTCTTTGGAAAGTCATCTTTAACCTCAGGAAATCAGCACAGTGGAATATGAACTGTTCCTCTACATCGCAGGCACTCAGATCAGGGGTCGCCAACCTTTTGGACCCCAGGGACCACCAAACTCATAATTTTAAATCCCGCGGACCACTAATATGAATTTTGATTGATGCTGGCTTGCTGACGTTTTCCCAGTCTCTGCAGAAAGCAGCAAAGTCCCTGAGAAAATCCCCCAAAAAATCTGCAGGAAAATTCCCTACCCCGTTTTCCTACCAATCGACCATTCTTTATTTGGGATCGCAGGATTCCGTCTCCAGCTCCGTTCTCAAGTGGAAAGAGAGAGAGACTTGTGGCTTCATGCAAGGAAAGCAACAGAAGTCTTTCTTTCTCTCCCCCAAACTCTGCCACAAATGAGTCTTTGCCGGCGCAGCCTCTTGGAGCAGGATGCCTCATTTCTGGCAGAGTTTGGGGGAGAGAAAGAAAGACTTTTGCTGCTTTCCTTGCATGCAGCTAAAAGCAGAAGTGGAAAGAAGTGAAAAGAAGCAGCCCGGTGGCCAGGCCAGGTGCGTGGGGCGAGTGGGGCAAGTTCCCCCCCCCCCTTCCCCTCCCCTCACTACCTCATGTTGTTCGCAATGCAAGGGATGCAAGCCTTGTGTTTCCGCAGGCCACACGGGCGGCACAGCCTTGTGTTCCCACACAGCCTGGATTAATTGCTTTTTTCCCAATTTACAATTGCTATTTGATGCAGACCACCAAAATTTTCTCGTGGACTACCAGTGGTCCCCAGCCCACTGGTTGGCGACCACTGACTTAGATCATATTGTTGCAATGAATTTGAATTCTAAGTAACTTTAAAAGTGGGTGAATGGCTCAGTAGTTAAGAAGCTGAGCTTGTCAGCTAGAAGGCTAAGAGCCCGGTTTGAGACACGAGTGCCACACAACAAGGGTGAACTCCCGTTTTTTGTGCCAACTCCTGCCCACCTAGCAGTTCGAAAGCATGAAGGTAACAGCATTCCGTGTTTCACTATTTGGACAACTCTGGCTCCCTGGGCTAAGAAATGGAGATGAGCACCACTCCCAGAGTCAAACACCACTGGATAGGGGAAACATTTACCTTTACCTTTAAGCTATTTTAGAATCCAGTCATGGTTAAAATCTAAATTATTATTGTTTCTTTTATATTTCTTATTCTATGAATTATTCTACTTCTCTCTACCTTGTGAATTCTTCTACTTCGGTCACTTCTTTTTTGATCAGATGTTTTTGGTTTTTTTCATGTACCTTTAACCATGTTATCAATACCACCTACGTACACACTTGAATTATTTAATCAACCTTCATTCTTTTAGATGTGCTGATCCTAATCACTTTTCTTCTTAATGAGTTTTCCATTCTTACTGTGTATCTGCTATATAACAGAATTTAACACATCAGTAAAGGGAAAAACTAATGGCAAAATATGTTACAAAAATGCATCTTTAAGCTTTGATTGAATGATTTCTTATTTAGTTCATAATATTTAGCTCCTAATTAGTGGGTTATGTTTCATTGTTTTGTGTTACAAAATCATAAAGCTGAAAGGGATCATTTAGGCCAGTATTTTTCAACCTGGCAACTTTAAGATGTGTGGGTTTCAAGTCTCAGAATTCTCCAGTTAGTGGAGGAGAATTCTGGGATTTGAAGGGCACACATCTTAAAGTTACCACGTTGAACAGCAATGGTTTTTAGAGTACAGGCCACAAACGTCCTGCCCAAACGTACAGGTCCAATTGCACAATCTTTCACAAGTACACCATGGGTTGGCACAATAAGGATGCCTCTGTTTCAACTAATCTAAGGTTAGAAAGCAACAGACCATGAGTTCAAGTCCCACCTTAGCCATGAAAGCCAGTTGGGTGACATTGAGCCAGTCACACTCTCTCAGCCCAACTCACTTCATAAGGTTGTTGTGGGAAAATAGGAGGAAGGTGTGTTGGATATGTTTGTAGCCTTATTTATAAAAAATAATAAAGGTGGGATATAAATAAACAAACAAACAAATAAAATCCATCTCCAGCCTACCAGATAGACAGTTTCAGCAAGGGAGCTAAGATTGCTTGCTCCTGATCTCTCTTTGAAAAATGTCATTCTTCTTGACCTCAGTAATTAACTCAGTCATTTGTTTGCTACTGACTGTAAGTTAGTCATTATTTCAAAACAATGCCTAGTTAAAATACCCAGTGACACATTTTTATACCTGAACTTTCTCTATTTTTTTCTCTCCTACGTAAATGGAAAGAGCATGTCTATTCCTCTGACCTTTATAATAGATGGAATTTTATTTTATGTTTCTTCATTTGTGTTTTAACATCAAAGTGACTGTCAGGTCTTTCTTTCTACTATGATTTATGCCTGTTTTCTATTAAACTATTTCTATTAAACTGACAAAATGGAGATTCAAGAGATACAAATTATCTCTTCCTGCAATATTCGGTGGTTCCTAATAGAATTTAAAATAATGATCTATACTTAGATCTGTGTTCCTTCATTAGCTGTGGCTTTTTCCATTAATTTAGTTTTTCCTAACCTGATTCTTCCCAAATAAGACTGGGAAATAATTTATAATCAATGTATTATTCTGTTGGGATGGTGTTAAAAAAAGCAAGATGACAACTATAAATTTCCCCTTTTTATAGGCTGTGATGCAGGTTTAAAAAAAGGGACAGACTTCAATTATGCAATTGCAAACCCCATCTTGACTTTTTTATCTTATCTGTTTTCCCCCTTCATTCATTCATCTTTTAAAAAGTTAATAAATCTGTTTACTTTTCACACAGAGAAACCTGTTTTCATGTCTTATTTAGAACTACAACTGTATCTTTTTCTATTACGGCTACCACATACTCAGCACTATTCATATAGTCATATAATCCATATCATGAATTTTTTTCCCAAAATAAATGTCTCAATTAATTTTTCTTTTCTTTTTTTTTGTTCTAATTTGGCCACTTATATTGGAAATTCAGTTCTGATAATAGAATGTATTCAGTCTCAGTCTATCCATTGCCAAGGTGCATTCCCAGATATCACCCCACCACTGTACGTGAGGGTCATTGGCACTTAGATTGCCAAATGGGATGGATGATGCCAAAGTGACGTAAGTTACAGAAAGTCTTTGTTTAGAAACTACTTTATTTAATTTACACTTATGACCTTTGCAAAGGACAGCTGAAATAAGATCATAAGCACAGTTGTAATTTCACTTAATGAGCAATTGCTGGTCTCAGTTGTGGCTGCTAAATGAAGACCATCTGTATCAATTTTAAGAGAAAATTCAAAGAATCAAGAATTCTTGACAAATATTTGCTTTGAAGACATTAGAAGTCATAACTTTGTAGTCTCACAACACAGATGACCATTGGAACCCATCTACACAGTTCTCAGTTCCAAATGATCTACATGGCCTCCAGTAGTATTCATAAACTTCATATTTGACACCAATACTTTTCTGCTTTTGTTCTTAAATAAAATTACCTGTGGAATTCTTTGGGAGGACATGAGTGCTTGATTATAGAAAATCCTACCAAAGTGATCACGATCAGGAAACACTTCTGCCTGGCGAGGCAAGTTGGCACCTCCTGAATCAACTAAGATCAAATAAAAATTGAGCATTAATAATTGGCATTTCAGTTAAATCTTATTTAAAAGTAATCCTTAGACAGAGGAAGCAATACTACAGACAGGTCTGGAAAAGGAAATTAAAAAGCAGACTTGTTTCTCTGCCCAGCGTTCATAATCTGCCATTGTCATTGCTACAATGCAAACAGGAGCTGTTGGTTGGCAGTTACTTGGATGAAGGAATCCCCTCACCACCAAACCATAATCCTTTATCTAAACCACCTCCAAACCTACAAAGACAAAAAGAGAAGAACCCCAGGTGGAAGATGGAACAGCTAGCCAGTTTCAGTGCAATCATAGATTACTTAAGGTGATTCCTTTTCATTCCTTTCAGCTGTCCATTAGATGTGATTGCCATTTTTTATTGAACAGTGAAAGAAAATATTGAAACACAGTTAAAAGATACTATTACAGTGGAGATTTAATACTATACTGTTTCACAAACAATAACACAATGTATACTAAATCCAACTTCTGTATCTTTATTCTACCCATGTTATTTTTTGGAAGTTATGATAAATATTTTAGATATTATGCTAATTAATGAGTGACAGTAAACCTTGTTTATTGCTCAACAACGTTGTTTAAACTTTCAAACCAGAAGTGCTGATTCTAACTCAACTCCAGGAAATATGTCAATGTTTACGAGTGCTTATCCAACAACCTACATCACAGTTTCTTAATCTTGGCAATTTTAAGACACATGAAATTAAATTCAGCCATTTTGGGCTGAAGCCATTTTGGGAGCATCTTCAGGGCTGCCACAACAAGGCTGGCTGGAGCTGTGGGAACAATAGGGGGGAGCTAGAGATAGCTGGGGATGTGTAGCCAAAACAACATTCTTTCCCAAGGGAGGCAAGGATGTTAGCAGGTGTTGAAGAAGCATGGACCAAAGCCAGCCAGGATGGTGGTTGCAACCTGGTTGAACCATGTGACAGACTTGTAGCTTGGAGGAAAGAACTTTGGGGGTTTGATTTGGGTGGGGAAAACCTCAGGTCCTTCAGAGTCAGGTTTTTCCCAGATGTGCCAATATGACATGCCTAATAAATCTATGCTTTGAGGAATATGCCTGCCTCAGAGTTTTGATTCTGCTGGGTGTGTTTACTGGAACCCTGACATAGCTATTATTATTATATTATTTATTCATTATTGTTGTTTTACACAAAATACCAAGCACTTGGCTTTAAAAATCATTCCCGTCACCCTTAACACATCGGGCTCTTGGCTGATTACAGTTTTCCGTTATACGTAAATTAACAGAGTAGTCAGACATTATAACCATTACCCTTGAACTGATTTTCAAAATCAGTTCAACCCAATTTCCTGTATTGGTTTTCACTCAATTATAAATCATGTTTTTGCCAGATCAAAGATAAGGCTGTTAATTATATGTATTATATATTCTGCCACTGAATTAGAAAGTATTGTGGATTTACAGCCAATTGCTGGGTACAGTAGACACTGTGTATCATAACAACAGTCTCCTGCAAAATAAAACCTGCCTCAAAACTTAATGCTTACCTAAGTATACACAAGGAAGATGATTTTGCATGGCAATTTCTTGAGCACGCAGATGCTTCTTTACAGTAATTGGATAATAGGTTCCACCTTTGACAGTAGCATCATTGGCAATAATCAAACACTCCACTCTGAAATTCAGTTTTATTAGTTAATTGAGCACATTGAATATTAATTGTGTGATTAAAATTAATCAAGCTTTCTTTAAAATGTGAGCTTACATTGGCAGTTCCAAACTTATTTAATAAGAGATTCTATTATTATATATTATAACTCTTAAACAGGTCTTCACCATGCTGCTTACTACATCTATTGTAACAAACAGAGGATTTTTCTTCTCCTTAGAAGAATCTTTATGAATCATCCATATTATACATACTGTAATATTTAAATATAAAAGGTATCAGTCAATGCTGAAAAGGCTCTATTATAACTCATATGAAATAAATGAGAAGCATTTCCAGCCAGCAGAGCAACTGACAATTCCAGACACAGAAAAAGGTTAAGAATATTGTAAAGCTAAAATGCTGAATGACAACTATCGCTACCCTTCTAAATACTATAATCCTACCCATGTTATTTATTTATTAATTATTTTTCACATATTTGAGCTACCCATCTCCCAGAGAGAGGGACTCTGGGCAATGTACAATAAAACAATTAGTTAAATTATTACTTTAACACCTGGCTCATTCTAACAGCAACAAAATTATCTGTCACTATTTTATGCCAACACATTACAGCCACAACAGATATTTTGAGGCATTCTTGCAGTTATTGGACTACTACTCCTAGCATCCTTCACCTCTGGTCATCCTGGTTGCCTGGTATAACCCTGACTGGGCTACTATCCGATGAGGCACAATCACCTACATATTAAATTACAACTTCTTCATATCTATTAATAAAACCACCCTAATTTGAATCATTTCTTCTTGTTTAATAGGAGTGATGCCTTAATGTAGGGATGAAATTTTCTGGCTTTCCAGATATCTTATTCAAGTATACTTTTTAACAGCCATAGACAGCAAGGACAAGGTGGGAGTGACCTACCTAACCATGAAACTCAATAAAGGCTTGATAATGTCTCAACAGTACGAACTGCTCAGAAGAACTGCCAATATACAATGGTGATACAATACTTCTGAATATCAATGACTCCTACTAAAAAGCAAAGGAAATTAAAATACCACAGTAAAAAGCATAAATGAAACCAACAATATAGCAATAGCTGTTCTCACCCTGATACTCGCCCAATGCCTGTAATGATACCTCCTGCTGGCACTTCTTCATTACCATACAGCTGATAACCTGCAAACTGGGAAAACTCCAGAAATGGAGATCTATAAGAAAAAGAAGAACATTTTGTAAATTAGCCACATGAAGCATTCTTACCTGATTAATATTGGTATGTATATACTGTTTAAGTTTGCAGTACAATAACCTAATTCTAAAAGAACATTGACTTATTTTGAAATTTTAGCCCACCTTTCTAATTCTGACCAGGGAATAGTCACAATGACTACTACACTATTACTAAAAATGCATAGTATATGTAAATGATGATTTTAACTGATTCCAAAATTATAAGCATATCTGGTAATTTGAAATTAACTAATAGTAAAACAGTAAAACTGGAAACATATGCATCGTATGTTAAAGCAGTTATAATGAATCAGCAAATACCTACCCAGGATCTATAAGTCTGTCAACTCTTTCTCTAGGTAACAATTTGCCTCTTGATGTGTGCAGGTTCCGTGACTTCTCTCCACCACCTATTTAGGCAAAGTCTTTGATCATTTCAATGTTTGCCATGTATGTATACATTTACCAAGCAACATGCATAAACAATATGCATGTTATATTATTCTCTGATTATTTCATTAATGCTTAATTTTACTTCTTCTAATACCAATGCAATCTTTCCTGTTCTTGTTCAAATGTAATCAATACCATTCTTCTCACACAAGAAGGCTTTTGGCAAAACACAACAAAGAACACCAAATATCTCAGCTGTCAGACCTGAACAGCAGAAAGAAACTCTAGCAAAGAAGTTGGAGAGAAAAAGAATCAAGTATCTAAAGATATATAGATATACCAAGACGTCTTCTATAGCAACCCCAGTATAGGTGTACATGCTGTCCCAGAAATATATACAGCCTGTGCCCTACTGATATTACAGTGTGCCTTTGACCTGGAAGATTTTGAGTAAAAAAAATAGTTTTCCTTATTCTTATATTTGTGTTATTTCTATTATTTTGGAACAATTTAGAAAAAAATCTACAGAAATGGCCAGCATATTTATGGACAGATCACCTTCTTGTTCGAAATTAATTTTAGATCTCTGTAGCGATATTGAAATATACAATAGCAAACAATGAAGGTATCATAGATTGGAATATTAAATGTCTTTTATACCCAGAAACCACAAAATTAAAAGAAAGACCAAAAATGGAGGAGGAAATTCTACAATGGGATGAACAACCAAGAATACTCAGTGGCTACAGAATATAACTATTGGTAAGAATATTGTTGCAGCTCCTAAACTCAGTCTTTTTAAATATACTTCTCATTTCTCTTTTCCTTTAGTAAGAACTTCCTGAACTCTGCTAACTGATCCTTATCCTTATACTAGCACTACCATTAGAGCTTTCTCAAATCAACCTTGCCATTCACTTTAACTCTCTCTTTCGCCTCAATGTTTATTCATGTCTAATGGCCCAGAGATAGGAACAAACCTTAAATCATTAAATTACACTAGTAGTATTTCTACTAGTAGGCTTTCTGTGCTACTCTAAAGATGTGTTGGACTGGACTACTGATTGGGAAATATGGGAGTTGTAATTCAATATAGTCAGAGACAACAAGCTGTCATAAACACTGTAACTTTTGAGAACCAACCAATCAGACTCTAATATGAGATACTTTAACAAGAAAAAGAATGCATTCATACATACCTAATCTAATTTTTTCAGACTGTCTTTTCAGCTCTGTTACTAAAGCTTTCATTCGTTCATAATTTTCCTGTTGAAAAATAATCATGTGTAAGGAAATGTACACACTGTCCAAGGTGAGTTAGTTAGAAAAATATTTAATTAAAGGTATACTTTTTTTTCTCCCGTCCTATATGTATTATTTAAGCTTTATAGACTACATTTTCAAAACACGTTCTTTAAACATAATTACTAAATAATTACAACTGGATATAAAATAACATATCATTCTTTTTCGTTTTATACATTTTCCTAGGCTGAGAATCCTAATTTACTTCCAAGTAAATTAAATTTGTCTCCAGGAAAACCTAATGGCCACAAATAAAGATTCAAGCCTTTTAACAATTGTTTTTAAAAATATGTTGTGTTTGTCAAGACCTTTGGAAGCAATCTGAAACTTTTTGATGTATGTGAATTCAGCAATAGCTTGCTCAATTATGCTGCTTAAATGTATTTATTCCAAGATGGCTACTTTGAGATCTATAACAGAGTATCCTGGAAAGATAAAATGCTCCGAAGTTACTTGTTTCGAATTCTGATGTCAAACTTATGTCAATTAATTTTTCTGCACAAAGTTTGGTCTGTTTGTCCTATTTAGAATCCAGGGGGGCATTGCAGCATATGTGGCATGTATCACATAGAGCAGGGGTTTCCAACCGTGGCAACTTTAAGACTTGTGGACTTCAATTCCCAGAATTCCTCAGCCAGCAAATCTCTTGAAGTTTCTTGGCATTGATGTAAAAAACTAGTACCTTGAATTTGACCTGGAAACAAACCAATGCATCTCTCAGAATAGAGGTATGACATGTGCTGTTCTGGGAGCACACATATTGCCCATGCCGCTGCATTCTGTACCAGTTAAAACTTGTAACTTATTACCAGTTATTATATCTATATAAACAAAACTTTTGTTCATGGTTAAACCAAGGTCAGAATGAGGAATTAAATACTATATAAAATAACATATGGCATAATGAGCTTAAGACTATACTTCATACAACCAAATAAAAATAATAACTTTATCCAGGCAAATGTTTAAAAATGGCTATTGAAGGCTTATGCATTATAATCAGGATTCAAAGGACTATTTTTTTTAATTAAAATCCTTGAACAAGCAAAAATATTTGAGGGTTTTTAGTAGGGGTCACCAAATTTGGCAACTTTAAGGCTTGTGGACTTCAACTCCCAGAATTCCTCAGCCAGCTATACAATCTCAAACATAAATTTCTATTTACAGCAAAGTTAAAGATGTATGCTTGGAAGATACACAGGTGTAGAGATACAAGACTTCCTTGATACAAGATTGTACAAGTAAACTTCAGTTACACAAATTCTGAACCTTCCTTCACGTGTTCAACTCCTTTATCAACAAAGCACAATAGGCTATTTATTCAACTTGGCAAATTACAAATCAGAACTGAAATCATAGTCTGAAGCAAACCGGCATCCCAATTTGGATGCAACACTATACAATGATCAACCCAAAACCAAACATTTTGAGAAAATTTGAATAAATTCAAGTTCATTTGTGCAAAGCATGAATGTGCAGTCTACATAAACTAGATCTTTAAATTTAGGTGAATCATATGAAGTAATTGGATTCTTAAATGTTTCTTTTAATGTCACATAGTCACAGCAAACATAACTGCTTCTATTTCAGTTTGACAATAGAAACTGAATGTTAACAATTTAATTATTAATCACACAAAGAACATATGCTAGAAGTCTGATGCGAGTTCTGTGTATTCAATATGTCTTAAGATTTCAGAAATTAAATTACTATCCCACCAAATTACATTTATATCTATTCTATCTCAGCGGTTTATCTTTCACAGTCTTTTAATTTGCAGAGGAGGACAAACAACAAAAGGCAAACATCATCTTTTTCCCCCTGCATCTTCTTCAAGTTTCCACCACACTTTGTGTTATAGTTGCTCTGACCAGAGAATTTTCATGTTGGCCCATTCTTCTGAACTGTTGTAAATGTGCAACAGTTTAGAAACAAGATCATCTTTTTTCCTGAACAATGTACCAATGAATAGATGGATTCTTAAACAAATTGTTCCATTTGATCTCTTCCCCAAATCTTCTTCCTAACCATTTTAAAGACTATATACCCAGACCACACCTACCATCAGATCCTACAAAATTCAAGTCACCGACTATTTTCACGGCCTTCCCATTTTCTAACACAGCCTTGCAGGCACTCTAACTGCCACAACCACAAAGCTCCCTATGCATCACTCCTATCCTTAATTTACCATCCATGTGCTGCTCAGAAGGCTAGAGGTGATCTTTAGTCATTTGCTTGCATGTTCTGTCCTGGGAACAAGACATACAAACTTAAGCATACATGCTCAAAAGTAGGACCATTTGAATCAATTCTAAAACTAAATAAATTTATAAATAAATAAATAAACCCTAACCCCCAAGATAGACAGACAAACTATAAGCAAACCAGAAGACCGTGAGTTCTAGTCCCACCTTAGGCACGAAACCAACTGGGTGATCTTGGGCCAGTCACTTTCTCTCAGCCCAGCTCATCTCACAGAGTTGTTGCTGTGGGGAAATAGGAGAAAGGAGCACCTGGAAAGTCAGTTTGCTATGGCAGTTAAGACATCTGGCTAGAAATCAGAAGAATATGGGTCCTAGACTTTTCTCAGGCACAAGCCAGCTGGTGAATTTGAGTCAGCCCCTTTCTATCTGCTCTAGGAAGCAGGCAATGGTAAATCATTTCTGAAAAATCTTGCCAAAAAAACGCTGCAGGGACTTGTTCAGGTAGTCAGTAGGAGTGGAAAAAACAGACTTGAAGACACTTCCACTCCCACAAAAATCCTGAGTTAAAACCGGAGTTTTAAGCCCACTTGTATAAGGTGTAAGATCCTTGTACTATATAGCAGAATTTGGGTAACTGGGTCCATTTAGGCAACATAGAACAGTTTGTTGAGTAGTCAAGACTCACAGCAAAAAAAGCACTCTGGGAGGCAAAAAGTGGATTGTTTACTGAAGTCAAAATTGATTGAATTATGAACCTGGCCTTTTTTTTCCAAAAGCAAAAGCAGCATCACCATCATCTAGCAACAGTAGCCTACAGTTTCCTGTTTGGCTTAGTTGTCAGTTGCCTGCCTATGGCCACACTCAAGGAGAAAAGAGACTAGGGGGGAAACCTAACCAAGTTTGAGGTCTGGAGATATTTCTGGAGCCAAGGGAGCCTTAAATGAGAACAAATTACTGAGAAATACAACTGCTCTACTCTTTCAAGGAACTTTTTGTAAGTGAATTTTGATATCAACATAAATCACAGAAAAGAATTCAGAGGAAATCAGGTCCAGCCTTCATCCCAGGGCAAGGAGGAGGAAATTGACAAGGCAATGGGACAGGCAGGGGACCAAGTGCTTTAAGCCTAGATCAGGGATCTTCAAACTTGACAGCTTTAAGACTTGTGGACTTCAACTCCCAGAATTCCTCCTCCAGTATGTTAGCTCAGGAATAAATGTAAACGGCTCCAAACTTGATTGCAGAAAGTAGACTTCAGCAACAGAGTGGTCAATGCCCGGAATGCACTACCTGACTCTGTTGTTACATCCTCTAACCCCCCACTCCTTTAACCCCAAACTAACCACTATTGACCTCACCCCATTCCTAAGAGGTCTGTAAGGGGCATGCATAAGTGCACCATCATGCCCACCGTCCCTGTCCTATTGACCCCGTTTATTCGTACCTATTTCCTGTATTCTTACTCGTGTTTATATTTCTACCTATTATCTTGTAAGCGATTGACAAATCAAACAAATAAATAAATAAAATTCTGGGAGTTGAAATCCACAAGTCTTAAACTTGCCAAGTTCAACAAGTTAGTGATCTTTACAATTCCCACCGCCTTTCTGAAGGGTACACGGTTGGCCAAAAGGCAGCTGCCAAACTTTCATTCAGATTTCACTTTTATCGAGAAACCCGTCCTTCTGTGGAATTATGACTACTGTGCACCGGCCCCATATAAAAACAGAGGTCTTACAAAATAAATAAATAAAAGGCTGGAAGCCAGCAATGGATGATCTCCAAGCATCTACGCGCTGGAAGTCTTCACCACGCTCCTCTTCCTAGGCCTACCTGATAGAGTGAGGAAGCGACATCGGGTTGAGAGCCCACGGTGGCCACTTTGTCGCCGTGATAAGCACGGCCGAGAGCCGCTGCAGCCGTCCGCGGACAGCCAAAGAGACGGCATCTTAGGCCCGGTAACATCGCTGCTTGTGGACGCCGGAGGCGCCAAAGGCACGACTTCCCGGGGCTGGAAGTAAGCATGCGGCCCCTCCCACGCCGGAGCCAATGAAAAGAGGCGGCGAAACGCGGACGCCGCTGGTTCCTTTTCCTATTTCAGCCTTATTAAAAGGCCAGCCGAGGGAACCCTGGAAACTCCCTTCCTCCTGAGACGGCGTGGTAAGGTTTAAAGAGATAGCGTTAAGAGGGAACGAAGGGCTGTTGGATTAGTCTCCCGCCCTGTTCGAGAATCGCTCACTGGCAGAATGGAAAGAAGTTTGGTTTTAAGAAAACGTACACTGAGGGTCTTCAAACTTGTCAAGTTTAAGACTTGTGGACTTCAACTCCCAGAATTCCTGAGCTAACATGACTGGAGGAGCAATTCTGGGAGTTGAAGTCCACAAGTCTTAAAGCTGTCAAGTTTGAAGACCCCTGATGATGAAAAGGAACGGGAAAGTATTATTTTACACTAGAATTTTTAATTGTATATTTATTGAGCATTTTTATTTGTTCTGGTCTAAAGCTGTAATAAACTGATTGATTGATTGATGGATTGAATGGGAAAGTAAATTACAGTTTGGTTGACACCTGCTATCTAAACTAGGATTATTGTATCTGGGCTGTATAATCAGGATGACCAGCAAATGGCAGAATTTTCTATATATTTATTCAACATTACCCTGCTCGTTTCAAATAGCTTTAATCTAAATTAACTATCATCACCTCTTACCATGATAAATTGTGGTTAATCAAGCTACTTGAAATCCTCAATTTATGGTTATTCCATTCCCTCTCATTGCTTTCTTTCTCTATAAGCAAGCTGTGGTAATCCTACAGAAGATTGTTTCAGCTGAATTGTGCAAAACCAGTAGTACCTGATAAATTAATAAAATGTGTAAGTGCAATAAAGCCTGGGATTTCAATAACAATATACACTATTTAGTCCCAACTTGTATATAGATAATGCCTTGAAGTCTTGCTCTACAGTCTTTTGGCAATGCTATGGAATTACTGCTGTCTTATTTAAAATGTTTTCTCAAGAAAAATGTAAGCTCCTACCATAAATATATTTGAATGAGTCTGTGCAGAATGTAACAGTAAGTTAATGAAGTTCTTAGCTTCTGTATCCACCTAGTAGTTTCAATAAATAATGTTTACTTGTTAAAGTACTTGATAAAATACTTGATAAATATGGATCAAATGAAACGTTAAGTGGAAGATTGGCAAGGAGGAATTGAATAGTGGTATGTACCACTTCCATTAGTGCATGGTACATAAAACTTTGTATTTCTGTGTAATGGTTGAATATGTAATATAGAAATAAGCATTAGTTTTAATCACTAATGTGTTATATTTGGATTATACAATTTATCATTATTCATAGATTAAGTATGTGTTGCTTTCTAACATTTATTTGTAGTTCCATAATCAATACTTGTGTTGCTTTTGCAGGTATTTGCAGACACATGACGAGCAGAAAAAATTGGAATTACCCAACACGCAATTTCCCAGCTAAGGTCAAACAAGGCAATGCTGTTTCTATTCTCCTACTATAAACATGTGCCCTGCATTTCCCCTAAGCAAGAGTTCGATATTCACTAATTCAGTATTCATAGCATTTTTGTAGAACATAGCTACCACAAATAATGAGAATCAACTGTGTTTTGTTTTGTCCTTACTGGGACATCTGTGTAAATTGGGATGATCAACAATGATTTCTCATCAGTCCAACAAGCCTGAGAGATACTCAAGTTTCAAATGGTCTCACCACCACAAAATTCTTTTTAACCTTGATGGTCTTAGTTTTGCAGTAGATAAAGCAATCTAAGTGCAAGAGATTAACTTGTCTTCTACAAACTCCAGTGAAATGAGGCTATCTGAAATGGGTGGAAATTCTGGTGACCCATAGCTTGTATAGGCTATTAAAGCATGGGATGCAATTTCAGTATAGGCTAGTCAAAAAGCATGAAAGGCAGACCCATGGGATGATGGTTCATGTATGCTTACTGGCTTTGAAGTGGTCTGCCTACAATAATATCTGGGATTCTCTCACTGGCACAAGGGATGGAAGGTCTTTCTTTGTCTTCTTGTATTCTTCAACATTCTGGAATATTCCTTCATTTCTGCATACAGTTGCTATCTTCGTTATATTCTTTAGTACTCATGAATATTTGTTAACTATTGTCTTATGTTTACTACTTTGGAATAAAGCCATAAGTACTGGTATTGTGTGCTCACTGCTTCTGAATTCAAAAGATCCTGTGACTCAAGTCTGCTGACCAGAGCAGTACCAAACACCACTTAAATATGAATGAACAGATCAGACTTACTTTTTCAAAAGTATTCACATTATAGATACACAGCCTAAAGAGTCCTTATTTTAAATAAGCACACATTTATAACTGCCAATTCCAATTCTACAAATAATGTAAGAGGTAAAGATGAAATAGTTTCATATATAATAATGAACCTGTAAATTAAACTATACAGTATATAATAGTTTAAATAGTTAATTTCCAATCTGCTTCTCACTGATAAACTGAAATATTTAAGAATGGAATAGTGTAACAATGAAATACATATAATTTTGTTGAATTTTGTATGTTCCATCAAATGTTAAAGATAAACTTTGACATATAGTTCATATAAAATTTTATTCACATAATTTACATACATAATGTGCCTGCTTTCTTTGAAACAGAAAGCTTTCACATGAACATTACATACCACTGAAAATATGTATCAAACTTTTCACAAAAGTTTTTGCATATTAATTAAAATGAGATATTCTGTCGATTAACCAAGGTTTTGTTTTTCTGTTATCCGTAATATTGATTTTGCTATAAAGGAACCTGTATATTTTAAAGAATTTTGTAAACATTGTCAAGAAAACATACTATAGTTTATAATAAAAATTAACAGGATCTTCTCATCCTTTCCACTTAGTAAGGAAAGGTAAGGCACCTTATAGCTTGGTTTCTTTAATAAGATTTTTGTGCTATACTTTTTTTCAATGAAATTTAAAATTATTACAGCAGATTATGGTGGATTTTTAAGGATATATTCTATGTATTAATATGCACACACGCTGCTCTATGGTGGAACTATTTGGGTTAATTGTTTACAAACAATATTTGAAATCTTTATTTGGATCCATTGATCTATATGTACATTTTATAAATAAGATTCTTGTTTTATTTAATTTCCTTACAACACTGCAAAATTAAAATAGGAAACTGAAATTCAAATCAGTCAAATCAATAAAGAATTGTTGAGTCTCATAGAGTACTGACTTTGTCTATAATACTGACTTGGATATCTTTAGAGAAGAGGCACTGAAATAAACTGATCTTTGGTCATGACAAATATTAATTAAATGGGTCTACTGTAATTTTTTTAAAAGTCTGTTTCCAACCAATTGTCTATGTCTGAATTTTAAAAAATGCTAATACCTTTCATATCAAATCCAATAATAATGGAATGTCTGCCTATAGTAATATTTGCACAGAATAAATCTAGGAAATAAACGTAGCTTCTTAATTATTTAAAATGGTATACATTAACAATTATAGATGCAGATAATTTTTTTCATAGATATTGCATAGATTAAGAAATATCTAGAGAAAAAAAATCCTCTCCAATCATTAATTGAAATGAAAAAGACACCTAAATTTAAGATTCAATAGCGGGGTTCCTTTTTTCACTCCAAATTATACTACAGATCAAAAAGAAAAAAAAACAAAACCCAATGAGAAATGGAATATGTTTATAGCTTGAGTTATTAAACTAGTAACTCAGAGCAATAAGAAAAAAACAAAACAAAAAAATAAATTACATGAAGCAGAAAAGAACTGTATTTATGATGTTGGGGCAACTCTTACTCTCTCATACATTAGATTTTAATTTCTCCTCTTCACTGGTATAATTGGGTTTTTAAATGGCAGCGTATTGCTTCATATAAAATTTAACACTTTAGCACTAAATAAAATTTAGTGAGGTTATGTATCTTCAGGATAAACAGAATTAACACAGAATATTTCTGTACATTCAACTTAAATATTTTTTCACATTTATGTCTGTACATTTAAAGACATTAAACATTATTTTTTAAACAATTCACATATATTCATTATAAAAATACATAAAAATAAGTTGACTTCAGATATTGTTACCTACAACGTACTAATTACGTTGAAATGTCCAGATTTTGTTTATTTTACAAAGATAATATTCTCCTTTCCATAAAGGTTTACTTCATAAAAAGAAGCAATTATTATTTACATAAGTACTGTGTTGAAGTGGCATATGATCATTCTGCTATTCCTCATTGCATTTCTAAATCTAAATATGCATGTTTAGAAAAATGTACCATAATTCAAACAAAAACACAGCTTTTCTGATCATGTACATCTTAACACTTAACATACTTTTTCATCAGTTTCAAAAATATCAGACTGCTCAGAATAAAAGAAAATATTTTTTGCATTCAGTGAGTTCCTCTTAATATATTAATATAAATATATGAAACATAAATCATTTAATTAGGATATTACATTGCTTCTAGGATTATTAGAAACCAAGTATCCCATAATCTTTACAGTTATTCTGAATCATCCACCTCCATAAAAATGTCACTAAAGAAATATTCTGAAATCCTTATTTGCTCTTCTTTTTCTTGTTCCTTAGCAGAACCCTCTTCCTCAGGTAAAACCTAAAAAAAAAAGAATGAACACTTTACAATCTGATGCCTATTTAATAATTTTGTAAAAGCATCATATGAGGGTGTTTGAATTAGTCATGTAGAGGTACAGGCAATTCTGTTTGTGTTTTACAATATGATTTTCTGTACAAATCATCCTGCAATATCTCTTATGAAATTAATCAAAGGTTTAACTCTGAGGGCTGAAAGCATTCTGTCTAAAGTCTTCTAGAGAATCCGATGCAGATAATTAAGATAGCAAGAGAAAATAGGCAAGGATTGGTTCCCAACATTCTGGTACTATTAACAGATCATGTTTTTATAGAGATATTCATCTATACCTGAACAGAAGAGCAGCTTCCGCTCTCATATTTTGAAGGTGACAGCATGGTTGTTGGCAATGAACTGTATTCCTGAATCTCTGTGTTGCTGTCTTTGGAAGCTGAAGCTGGACATTCGGGGGTATTTTCAAAAATCAGCATACAGGTTTTCTGGGGAGGTCTGTTGTTCTCTTTAGCAGCTATCTCTTCATCAGTATTAATTTTACAGATTAAAGGTAGAAATCCAAGCGATCTTTGATATGACATATTAAAAACAATTAAAATTAATGTAACAAAATGTAGTAAATTAATAACATTATCAAAGTATCCCCAGAAATCCCCTGAATTTATTGATTTTGAGATCCCCTAAAATAGATTATTTAATAAATAAATTTATTTTACATAGGTTTGGGACTATTGTTATTTATGCTGATTAGTAGGGATATAGCAAATTTAGAGGTTCTTTAGCAACATAAATAGATATTATGTATAAGTAAATGAATGTATGTGGTATTATTGCTTTGATGGAATAACAGTAACAAATTTGGCTGCCAAAATAGGAAATATTATAATTGATAAGAGAATGTTCCTTTAAATAGAACAATGGTTAATTTAGGCTGAGCAGTTATAATTTAATAGTTCTAGATTTCTCTCTTCATTACAAATATTAAATAAAAGATTATAGGATCAGGAAATGATATAACAAAGTAAAAATGAAGCTTGAATCATACCTGGGTAATGATGTTTTTGGAAGGGCTTCTGTATTTCTAACTTGCTCTGATTGTTCAGAACTGTAAGCTACACAGAGTCTTTGTTCTTTGTTTGTTTCTGCTTTCCCTGCATCTGGCATTCTTGACACGAGTTCAGCCTCACTATCTGTTTCACAAAGCAATGCAGTCCCTACATTCAGAGAAGACTGGAGCTGCTCTTTTTCCTCCACTTGTAGCTCTGTAAGTGACATTATTTCCTTTGAAAAATTACATTTTTCTGATATAATATAAAAGAGACAAGGCTTGCTTGCAAATAGTAAAGTAAAATTAATTTGCTAGAGATCCCAAAGTAGTCTCCATTTTTTAGTTTTTACACACACATACACATATATGCGCGCACAAAGAAATGAAGATTAATTTGGGAGCTCTTGCAAATTAACTTCATTTTACTATTTGCAAGCAAGCTATGTCTCTTTTGTTCATGTATAGATATTTTTCAAATTATGTAATCATTAGCATTCATCAATGCCCCAAGTCCAGAGGTGGTATTCAGCAGGTTCTGACCAGTTCTGGAGAACCGGTAGCAGACATTCTGAGTACTTCAGAGAACCGGCAAGTATCACCTCTGACTGGCCCCGCCCCCTCTCTTCTCTGCCTCCCGAGTCCCAGCTGATTGGCTGGGTCTTCTTTTGTTGCCCTGCACAGGAGAACGGAGATGGAAAGCGGGTTAGTGGGGTGGGGAGGGAATGGGGATTTTACAGTATCTTTTCCCTGCCACTCCCATAAAGCCATGCTATGCCCACAAAGCCACGCCCACAGAACCGGTAGTAAAAAAATGTGAATCCCACCACTGCCCAAGTCCCACTAGTTCTATGATGCCAAAGATGACTTTACATACATTTTTCAAACACCATCCCCACCAATCTGTGCCAAGTTAAAACTTCTCTGAAAGCGATGGAATAAAAGGGTGTGTTTCAAAAGGCCTGTTCTTTGAATGAGCACCATCACATCCATGTATAATATGACTGATATAAGCAATTGCCTAAGTGTCTATATAAACATGCACATGTGTAATGATTCTGCATGTGAAAACAAAAGGAACTTCACCTACCAGCGTCTTTTCTTGATATATACTGTAATTTAAGAGAGGTCCCCTGCATTAAAAAACAATGAATATTGGTGATTTCCCTTTTAGTTGCATGACTAAAAAGCTCAATATAGTAAGGTATTTTAATATGCTTCAGTTTGTGAAATGATGGTTTAGAGTTTAAGCTGCCTAATGATGCCTCCTGCAGCACCCTGCCAGCCAAAACGGGCTGCGCCTCGTTTTCACCATCCATGGCCTCCTGCAGCACTCTGCCATGTGGCCCATTTTCGGGCCCATTTTTTGGGTGTTTTGGGCCTGTTTTTCAGCCCATCTTGGGCCCATTTTTCAGCCCATTTTGCAGCCATTTTTGGCCTGTTTTGGGCCCACTTTTGGCTCATTTTTTGGCCTGTTTCATGTCTGTTTTTCAGCCAGGTTTAGGCCCGGTTTAGGCCCAGTTTTGGCTGACAGAGTGCTGCAGGAGGCCATGGAGGGTGCAAATGAGGCGCGCTAGGGCCACATATGGGCCGTTTTAGCTGCCAGAGGCATTGCAGGCCGGTCCCTTGATATTTGCAGGCCAGCCCCCTGGCTGGATTTAATCACCCTGCAGGCCAGATCTGGCTCGTGGGCCTTGAGTTTGACACCCCTGAGCCCATCCCTTCAGCAGAATCCACCAGTTTCTAATACATTAAAACCTACCTGATTTTCATATGCAATTGAGCAACCACCACATCTGCCACATAGCAAGTTTTTTCCACTAACTAAAGTTGACTGAGAGTGTTCAGTACTGAACAGCCAACTCAGTTCATTTGCTTTTCAAATGTATAGCCGCCCTCTACCCCCGGTTCCATAACAATTCTGGCGGCGTACAACATAAACAGCAAACATTATAATCAAGAAATATATGCCCACATAGCTGCAGCTGGAGGGTAGAGGATATTTTTAAAATACATTTGTTATTTTAGAATCAGGAAATGACATGGCTGATTATTTGCATAGCTTAAATTAACTGTCTATCAACTTCCCAGAAAATCAAGCATGCAAACTATTCCTTGAAGACATTTTACTTCTCATCTTAGAAGCTTCTTGAATGAGAAGCTAAAAGTCTTCAAGGAAAAACAAAAAGTCCAGTTGCCTATTAAGAAAACACCTTTGGGACAGCAATAACCTGGATGACTGAGAAATCTCCATAGATACTTTGTATCTGCAGTTATCAATAGAATGTAAGACTAGAACCGTACAGAATCTTCCCACACTTTTCTCATGTGGTATTCAAAATTTTCTGGATCCAGTTGTAACTAACAGATAATGGATTCTGAAATAAATATCTTGTGAATCCTTGAATCTAACCTTATCAGAGCTTTCCAGGTGTTCTTCTATAGGAACAGTATGCCTTATCTTCTCAGAAGCACTACTTCCTTCTACAGATATTGAAGACCTCTTCCAATTCTTCCAAGGGGTCAAACCCAAATCTACTAATTGTTCTGATGAAGATGGATGCAATTCTCTTTCTATAGGGTCCGTCACAGAAGCAGCATTTTCTTCAACTGAAGCTTGGATGGATCCAACACTGTATGGATATATATACCATATATATGAATCTCAGATATTATTGAGATTTAAAGCTTACTTTACATTCAAAGTTTTATTAATAATAAAATATTAACCTCAGAAGTAATTCCACTGACACCAATGGGATTTTATTCTAAGATATGGCTGTTTGAATCGCTTTCTTTGTTATGAGTTTAAGGCAATAAGCAATCTTTGGAGACTACAGGCAGATACCGAATGTTGTTACCATCTTGTGGATGCTTTCACAAAATAGCTACTATAGCAGGTATGATAATAAAATGCCCATTTATGCAGAACTAAACTGGCAAGACTGCTTCCTGCTGCACTCTTACACTCTCAGAATGGTCTCTACAATATCTTTTTCATTTTATAGGCTAGTTGGCACTCTCGGAAACAAAGCATGAAACTGCAGATATCCATTTCCCAAGAACATCTATGCATAGCAGATACACAGATAGGCATTCTTAGAATTCTTAGAAATAAAGACTGTAAATACTGGTATTTTTCAGCATTACAGCTTATTATTGATTAATTACAAGAAAGCAATCTAAAAAAACCCTCTTAAAGATAGGAAACTAGGCAGGGATCATAAAAAGTAACCACAAGCACATTGATGATGAACACTGCTTCTCCAAGGTGCAAAAAGTTATTTTGATCCTTTTTGCAGTAAATCTTATAATATGTTCATAAGGGATTGGGGTGGGAGGAGTCATTATTTTTATTTTTTTATTTTCTATACTGCTTGTAAGCCGCTAGAGTTGCTGTGAGCGATTAGGCAGCCATATAAATTTTTCAAATATTTTTTTCTAATTAATAATTGATAATTCTAATGTACTTTGCTAACTTGCCTGCCTCAAACTTGCATGGTCTCAAACAGAAGTATGTAATTCTGCATTCGTTTCTACAAAGAATATCCCCCAATATTTTCAAAAGTCACACAAGCCAGCTCTTTCCTAAAATATCACTTTTAAACTTTTAAACATGTAATGTATGTACTCATTTATTCTGAATGGTGTTTTTCAAATTTGGCAACTTTTAGGATGTGTGGACTTTTAATTCCTAGAATTTTCCAGCTAACACATTGCCTGGAGAATTCTGGGAGTTGAAGTTCAGAGATCTTAGAAGTTATCAAGTTTTTAAAATACTGATTCAGAATATACTGAAGCACAGGTGGTTCTCGACTTCATTTAGCAATTGTTTGAAGTTACAATAGTGATGAAAAAGAGTAGCTTATGGCCATTTTCCATATAACCTTTGCAGCATCTCTGTGGTCATGTGACCAAAATTAGGACACTTGGCAATTGGTATGTAATTATGATGGCTGCAGTATCCTGGGGTCATGTGATCCACAATTTGGGACATTTTGACAAGCAAAGTCAATGAGGAAGCCAGTTTCATTTTAACAACCATGTTACTGACTTGACAACTGCAGTGATTCATTTAACAACTATCTTGCTTAGCAATGAAAATGTTGGGCTCAATAGTGCTTGTAAGTCAAGGACCATCTGTACATTGTTACATCTCTTTTAAAGAGAAAGAATATTAAGCTTAACACTTGCCTATGGCTTAGCGGCAAAGTCCCCTCTCTATGTTTAGTTTGTCCCCAGAAAAGCACCTACCAAGATTAAATTGGAATCAGGCCTTGGGCTTGGCAACATGTTTCATGTTTGCTTCCCAAGGTTAAGGGGCTCTCATATGCAAACAAAGAACTCTTTATTGGGTTGACTTTGAAATACGGACTTTCTTATTTATTCCATTTACATGGCCGCCCATTTCTGTAAGTGACTTTGGGTGACAACCAATCTTAAAATAAATTAAAAACAAATTCTCATCAGACATAGAAAAAAATAAAATATATCACTGCTTTGGCTTTTAACACAATGAGGAGATGGGACCCTTCCACCCTCAGGGCCAGGGCACAGAACCAGGTCTTTAGTATCTTGTGAAAGGCTAGCAGACTCAGGGTCATCCTAATCACTGGGGGGAGAATATTTCAGAGCATAGGTGTTTAGAGCAAAAAAGCATGTCTTCTAGGCCCTGACAATTAGCACTTCCTTAGCCAACAGAACCCAAAGCATGCTTATCTTGCTGGACCAGATTGGACAGACAGAAACACCGACTACAACCAGTTTCTGAGAAAAGGAGAACCAGCATAACACAGTGCTGCCCACTCCCTGAGAAAGATACCATGATTAATGGTATCAAAAGTCACTTGACAGGTCAAGAAAACCAAGGATTATTAATCTTCAAGAAATAAGTAGAATTTTAGGCCAGGCAAGCAGTATCAAAAGAGGTTTTAGGCTCAAAATTCAGTCTTTAATCTTAAGAAATTCAAAAAGTTAGCATTCTGAATGCTAAAGAATATATTAATATTTAATATTTACCATTCATCTCTTGTCAATTCCAATGAGTCCATATTATCTGAGGTGAAAAGTATCGGTGGAGGAAGCAATTCCCCAGAACCATGTGCAAGCACAGCAGGGTTATTATTACATTCCACAGAATCAGGCGAGATTTCCACCAATGTTAGAATGAACTCTGGCTCTTCCTCTGCATCTATGAAATCTGTAATGTCACCTCTTACTATCAAGAGTATCAATAAAAAACAGCAGAAAAAGTAAACCCTTGAGAACATAAACATTCAATTTTTCTTATTTACTTATTATTTACTTCTAAATCATGTGTTTGCATTTCTGAGCAATGCAAATACAGTAAGGAAAAGTAGGTATGTTTAGCCAGATAACCCAAGTTATTCTGGTAAACAAATATGGTTACCACTCCTGTAGATATTAACCTGCTTAAAACGTCCTGTGTCTCTCTGCTTTTTTCTCTCTCTTGCAATTCAAGTCCCCTGATCATTCTCATTATTCTATTTCTTGTACTTAAGTCTCACTTTACTCCTTCCTCTCAATAATTATTCTTTGCCCCTTCTATCAGATAATGGTAGTATTAAGGAAATGTGCAAATGGGGTAAAAGCAAGAATACTTTATTTTAAATCCCAGAAATGTCCTCTAAGAAAAATTAAATTGTAAATAGAGGTTGTGTTCAGATAAAAAATTAAATATTAGATCATACCTGCACTCATCTCTGTCATTGCCAAAATGCTGGCATTCTTGTTTCCTTCAGTCTAAGAATAAAAACATCACAATGAGTATATCCAGCATGTCAAATAATTCTAGTGCCCAGAATATGTAACTCTAAAACAACTGCGTATGTTTATACATGCTGTCAGAAATCACATAAAGCTCTTCCTGTCCCAGGCATTCAAGAGAAAGAAACTGGAAAGGAGGGTAAAATCCTTAATAAATAAAACTATGAACAAACTAGAAAAATAGCAAGTGTCAGAACACAACAGAAATAATTTTCAAATGAAAATACATACAATACTATTAATCAAGAATGGAATACAGCATATTTGCCTTTCATTTACAATATTTAGAAACAACTATAGCACAGAGCTCAGAAAAATAATATGCAATAATTTAAAAACAATATTCCTTCAATAGTTGTAATTACAGTAGTTTCATGTAAACCCAAATGTCTTTTTTCCTTTAACACTTTGTTCATTAATGGAAAGTCAAACCACTTTTTGGGAAAACAGTAATATGCCTTTTCAAAGCAAATGTAACTACAATCTTAAATCAGTGATAAAGTAATGCTTACTAAAAAGACATAGCTTACTGGAAAGGAAGCATAAGAAGAAAAAGCAGTAAAAGTGTACAATTCAGTTTAATATTAGCAACCTATCCAATTCATACAAACATACATAAAACTCTCACCAAGATTAACCAGAATATACTATGGCGAATTTAACTAGAATATGATTAACCAAATTATGGTGAATGTTGTAAACTTACATGCAGTTATTTAACAACAACAACTATTTTCCTTTTATACTACATTCCAAAATGTAGCTATTTCTATTAATTAACACATCTTACTTGTGCAACTTCAGCTGTAGAAAACTTGTGTTCAGCAGACCCAAAAGCATGAATGTTACTTTTTATGTTGAGATTATCTGGTGGTTCAGATAAACAAGCCACTGCTTCTTGAGAACATTTTGGAGATGTTAATTCAGATGCAATTTCACTAATCTCTTGTGTCAGGTTTCCACTTTTGCAAAAAAATTAAAATAGTTTTAATCTAGACGCTGTTTATCAATAAATTGTTCCAGAAACCTTTTATACCATACCAACTTAAAATTAATAGCATGAGGTTTACAATCATTCTGTATAAAAATGGCACCACACAATTTAAGAAATGTAGATAGTAAAGAACATGGTGCTTTATAAAGAGAAATGAATTCCAATTCTCTTTTAAGAAAATATTTCATTACTCTCATGCATCTGAAGTTATTTGAAGAAAATTAAGAGCATTTATATTTAAATATTAAAACTGAAGACTGCTTTTTTTAGAAAATGCAAACCATCATTTATAACTATATTCCCAGTAATTTTGGAGAACTTCACCATGCAGACATCTATGTTTTACCAAACAATTTACTACATATTACAAAACATCGCTCCAAACATTTGAGAAATAACAAATATACAACTGTAGTGGGGTGTATACCTTTCCATATTATTTTCCTGCATGGCGGGGCCAGCACTTTCAGAATGTAAATCATACTTTCCCATAGTGCTGATTTTAGCAAGCTGCTCATCCATTTGGAGATTCATTTCAACTTTCTGATCTTCTCTAGGTTTTTCTGACATTTTGTCATCTGTTACTTTAAATATTAGAATACACAGGAAAAGTGTGTAAGCTATTGTTACTATTTAGATATAGTGGAAAAATATATTTTGTATTAGAAGTGATGAACAAAATACATAGATGAGATGGACAAAAATACATTTTACTTAGTTGTGAGATGTCTTTGTTATCTAAAGTATAGACTGATCTGGAATTTTATAAGCACTTAGACTTCATCATTAATCTATTAGCAGTCAAGGAACAAACAAACCCATAGTAGGATGGAGCCCATGGATGGCTTGTGAGGTGCTGTCGCCGGGGCAGGGGGTGGGTAAATTTAGTATATTAATTTATTATATGACTCTTATTAGTTTTATTGTTTTTATATGAGGCTTTATATTCTTTAAGTCACTTTGAGTCGCTATGTGCGAATAAGCGGCAACATAAATTCCCTAAATAAAATAAATAAATGTTCAAATAGTTCAACAATACCAAAATTAATGAACTATGCATAGCCCATAGATTTAAAAAAAAAAAAACCCTCCCTCAATTCTGCTGATAAACACTCAATCCACACAAACAATAAGGCTTTATTTCAGAAATTTCTACAGTATAAACTCCAAAAACCTACCTTTCTGGATTTCTTTATATTCTTCCATATCTGAACTTAGATTTAGAGGTTTTTGAGAAACATTCCTAGTAGATACCGAGCCACTGTTAAGATTTGGTTTAGGCTTTGGGAGTCTGCATCTTGCTGGCCTGGGTGTTTTATTTCTTTTACACAAAGATACAGTACTGCGGACAAAAGTAAAAGTCATTAAAAGGATGATGATGATAATAATAATAATAATAATAATAATAATAATAATTTATTAGACTTGTATGCCGCCCTTTTCCCTAAGGACTCAGGGCGGCGAACATTAAAAAACCATACAATTACAATAAAAATAAATTAAACAGATACAAGTCTAGCAAACAGTTAAAACTTAAAACAATTAAAATAATCCACCCCCCGGGTCAATCCAGACCGGCCTGTTGAAACAGCCAGGTCTTCAGGTCTTGGCGGAAGGAGCGTACTCATATTCACTCATGTTCTCAGTTCTTAATATATTATTAGGTAGAAAAGATAGCAAACAACTTTAGAACTACTAAATCTGTGCTACGGAATCCCAGAGTAAAGAATTTAATATATCCCTTGATTGCCATCTAGATGTAATCTGGATTGATCACTAAATGAGGAATTTAGGAAAGACACTCAGGAATTGATTTCACACTCCACATCAAATATTAAAGTAAGCATATTATATGATAGCTTCAAATATGAACTGGACAAAAGTTGCATTCTTAGCTATTTATCATTCTGAATATAACACATGAAAATTAACATTAGAATTTAATTATCCTAATAATATTAATAATTAAAGCAGATTACTCTCCTCCAAACGTTTTGTGAGGCAATCCCAGTTTGTTGGCAGTTCACTTTGATTAAGTTCCCGTAATACCTTACTACTGTCTTACAGTCACATTTTAATAGATGCATAACTTATAAAAAAAATTTAAGTTTTCAGATTCAACATAAAAATATTCATAATGTAGACTTTTGCATTTTCATTGCACATGCACCAAAAATTAGACAATATAGCAGAAAAAAATTAATTTGGGATGGGGAAATTTGTTTTACACAATTAAGCATGTTATCAAAATAATATTTACGAATTAAAAATGGGTAGGATTCCTAATTTTAAAAATGCTTGGGGTAATATAGCAAAACAAACCTGCAGACTCTGGTTTCCTGTGAAGATTTTTCCAAATCTGTGGTAGTTTTATTTGTCTTGTGTGGTGAAACCAGTAGAGTTTTTGAAGAGTCTGGAAGTAACACAACTGTCTTTTCTTCCAAGCATTCTTCAGAACATAATGGTTTACTGCTGTTACCTTCCATATTATTTGTATTATTTGAATGAATAGGTTCATTTGCTGAAGAGACTGCCATTTGTACTTCATTTCCTGAATATAAAAAGATAGCAGGTAGATTCAGTTTATCTTTATTGAGACATTCTTGCATTTAAAGCAAATCAAATGAAATCATTAAAATGTTACTTGACTAATCAAAAGCATAGTTCTGCTTGCACAGCAGCAGGAAGAAATAAGAGACATAGCAGAAAAAAACCGTAACTTTTTTTCAGCTTTTGAAAGGTGCTAATAATATTTTAGACTTTGCATAATTATTTTGTCTCCAATGTCAAAATAGCAAGAAACTTTGCTGTGATTCAATAGACGAGACTGGGCTCTGGAGAAAATAAGTCTTCCATCCTTCAGAGGTTGGTAAAATGAGGACTCAGATTGTTGGAGGTAATATGCTGACTCTGTAAACCATTTAGAGAGGGTATAAAAGAACTATGAAGTGGTATATAAGTCTAAGTGCTACTGCTATTATAGGCTATCCACTCTCATTTTATGTGATAATATTGACCATACCTTGGATATCAGTATATAACTGAAACACTGGATCTCTCATAGCAAGTAAAGTCATGGCTGCTTCAGTACTTCCATCATTAATTCCTAAAAAAGTTTCCAAATAAATAGGCTTACAAATCAACAAACGTATCACATTTCTTTATATTATATGACTGAAAATATCATTATATTTTCAATGAAATTTACTCTTAGATAAGTATATATAGAATTACAACCTTAGTGATTAATGCTTGATTCATTGGAAAAAGGATTTAGGAATCTCCACTCTCTATGCGCGCGCGCGCGCACGCATGCACATACACACACACACACAGGCATTCACACACATACACACACCATGTAAAGTAAAAACTATACTTTTAATTTAACAAATCTCCATTCAGTGGTTCATTGCATATTTTGGACAATGTACCTGTTTCTTTTGTTTGTTCTTCTTGTGTAATATCCTTTTGAAAGAGACAAAAAAAAGAAATCAACTACTACACTTCTGGATAAGGTTTGAAAATAAATTAAATGAACCAACTTTGATTTTTCACTTACATGAATGGATATAATTCTAAATCTTTATACTAAAAACAGTCCCTAACAGATTTATTTTGTGGTATTACTGTCAAATAATATAATAGTGACAATGGACTCAGTTTACCATAAATTTAATTACATCCTTCCCAGTATTTCTAACAACATTGTGTTCGAGACTATTTACCGAAGAATACACAACAACAATCTTGATAAGCAATCAGTTCCATCACCAATAAAACTCTTACTATCTCACATATTTAAAAAATCAGTTGTAGTTGGCAAGAAAGAAGTTTTAATTTTAACTCTGGATATCTTTATCCAGAGAACTATATTAAATAATTACACAATTTTATAATTAAAGCACACTGTTTTGTAAATTTTATACCACTTTGCCTAATATCCAGGCATTAATGACTGGAATAATCACAGATACATGTTGGGGGGTCAATAGAAAACTATGATAATACACTGATAAGAAGTAAAGCTAATAAAATCTCATTATTTTTCCATCAATAGTTTTATTACAAAGAATAATGTTATAACCAAACCAAGGTTTACCTAGAATGGGAGACTTTGAATGAATCCAATACAATCCTAGCACCTCTTTAATAATACCGTGTTTCCCCGAAAATAAGACCTACCCCGAAAGTAAGACCTACCACTATTTTCTAAACCTGCCCTAATATAAGACCTACCCTGAAAATAAGACCTAGTGCAAATCTCCAGTTCCAGGAAGCCTTTTCAGGGAGCAACCGTGCACCCGCGAAACACACCTCCCTACACACTCACACCCACTATTTGGCACCATAAATATATAAGACCTACCCCGAAAATAAGACCTAGTGTGTTTTTGGGAGCCAAAAAATATATAAGACAGTGTCTTATTTTCGGGGAAACACGGTAGTAGTAGAGGACCACAATTCCCTGTTTTCTTTTAAGTACATTATAATTAATGTTAGGAAATGAATGAAAGTTCTGCTTTCTGTGTAACTGAACTTTGTTAAATTGATCAATCAATCAATCACAGCAAGTAAATGCCAGCAGCAATTGCACGATGAGAAACAGGAAAGTAGACAGCTTGCTTACAATAATAAACTGTTACAAAGATCAACTCTTTTGTGGGTGGTCCTCGGTTTACAATGGCAATTGGGATTGGTTGCAATTGTAACCCAAAGATGTGCAGGTTGTTAAGTGGAAAGTGTCAGAAGCGTCAGTAAAGAACTCGAGGGTGCCACAGGGGAGTGGGGAAGTGCCTAAGGGAGATGGGGAGGTTGTGGGAGGCCTTGGGAGATCAAACACAGTCTATGTCAGGGGACTCCAACCCCCAGGTCATGGGCTGGTACCAGGCCACGGCCTGTTTGGAACTGGCCCACGCAAGTGGCAGGCAAGCGTGTAAGTGCACACAGCTCCATTTGCATGAGTGGTGAGCACTCACACTCACTGCTTCTGTAAATGGAGCTGTGCATATATCCCCTCTCCCACTCCACCGATTGACAAAGCCAGAAAAGCTGGAGACTCCTGGTCTATGTGAAGTTGGTAGGTGTGGGTCCTGTGGTATGAGTACAGGAAGGCCAGGAGAATTTTTAAGAGTGACCTGCAACCTTCCCTGATGGTTTTCCCACTGACTTTGCTTGTGGAAAGCTGGCAGGTAAGGTCAACAAATGACAATCATGTGAGTGAGGGAGATTGCAATAATCATAAGCTCAATGTCAAGCCTTTCTCTGCTACCATTTTCAAAGGCTTGGAAAAACCTTCTGCCAGGGAGTAAAAAAACTTCCAAAACATCCCTGCTAATTAGAGGTGATAAACCGTGTTCTTCTCTGCTGTCAATGATGATAAAAATGAGACCCAGAAAGTAATTTAAAAACCATTTTTATTTATAAAATAAGAAAACCTAACAGAGCTACTTGTTTGCAACCTAATCTCCACCAAGGCATATAGAAAAGAAGAAAGGAAAAGTACAATGGAAGTGACAGGAAGTGAAGTCAAAACTTTGTACACATGCGCAGTGGATCCAAACATCACAAGACTTTCTTATCTTATTACTATGGAGACAAGATAACACAGTGCTGGCTAGCAGACACCTGCTTGCTAGAATATGAGCTTAGAAGCTTGAAACAGACAAACCAAAAAAAAACGCAGTGACACTCAAGGTGTTGCCAACTGCCCAAATCACAATCACATGATCATGAGGGCACTGTGTTGGCCAGAACTTTGAGGACCAATCATAAATATTACTCGTTCATTGCCCCTGCAACTTCTAACAGTTGCTGAATGAGTTGTCAGTAAGCAAGGACAACAGTAAATCTCATTCTGCCTTAGACATATTTATGTTTCATCATAAAAGAAAAATTTGCATACTTACAACTGCTGGGATATACAATTTGCTATCATCTTGCATCGCAGGATGAATAGACAGATTTAGATCATGAGAGATACATGGCTCATCTGCAACATTCTCATATATCTCCAACTGTCATGGAGAAAAACACAACTATTATTTTAATTGTCCAAAAAAATCTAGTTGATTCTCTTTTTATATGTTATAATGTTATACACTGAAATAAAAGTGCAAACTATAAAATCCAACTTTACTCAAAATACACTTATGCTGACAATTACATTTCCCAGCTTAATTATTCATATTAAGGCTGTTTCCACATTAAAATGCATTTGTAATTATAATAATTTTACAGGGCAACAATTATCCTTTAATCATTTGCACAAATTTTATTTTCCTTTTGTTCACCTATTAATGAATAAAAGAGATAATCTGTTTAACCAATAGTCTGGGAGAGAAAGCCAATTCTTCAAAATGTGATGTTTCTTCATGCATCACTCTCTTTTCTTAGGGAAAAACTCAGTTCTATTCATTAACTCTCCTCCATTCTGTATCTGATTTGTTCATTCATTCTAAAGGCAAAGTTGCCTTGAACCGTGAGATGACAGCAAATAAATTTGATAAATAATAAATAAATAAATTAAACTATGTATGTGGAGAGTTCATACAAAGATGTTTCTAAGATCTTTTTTGTTCCCATTATTGTATTTACTTATACTGGAATACATAAAATTATCATTTGGGAAATTGCCTTGCCTCTACATATTATTCTATTGCCTCAGTTTGAAAAGGCACATGTCTCTATCCGAGTATATAAAATTGAACACTCTATCTAAAAGACATTTTTAACATTTCTGTATGCCCACATAATGACCCAAATAATGAACTGGGGAAAGAAGGGCATAGATATAAGTAGTTATTAATGTTCTAGTGATAATGACTAAACCACTAGTGTTCACAAACACATTTACATCTTTCATGTACTTTAAGTAGCTCTAAAAATATTGTTTTTAAAGGGATCATTGGTAGGAAGTCAGCCTTAAGAAAGTCTGGCTCTCTAGCCTTGAGGAAGATTGCCTTCCCAACTTTCTAGCTGAGTTTCGTATCAGCTGGGCATACTTATCAGCAGCTGCAGGGAAAGTAAAAGGTAAGTGCATCCAAGTGTGGCGAGGCAGGAAGAAGGCTAGGCCTCTTGGAAATGGGAAGAGAGGGAAGAGGCCTGCACACTGCTGGGCCTTCTGGGCATGAGTGGGAGCAGGGAGGAGGAATAAAGGAGGCCCACATGCTGTCTTACAACCCACAGCAAGTTTTTGCATGTGTGTGGGTGCTGAGTGGAGAACTTCCCCCACAAAGCATTCCTGCATGGTTGCTTAATGATCACAAAGACTTGAGATTGTTGTTGGTGACTGAGGCAGTTGGGTATATGTCTCGCTTAACAACCAAAATGACTTAGTACCAAAATTGTGGGCCCAATTTTTCTTCACCAAATTTTAACTAAAATTTAGCTGAAAAAGGTCTTATCAGATTTCACTTGACTCTAAAAGGAAACATTTTTGGGTTGGCATTTCTGATATACCTCTTCCATTGTTTCTTCAATGTGCATAGGAACAGGATTTGGAGATCGAAGCCCTTTAGGAACAAACACAGGGGCTTTATTTACTTCTTCCGGTGAAAAAATTTCAGCTTCATATTCTGATTCAGGTTCATCCTCCTCCTCATCATCATCCTCCTCCTCCTCTTGTGAAGAAGCTCTAAGGGTTACCAAATTAACTTTAGAATTTCCATTTCTTGATTTTTTACAAGGGGCTGGTTTTAAATTTCTGCCTCTGAAGACATGTTGTTTAACTTTTTGTTGGTGCTTCATTTTTCTACCATGGTCATTTTCACATTCAGAAGTGGAAGATGTTTTTGAATCATAGTTTTTGTTCCTCTGCTTTAATGTTCTTCCTGGTTGCTTTCTAGATCATAAAGAGATATTTTAATTAGTAGGACTAACAAAAAAAGGAACAAAAGCAAATAGTTCTAAAGTAATTTTTAAAACATCAAAAATACTAATAGTATTTAATAGTAATAGGTATCTAGGTTTTCTTTTAGGTATTTGAGTTACTAAGATAGATTTTTAAGAATTCTTAAAAATTTTTATAATTCTTATGTGTTTATATTGTGGTATTTCAAATTAAAAGAAATATTGTAGACTGTGCTCCCATCTAAGAATAACTTCTCAGAGGAAGAATACACTCAAACCATTCTACAAAGTCTTATGCACTTGCTGAGCAAATCTGAAACAGGGCCTATGATAAAAAAATGAATTAATTGGTCTGGGATTGCCTACCAAAAATTCTGCTCTAGACTGACATATGCAGCCACCTAATGGACATGAACAGGCAGAGGCACAGGGTTAAATATAAGTGATACACATTGGAGCAAAAACCTCTAACTTCACACATACTTTAATAGTTTGAGCTCTCTGAATCCAGCTATGGAAAACACAATGCAGTCCCTATCTTAAGCTAGATGAAGATGCTCAGTGAGTAGCAACTCTGAAAAGGGCATAAGGATTGTTAAGAAACTGCTAATGTAGTATGTCTATATGTTACTCCAGCTGTTGGAATACTAGGTGCAGTTCTGGCCATCACATTTGAAAAGCAATGCAATAGATCTGAAAAAAACTACAGAAGAAAACAACCAAGACTTGGGGGTTCAAGCGCCAACCTTCGGTGGGGAGCTAGAATATATTAAACTGCTTAGCTCAAAGGAAAGGTGACTAGAAGGATGCGGGACATAATCAAAACGTATTAAAATATCTGGCACAGATGAAGTGGATGAGGATAGTATTTAGAGCAGACTATTTTTTAAACCCATAATTGACCATAATTAACCTGTAACATTTGTTATGACAGGTCATGGCGATGGCCACTAATTTGGGTGATTTTAAAAGATATTTGATATATTTATGGAGGACAGGAATATCAACTATGTGTCTTGAAATTTCAATATAACATTTGGGTTGAGGGCAAAATGCCTATACACACCAGTTGCAGAAAAATAATAGCAGGAGAGAAGTATGCCTCCATCTCTAGCTTGCAAGTACCACAGAGCCACCCACAGTCATTCTGAACAGAAGCATCTGTGGTCATTCTGAAGTCAGCAGACATCAAAATCAAATTCAATGAATACAGATACTTGTATTCAGATACTTGGACTAAGGTGGGCTTTTGAGCTAATCTTATGTTCTTAAGGTGGAGATATATTCAGGTGTTTGAAAGCATTTGATGAATAACCACAATGAGTAATAACTGAATTAAGCTCTTACTATACCTAGACTTGCTTTGATCTGGTTTGATAAGAATCAGCTGAGTAAGAGCCAATGAATTACAACCACAATATAAAACTCTCAGAGGTATTTGGGCTTGAAAGAAGTGTTTGCCGTTTGCCTTTGTGCTGTGAAACCTAACTCCTCTCATGTGTGTCCATATTTCCTGGGTCGACTTTTGCTCTCTTTCAGCTTTCATAGGACTTGTTTTGAATTTTCTATTGTTCTTCTTACAATCTTTCTGACTATAGGACACCTTCCTTAAAACCTGATCCTGAATGCTTTAAAGCCTTCTCATCCCCACACAAGACATAACACTATGAATGCTCTAAAGCCCTCTCATCCCCACACAAGACATAACACTACTCAAGGTGTACTTTTACCCTTTTAAGTTTTCCACTTCTTTCTTTTGGACAGAAAGCAGCTTAGGGATTTCTTTTTTAATTTGTGTTTCATTCTCCAAAGGCTGGTCTGATGAACCATGTTTCCCAGAGTGCCTACTTCTTGTTGAGGATGCTAACTCGATGTTTTCTATACATTTTTTTTCTTTCCTTGATTCAGAAGTTGATGCAGATTCCACCAAATGTACCAGGCTGCCCTGGAAAGAGTAGAAACACATGCCATATTAATCAGGGCACTTATATAAAGATGTCAAAATGTCATGATGTCATTGCAGAAATGATATAATTAAGCCATGATGTCCTAAGATTGGAGATAAGCATATAAATCATGTGGGATGTCCTCATGCATATACCATTATTTGACCTTGTGAACACCTATAAATTCAATACAGGTAGTCCTCGACTCATAACAGTTCATTTAGTGACTGTTCAAAGTTACATCAGCACTGAAAAAGTGACTTATGACCATTTTTCAAACTTAACGCAGCTTCCTCATGGTCATGTGACCAAGATTAGGATGCTTGGCAATTGGTTCATATTTATGACAGATGCTGTGATGACCCAGGGTGGGATACAAAATAAACACAGTCGCAAAAACAGGTGAAGCCCCTTTTATTCCTTCACTTTGCTTCAAAGCTCCAAATATCCTTGACTGGACACAAAAAATTCCCCCACAAGCAGTTACAAAAAAGGAGGAAATGCCGTTTAAATTAAAAATGCCTATAAATTATAAAGAGTAAAAACAACACAAACCACACTGAAGCAATTAAGGGAACCAGGCAAGATAAGGGCTTGAAGACGTCCACAGATATCAGAACACACACTGAGAAGGACACCAAAGTCAGAGAAGAATGACAGACTAGAAATATTTCCACGCTTTGTTTCCAGCACTGGCCCATACACATGTCCATCCTTTTAACCAGTTCTCACAGCTGCAGCCCATGAAGAGGATCAAGATCCTTTCCTCCCCTGTAGACCACGCCATTCACGTCTCTCCCTTATCCTCTCCTCCCTGTATGCCCAAGGATGGAGAGGGGATGGGCCTGGGTCTTCCTCTGACTGCCCAGCCAGCCTCTGCCCTTCCCCAGCCTCCTCCACAACCTCCAGAGCCACACTTCCACTCCCTGTCGGCTGTTCCTCCTCTCCCTCAGAGTCAGTCTCCAAAAGGGGCATGACAGATGCAGTGACCCCCTGATCATGTCATCACCTTTTGTGACCTTCTGACAAGCAAAGTCAATGGGGAAGCCAGATTCACTTGACAACCAGGTTATTAACTTAACAACTGCAAATGATTCACCTAACAACTGTGGCAAGAAAAGTTGTAAAATGGGGCAAAACTCGCTTAACAAATGTCTCATTCAGCAACATAAATTTTGGGCTCAATTATGGTTCTAAGTCTAGGATTCCCTGTACATATTTATTTTTTCTAATATTTTTAAGGAGCATCATTGGAATCTTTCAGTGGGCTGCATCACACAGCTTATTTCCTTCCGCTGCCTTCCTCTGCAACTTTACAGCCCTAAAAATCAGTTGCAATAAAAGAATGCTACATCTGTATACAAGGGAGAGTTATTTGTAAAAGGAAATCAGAAAAATAGAAGTGCTTTCCACTAACACCAGAAAATCAGTATAATCCAATATGTATTTTACTTAAATACACTCCATGCACATATATGGTATTTAAATACATTTTTATAATATTTCTTGTATGAAATCTGCTCATGAGTTGCTCTAAGTTTCTAAGATATAAGAAAGATCCAACAAGTATTTTGTATTGGCAAATACTCATAAAACATTAATCAAGTGATGATTTAGGATGATTAATCTATGCTTACCATTAACTGAGCTGTTTTTCCAAATTTGCTGCCATACAAAGTATCACATTCTGCATCTCTTCCTGTATCTCCTTTGCTATTTTCTCTTTCTAAAGAGGATTCTGTGTTTTTAGGAACTTGTGCCACATTTGGCTTTACCTTTTGCAGATGACCTTTCACGAGCAGAGCTGTATTTTTGTTTTCTGAATGATTTATTTCTTGAGGGTCAAAAGTATCACTGAAAACAAAAGTAAGCAAAACTATTGAGATCATACAGGTTTTGAAACTGAAAACATATTTGTAACTATATGTTGTATAAATCATACTTTAAAAAAAAACTAAAACCAGTCAAG